>JBCNYG010000021.1:7445668-7462477 GCA_039654305.1 Porochilus rendahli
GAGCAGCTGCAGGGAGATGATCAGACCTGTTCACGTGCAGAGAAGGAGAGAAATAAAGAGAAGAGGTAAACCACAATTTCTATGGTACTCTGGAAAGTCTGAAGTATTAGATCAAAAGAGTATACTGAGATGAGAGGCTTAGGCAGGAGACGAAACAAGAGCAGTTATCACACCTAACAGCACGGCTGTTCAGAAGCTTCAAAACATTTCAACTGTTCAAAAGAGTCGTCTAAAGTCTCACAGCTATTTCTTTGTTGCAAACTAGCCTGAGGGAAAAGAAGTAGGACCTGCGGGTATATGGTCCAACTTAATATTAGGTGTCTCTGTGTCTACCTATCAATCTTGAGAAGGTGATTTAAAGCAGGGGTGTGTAACTCAGGTGGCATGGTAGCATAGTGGTTAGCACATCCACCTCACAACAAGAAATGCCCGGGTTCAGGCGTTTCTGTGTGGCGTTTACATTTCCTCCCTATGCTTGCATGAATTTCCTTGGGGTACTCTGGTTTCCTCCGACAGTCCCAAAACATGCACATTCGGAAAATTGGCTGTTTAAAAATGTCCCTCGTTGTGTGTGTGTGTTGCCCTACGATGGTCTGGCAGGCTGTTCTGGATGTACCCTGCCTTCGCCCAGTGTCGGCTGAGATAGACTCCAGCCTCCCTGTGACCCAAATAGAGGATTAAGCAGTTTGGCAAATGAGTGAGTGAGTGTGTAACTCAAATTCTGCCATGTGGCTGCACCCTGGGCACCAACCAGTGCAAATATATATACATGAAAAATTAGTATTTTCAGTGTTTTTATTTAATAGCAATACCTTTAAGTCTTCTTCTTACTTCTTCTTCTTACTGCCTACAATGGCATTGTTTAATACATTTTCGCCAAAAAAAATATAGAAAATGAATGAATGAATTAATTTTTTACTTCTTTTTATTAGTAGCCCTTTCAGACTCTTCACTGCACACTACTGTAGAATATACTTTATATGGATTTGGTGCTGTTTCCAGGGTGTACGCTGAAACGATACAGCAAAGGGTCTGATTTCTACATTTGTTACATCATAGGTCAATTACAATATACAGTAACTGTAGGTACACAACACACACTAGGTGATTGCAAAATGTCAAGTCTGAGAACATGTCAAAGGTTATCCAGAGAAACTTCGTGCTATTATTTCCTGAGTGATAAATATTCAGTGTGCTAGATTAAAACTCAATGTATACATCAGATACACCAAGCATTGTGAATGAGGCTGGAACTAGGTCTCCAAAGGGAGCTGAAGAGCCGGCAATGCATTTAAAAACCCTAGCTTCTGTTCATTGTCCTTGTGAGGGCTGTTTTCAATCTTTAAAAAGACCAAAAGCTTAGGGAGTAATCAGACAGCACAGCTTTAAAACTTTTATGTATTTCAGATAGTTTCCCCAAAAAACAACAACTGTGAACTTGTGGTTGTTCAATAACACATTGTGCTGAGATACAGAGTTTGGTTTCGCTCCACAGGGCCTTTAAAGCTGCTATATGAGAGCACCGAATAATTAGAATATGCACTTTTGGAAACAATTTAGCCCCAACAGAACCTATTGGTAATTTTACCTTCATTTGTATTCATGGGGTTTTGCTTGTTAATGAGAGGATATTTTTGTAAAGTGCAGAAAACGTGTATTTTGTGGCACATTTGGCACATTTATTTACTTATTTATTTATTTTCAGCGAGATAGTGCTGTAGTATACAGATATACAACAATCTGGAGAACCCTATTAACCATTTAATGAAGAGTAACTGCTTGCCTTAAAGGAATAGCGCAAACAGAAAAGCTAACACGGCTAACACTGGACTAAATGTTCTGCTGCATGTTGATGGAATTATCTGGCAATGAAATCAGAAAAAAAATAGAACAATTATGGTTCATTTTTAAAACAAAACATGCCTAAAGTGAGGGAAATAGCCCGAATGGAAATTCCAAAAAACGCTCAAAATCAGTTTCCACATTGTATTCATGGTTTAGTGAATCATGCTCAGAGTTTTTAGTTAAAATAAAGGAATAAATTTCTTTCCAAATATTAGCTAGCTGGCAGCATGGTGGTGCAGTGGTAAGCACATCTGCCTCATAGCAAGAAGGTCCTGGGTTTGGGTGTCTCTGTATGGAGTTTGCATGTTTCCCCCCATGCTTGCATAGGTTTCCTCTGGGTACTGTTTTGCTTCCACACTCAAAACATGCACATGAGATTAATTAGCTGAACTAAACTGCCCCAGATGTGAATGTGAATTGTTCTGTGTGCTGGCTCTACAGTAGTCTGGGGAGTTGCTCAGGGTGTATCCTGATTTTGCAGATTGTTGGATGAGATATAGCAACCCTAGTATTAAGCAGGTTGGCAAATGAGTAAGTAATGACATTTTTAGAGACAAGTAAAATATGTTTATATCAAACAATTCTTTCTGAAAAAAATAACTTAAAAATAGTTTCTGGAATATAATTTTACTTTATCATATCTGAACCCCAACAAGCCATTCTGTATCAAATTTAAATTTAGTGAATGTTCATACCCCTACTCGCTATGGTAGCTTGGTAATAGTGAGTCTAGCTATTTGAGAAACGTGAGGTAATAAATTTAGCTAGCTGATCCTTTTTACAGTAATTTACCAACTAAACTACACTACAAACCAATAATGAATATTTAATTTTGATTGTTTATTGCATAGCAAATATGTTTTGATTACTAGTTTATTCAGTACTTTTTGGTTTTCAAAAATTATGTATGAAACCAGGGTTTAAGCACATTGATATTCAAATCCAAATTCAACAGGACTTTTGTGCCAATGACAATTTTATAAATGGTATAGAAGCTGTATTCAACCTCATAAAAATGAAATCGTTTCATTATACACTTTTATATAAAGCAATTTCTTCTGCATGCAGAGGTCTTTTCATAAGGAAATCTAATAGCATTTCAATGGATTTAATGGCTTTCAGACCATTTACGTCTCATGACACGAGCTTGCTCATTTAACAAAGGAATTTATGCTATTAAGACATTTATATTTCGTAGTTATTGTAATTGAACTTCCATTTCAGGTTTGACATTTTTTAACAATTCTATAGTTGACTTACTCCAATATTTCACTTTTAAACTTTAATCTGAGCCTTGTGCAGTTGAGGTTGGGCAGTTTATGTGAGGTTTCAGGTGTCACTTGTTACTCTCTCACTCACTCATTTGCTGAACCACTTAATCCTATTAGGGTAACAGGGTACTGGGTGAAGGAAGAGTATACCCTGTATTGATCACCAGACCATCGTTGGGCAACACACACAACCATTCACACTCACGTCCACACCTAGGTTCAATTTGGTACAACATACTTGTGTCATAAAATAGTATTCCCAAATAATATCAAGCAATTATTGAATGAGTCACAGCATGGTACAGAGAATTATTTGGTTGAGGTTTTGCGCATAACACCCTATGAGACTGAATCCATATCTTACAAAATCAGTAATTGTTTAATTATTCATTCAAAGTATTTTCAAGGTAGACAGTCACATTTCTATGTTTTGTGTGTCAGTTGTGAGTAATCATTCAACTTATCAGATGGAATTTGGTTATTCCATGGCAATAATGCAATACCAATAGTTATTTGATGGCTTTCCACTAATCAGAAAGAAGAAAATGTCTTGAATGACTAATACATGGCATTTGGTACAAACTTTTATGTATATAAGGATGCTGTTTTTGATCCTAGCAACAATCACAAGCAGTGACTAATTGTTTTGGCTGTAAATACCTGGGTAACTATTATTATATCTTCTTGTCCCCATATCTTCAGAATATCCTCAGAGCAGTTGAAGATATTTTAGTGGAAACACATCTTCATCACAGAGCTACATTTATATAAAGTGACAGCACCTCAGTATATATTTAAGAAGGTTATAAAATTATAAAATTGTCGTTTTTCATTCTGAATACTTTACTCACTATCTGGTACGAGAAACACTGAGTCATCAAAGCACTTTTTTCAGCTTTGAAGCGTTTACATTCTTAGAGAGGATGATGACATACTAGTGAAATATGGCCAATGCCATTCTCTTAACACACTTCTAAAACCTTTACTCTCAAATACACTTGTCAGTTTAGGCAGAACTTCAGGAGTAAATTTGTCAGAAATTATTTGTTCTGCAATCTTTAAGAGTTTCTTATTTAAAAGTACAGTATATCTCACATTCTACGCATTGAAGTATGCCATTACAGTTATGCTTATCTAATGTTATATTTTCTATAGTAACAGCTCATACACTGGGACTTGTACAACAGACAATCAACATAATCTAGCACTAATACCACATTTTAAAAAAGCATGTTAACATAAGGCTCTGCGATGGCCTGGTGAGCTGTACAGGGTGTACCCCGCTTTCACCCAGAGTCGGCTGAGATGGGCACCAGCCTCCCTACCACCCTAATTAGTATTTAACGGTTTAGAAAATGAATAAATAAATGAATGAATGAATTAATTAATAGATGAATGTTTGACAATAAAATTAAGCTTGCAGCAAATTAAACTTACTTGCTGCCAGAGCTACTTTTTGATCTATCTGAGTAGATAACGGTTGAATTTAAACAACAGACACTTTGTCAGTGTTTAACTGTCAGATCTGTCAGTTATTTGAAGCAGACAGTGTCATTATCACAATTTAAAATAGAAAAATTATCCATAAAGTCTTGTATAGCATATACTAAAACATGCTTGGAGCTCAACTGAGGTTGTTTTGATTTAAATATTGTTAGACATAAACCGTAAAAAATCCTTGAAAAATGTACTTTTAGTGTACTTATGTTACTATGTAGTATAAACCAAAACATTTATGCCCCTCTGGCTCGGTAGATGTTGCTGAACTTCATGGACATCCATTTCATAATTGTTAAATATCTTATCGTCATTTTGCCTAGCAGGTTATGGAAAGCCAGGCTTTTTAATGCACATTGAAGTAGTGTATAGAGGAAATACTGCATAATATTCCATTTGTGGATGATGCTCAGCTAACAGCGCTCGAAATTTTGCATGGTGTAAAACATCAATAACATGAGGATACCAGCTTTTAGTCCTAAAGTCGTACAATGGTGCAGTGTTTAGCATTCTACCAAATTACCATTACATGTGTACATTTACACTGTATCGACTCCCAGTCTAACAAAATGCTTGTGTATGACCAGAACAGGACAATTAAACACAGTGAGACTAAACATTGGTTAAAGATAATATTACTGCTTATTATAATCACAATTTGACATTTATCATCCCTCAATGGAACATGCATAACATACCATAGTTGGTGCTGGGCGCAGTGTATTTGGTGCTGGACTTTCGGATGATGTTTTCATGAATCTGGTACCACTCATTCTCATTATTGCATCTGCAGGAAACCAAATGAAAGAAAAGAATAAATCAATTATGAGAAGAAAAACTGTAGTGTGGATAGAGGATAGAGTGAGTTTTAGTACTCTAACAGACAGAACACTCAACCTTGGAGGTTCGAAATGTAAGCACCCGATCCTTCAAAGGAAGAACGAATATTGCAAATAGGCTGTCTCCTGTAATAAAGAGCTGAAAAATGATGTCCAATAGTCTACGGCTGTTAGCCAGAATGAAGACTGGGTTATAGAATAGTGAATAACTTTGCTGCCACTGTATTACAGTAAAGATACACTGATTTATTATTTATTTTAAAATGGTGCTGAGATCAGAGCAAATAGTCTTAATTGTTATCTGACACAAAATACTTACAATAAAAAATGAAGAAACTCCTGAGACTCTTTTTAAGATTTCTACAACAACCACAGACTTTACAGATGCAGATGATGATGATGATGATGAGAGCACAGCGAGCGGAACAACAACACTAACTGTGCTTTCCCGCCTGACTCGATTTATGTGGTGAGCTCACTTCGGTTGGGCTCGGTAGCCCTCCCAGAATTCCATGGGTGACTCGATATATGTGGTAGCGCATGTGCGGCAGTATTTAGAGTTCTCGCAATTGTCGCTACCACTTTCCATGCAGGAATAAACGGGCCTGGAGAGATAAACGTAATGCGTACAAGTAGACTAGCTTTAGATAAACTGCCCCTCACAGCACTCCACTTCTCTATGAGTTCTTCTATTTATTCTAGTTCCCCGCCTTCGCCCAAAGTTGGCTGAGATGGGTGACTGCCTCCCCGCGACCCTAATTAGGATTAAGTGGCTTAGAGAATGAAATAATTAATTAATGTTCTCAAAAGCAATCTTTGGAGTAAACCTATATATGATCATTGTGGCAAGCCTATGGGGGCGGCACAATGGCATAGAGGTCAGCACTTCTACCTCATAGCAAGAACCTCTACCTCATGACAGTTTTTCTTTTGCACAACTTTCTCTGCTAAATGTTGCACATGTATATAAATTACCTTTACCTTTATTATACCTATATTTATTATACTTATATTTTATGTTTATACTTATATTTTATGTTTACTCTTTATGTACGGCACTCAGGGTGGACAGCAAAGTAAGAATTTCATTGTACAGTGAACCTGTTTCCTTACTGTGCATTTGACAATAAACGCTTTGAACTTTGAACTTTGAACTATATCCAACACAATACCTTTGCTGTTAAATAATACAACCCAGTTTATGCATTCAACAGACTTGGAGCACGACTTGTCTGTATTTGTTTTGGCCTTCATGATCTCCTATCTTTTTTTTTTTACTTTTTTTTTTACTGTTAAAAGCCTCACTACTTCCATCAGATTGTTGTTAACTTTATCTATAACATTAACACTTTTAAATTACAGTATAATTTCAGTAAATCAATTAATACTTGTAAGGCAGTTAAAATATTCATTTCTTGCTCACCTTTTGCATCACCACAGTGCCATAATACTTATTCTTATTCTCTAAAAATACCACTATGTACAATAATAATGTTATTTTGTTTTTTTGTTTTATGTTTTGAAGTTGAAAATGATGACACTCTGGAGGACATTCTTGTGTTCTTCACTGGATGTGACAAAAGCCCACCCCTGGGCATCTCTCTAAAGCCAAGCCTCGAATTCCTCACACATTCTCGATTTCCACTAGCCAATACTTGTGAAAATATTCTTAGCATCCCAGTTCATACAGTGTACACTGCATTCAAGTTTTCCCATAAGCAATTCACCGGGGTTTGGAAGAGCCCTAATAGCCAACCTTTATTCACATTAATGTTGGTTTTGTTTTTCACTGTTTACATGATGTGGGTCCAGTACAAGAACATGAAGGCAAGAAAAGGTGCTAAATCACTGCCTGTAATTGCTTATAGTCATTTAACATAGTCAGATCTTGATATATAAAAATGGGTATTATCACAGTACAGTTTGTATTGGGGCACTAATTTTCCTAATTTTGTGGATCATAATAGAGGGTAGGAACAAATGACTTGTGTAGTCATGTGTTGTATGACCAACTCCAAAGAAATAGGGCTATTTGTCCATTTTAGAAGTTATCAGACACTCAAGATTTGTTTTAGTCATTTTTACCATGACAATGTCCATTATAAGATATTGCTACTTGATTTTGTAGTAGATACCTTGCCAGTGTATGTTAGAGTTTAACCTTCTAACAAATAAATTGATTCATGTTCTTATTTTGTGACTTATTGTCCTTTACTTTGGGAGAATATGTGCATCCCAGAGTTTTGGTCACATATTTGCATCTGGAAAACTGTACACAAAATGTATTTATTTAAAAACTTTAAAAATTCAACATTCATCTTCATCAGTAGTGTTATATTAGTATATATAGGATGTTGATGCATAAAATATGCACTGCATGAATTAACATGGTTGTGCAACTATGGATTGTCATGAAAGAAGAGAATTTTGAATAGTTATACATCTCTAACATTAGACATTTGATTAAGTGGTTTTCTGATTGGTTGAACTGTAGTAGCTCTAGATGCAAGTGATGTTTCTGCCTGACATGAATATAGTAACAGAACTATAACACAATTACTGACAAACCTAGGTATTCTGTTGAAGTTACATGCTGTGAAAAAGAGTTCTATCCCATGATTTCCATCATCAGTCAAGAGATTGATTGTCCTTAACTCAATGTTTAAGTAGTGGTGCTCATAAGGGTGCTGCACATGCACACAATGGAGTGGTGGTGTTCTTTGTTGAGGAAGTTGGAGCATACCTTCTGTCCACAGTTGCAGTGGGGAGCTACTCTTCATTGTCCTTAAGCTGTGGTGGTTCCACTGGCCAACTCCTCCACAAATCTGTTTATCCTTTGAAGGTAAACATGGTAAAGAGTACTAATGTCAAGTGGGTCGGTGCTATCCAAAATTCCAAGATGTTCCATAAAAATAAAAAGGTATTTAAAATATGCTGAGACCACCCTGTTTAGTTCTCCCCATAATCTTTCAATTCTTTGCTGAACATGACATCCAACCATGAAACTACCTCTGTTTGCCCCCCAATTCTCACCTTTTTGCCCCCCAATTCTCACCTTTTATACCTTGCAATATCAATATTCTCACTACCAGCATCACTCCTGACATGATGTGGGAGTCCAAACAGTTTGATGGCATCCTGAAAAAGCTGCAAGACTGTTGATGCTCTGTTGTCTGTGCAGCATCTCAGGTAGGTAATGCACCGACTATAGCCATCAACTCCTCCATGAAACACAAATCCCCATGGGTTTAACTCGTGGTTTGTGTCAATATGCCTGAAATAAAAAGAAATGTATTAGTATTATTATTTTTATTATTGTTGTTATTGTTAATATTTATAACAATTGGATACATAATGCCTTGTTCAAAATTGATCTTATGTGGTTTAGCTACAATGCTTTTTCTATCAAGAAGGCTATTCCTACTTGGTTGTTATATATATTTAAGAAAAGGATAACACTATGAAAATAATAAATAGAAGATGTTTTGAATTCATTGTAGTATTATCATAGCTTTCATCAATATTATGTTAATTTTTCATGTTTATTTTATCTTGTAAAGATAAAAGAAAACAAAATTTTGCCATGATGTCTATTTTTTGGCCGGAACTAGGGAACACATCTGAACAAAGGCAGTGTATAATGGTGGTAAACGTTTCTATAATCACTGATCCTAAATTTGCTGTATTAATTACATCATAGTGGAGGATTTCATTACAGCTAATTTTTTGACATAGTTGGTCATAGAAGTTTCATGTAGTGATAATCAAATACACAAAAACACATACCACACTTGATTTGAGGCAGAGACATTGAAGACCCTCCTTTGAATTGCTCTCCTTCGTCTTAAGGCCCTTCCCACTGGATCTACTATTCTTAAACGCTCTCGCACTCGCCATCGCTGAACTCTGATCCCTCTTCCTTTCAAACTACCAGTAAGTGCCATCCAGCTAAATCCCAGTAAGTCCCGTAAGTGCATCTGAGTGGCTGGTATGTTGAATCTTAGAAGAGAAAAATTAATAACATAAAAAAATATTTAAATGCACATAAATGTTATGTAAATGATAAAATGTTGCTTTGTCCCTGTCCAAATACTTCTGTTGGCAACTAGCTAAATGTGCACATCATTCAAAACAGAGGTTAGGGTTCTTCTTTCATCCCCATACATCTGTTTCCATATCCAACACTTACCTTGGCCTTCCTCTCTGAGATGCAGATGATGCACTGATACAACTATGCTACCAGCCAGCAATGGACTGTGTTACCTGTGTGTGTAAGTAAATGGACGCTGTAGGCCAAACAGACTAAAAGTGACTAGAGAAAGACCATGGAGTATTTAAAATTCAGTTAAAGACGTGCACAATCAGACCACAGGACCAAGAGGATCTTGCTGTTCATGGTAATACAACTGGTTCACCTTCAACTTAAAGCAGTGACTGTAAGCTGATCCATCCTTGAGGCAGCAAAGCAACCCAGAAAGAAAGTCTGTGACATCCTTCTCAGATTGGGTACTCCAAAATCCTCTACCAGCTTCACAATGGAATACTTTTATGGTTATCATGGGAGCACAAGAGTCTTCTCCTTTCACTGGCATACAGGGGCTTAGGCATGGGTGCTTTCTAATGCCAGTGCTCTTTATATTTTTCCTCTTATGTATTACCCAGCTTCCTAGAAAATTAATTGAGGGTAGCAGTTGTTGTAGCTCAGAGACACCACCCATGAATGACTGGTGATCACATTAAGTGACAATGTAAACTCGCCAATCAGCTCCCTGGATTCTCGGTCGCGGATATTTGTGGCAACAACCCACATTCAAACATGAAATCTCCGGATTTATACTTCATGTTTGTTTCAACATCCTACATGTCTCTGATGCAGAATTAAGCCAGTACCACAAGATTGATTGAAGAGGGTTGATTGTCAACAAAACAATATTGGAAAAATTTTTACTGACATTAACTGCATACTTATCTAATGTTCACAATAATCACACAGATATTATTATTTTTTGTTAATGAACTCAAAAAAATCTCTTTTTAACATGACAGAAAGCAAATGCACCCCACAAGTCCCAACAGTCCAGTCAAGGCTTTTTGTTTCTAGGCCTTTTTCTTTGTTTCTTTGTTAACTATGCACAACATCATATTGACCATAATGCCACTCAAATTAGGGAGGCGTGATCAAATTCTATCTTATAAAACCACTACAGCTGCATAAACCATGCCATTTGATTATGACTCTTTACAGTTACTGTTTTACTTTAAACTCTGTATACATCAGAGGATTGCTGTATTCATGAATCTGACAGAATTTAACCAATCTGATCACTGTGTGTATTTCTCCTGTCCAGAGAGATCTGTATCTCCTGCAGTTTATATATTACTGTACATGTGTGCAGCTGCTGTGGTTTTTATAACAGTGTGTGGAAATCTGCTTGTCATCATCTCTGTTCTTCACTTCAAGCAGCTTCACACACCAACCAACACATTAGTGCTCTCTCTGGCTGTATCGGATTTCTTTGTTGGTGCTCTTGTGATGCCGCCGATGTTAATCTGGATGATCGAGTCCTGCTGGATTTTTGGGAGAGATTTCTGCACCTATTTTTGGTTGATTGCTGGTGTCCTCACAATGTTATCAATCTATAATATCGCTCTGATCTCTGTGGATCGTTACTTGGCTCTCTCAAACCCATTTCTCTACATGAACAGAGTGTCTGTGAGGATCCTGTGTGTTGTAGTTGTGTTTAACTTGTGTGTTGTGTTGGCATACATGTTGGCATTAGTGTATTCCAATACAAATTTCTTGGGTTTTGTAATGTGTCCTGGAGAGTGTTTTCTGTTTATGAATGAGGTTTGGGCTGTAATTAACATAATTTACACATTTATATTTCCACTTTCTGTCATTATCATATTGTATTCTCGAGTTTTTATAATTGCTAAGAAACATGCTACTGCTATTAGGGAGCTTAATAACCAAACACAGCCTCGAACGCAGAAAATCACCTCAAACGCAATGAAAACCGAAAGAAAAGCAGCTAAAGTCCTCGGTATTTTAGTGTCTGTGTTTCTGATGTGTTTACTTCCATATTTTATTTACAGTTTATTAGGTGATGTTATCGAAATACATGCAGAAATATTTCAGCAACTTGTGATTTTGGGTCATTTAAATTCCTCTATTAATCCAGTTATTTACGCTCTGTTTTACCCGTGGTTTAGGAGATGCATTAAGTTAATTATAACTCTGAAAGTATTTCAAACAGACTCTGAGTTAATCAATATCCTTTCATAATTGGCTTTTTTTTTTTTTATCAACTGCTTAAATGTTGCCTTTATATTAGATATAATTCAAACTTCTATAACAAATACAGTTCCTACCATCAAATAATAATATATGTATGCTTGGTGGATTTCAGTAAAATAAATATCCTTCTTGCCATACTTTCATATTTGTTAAATATAACAGCATAATTTTGTTGTTAATATATATGAATAATTTTACTGTGTGATGTCATTACACTTAAGATGTACATAGAGCCTTTTTAAGCAGGTTTTGTCTTAATTCATGGTTTAGGTTGTGCCTTCAAGTGATTATAACTCTGCAGTAATGAGAACTGAAACCTGAACTGATAAATAGTAAATTAATAAATTAGTAAACTAACTATTTCTTTGTACTGCTTATCTGTCAGAGTCATGAGGAAGATGCAGCCAATCCCAGCTGACTTTGGGTTTTACACCATAAACACTTCAATATTCTTTATAGGATTTTCACAGACACAAACAACCATTATATTTACATCTATGGGCAATTTACAGCAGTCATTTAACCTAATGTGCATGTCTTTGGACTGTGGAAAGAACCTCAAACCTTACCCTTCAAGATATAATAATACTAATAATTATACTAATAATAATAATAATAAGAAGAAGAAGAAGAAGAATATAACTATTATTATAATAACAATTATCATCATCATCATCAATATCATTATCATCATCATAGAATTATTTAACAAAATCCACTTAGCCTGAGCTGGATAATTGTTATTTATATATAGAGTCTGTTTGTGTGTGCGCATTTGTGTGTGTGTGTAATATAATAGGTGTATTAAATACAGAACAAGAGATATTACCCAAAGGCAAGTAGATTTAAAAAATAGAATCACTGGCATCATGTTCTAAGTAACTACCAAATGCATTGAGAGAGCATCCTTCAGCTGCAGGGTTCAGATGACTATGCTTTTGTGTCTCACACTGCATAAGATCTCTAGTTTGTCTTTGATGCTTTTTTATTAATCTATATCTCAGCACAAATGTCTGTGTCTACCAAGCTGTCTGCATCACCACCCTCCTCAACAGCTGTGAAGCATAACTTTCAGCCAGTCCATCAAGTTCCTGGGCCAGTTTCATGTACTATATTCTGCTTTCAAGACAACTTGACAATTACTTGATGTGATCTTGTGTCTCATTCTGAAATACTGAAAAAATTATATAATAAATAATGGATTAAAAAATGCCAAGTGCAGAAGCATTGGGGCTATGCGCATCCAGCTCCAATTATGATGGCTGGGGCGTTTAGCAAGAATGCCACAAACTGGTTGCCTTAAATACTGCTACATGGTCAGCTACACTATGTATATAAGATACCCTCTACAGGTAGCAAAAAAAGTGCTACAAAATTTAGCTGAACATATTAGTAAAGTGTAAGATCAGACCACAGTACATGGAGAATGTCGCTGTTGACCAATGTTGTGCTAATTACCAAAAAAAAGTGACTAGTTACAGTTACTTGTTACCTCATTCAAAAAGTAACTTAGTTACTTTGTTGATTACTTAAACCGAAAAGTAATGAGTTACTGTTTAAAGTAACTTTTTAGGTACTATTTTAAAGGACATTCTTAAAAATGATCCCATGTGTGTAACAAAATATATCATCATCATCAGACAGCGGCCCTGGTTGGTACACTTGAAAGGCTTTTATAAAGTTGGAGCTGTTGTCAATAACTGTAACTGTAACTTTTGTCGAAAGTCCAAATAATGAATGAATATGGTTGATCTCAGCAGCATTTACATCATATGTGTGCCTTTGTGCTTTTACACGCTAATGCAGTTTTCTGACATTTAAAAGTAGTGGTGTTTATCCAGTGAGCAGTTATTCCCCAGGTAGCTCTTGTTGTGAACGAACCAAATAGCTACTGTTGTCGAAATGTAATTTATCCCCTCCAATGTCGCTTTAAGCTTTGTTTCCATTTTTGTATACTCCTTATCCAAGTAGTCAGAAAAAGTTTCTCGCCATCATTACACCAGTACAACAGGTTAGGGCTGACTACCAAAAGCACCACAGCATCCCACATACACCACCAGTCTTCATGGCTGCTGCTAAGAAACTGTTAGTCGTTACAAGTATTCCCCCTTAAGGAAGCAGCTCTGAAAATGAGGAACAGATTTAAATCCAACAAACACCAGGTGCATTTTCTTGATCTCAATGCCAGAGCTTTTAAAACCATGCTAGGCATTTTATGTAAAATGAAATGACTAAACTGGTCTAAAATTCATACAATTTTTTATGACATTGATACCCTTTTTAAATCCTTTAAAAATTTATTTAAATCATCAACATTTCCACTTCTTTTTCACTGCTGAACATATTTAAACATCTCTGATAATCGATCAGCAAGGGGGGGAGGGTGATGCAGACAAATACTCACATTTACTACATACTAATGTTCACAATGTTAATTACACAGATTGTATTAGATTTTTTATTAACTCAAAACCTTCTCTTTTTAACTTGACAGAAAGCAAATGCACCCCACAAGTCATATCAGTCCAGTCAAGAGCACATGAGAAACATTCTGTTTACTGTTAGGCCTTTCCTTAGGTATGACTAGGCATGACATCATATCAACCATGATGTCAGTCCAATTAGATCAGTTTCTATACTATAAAAGTTCTACAGCTGCATAAACCATGCCATTTGATTATGACTCTTTACAGTTACTGTTTTACTTTAAACTCTGTATACATCAGAGGATTGCTGTATTCATGAATCTGACAGAATTTAACCAATCTGATCACTGTGTGTATTTCTCCTGTCCAGAGAGATCTGTATCTCCTGCAGTTTATATATTACTGTACATGTGTGCAGCTGCTGTGGTTTTTATAACAGTGTGTGGAAATCTGCTTGTCATCATCTCTGTTCTTCACTTCAAGCAGCTTCACACACCAACCAACACATTAGTGCTCTCTCTGGCTGTATCGGATTTCTTTGTTGGTGCTCTTGTGATGCCGCCGATGTTAATCTGGATGATCGAGTCCTGCTGGATTTTTGGGAGAGATTTCTGCACCTATTTTTGGTTGATTGCTGGTGTCCTCACAATGTTATCAATCTATAATATCGCTCTGATCTCTGTGGATCGTTACTTGGCTCTCTCAAACCCATTTCTCTACATGAACAGAGTGTCTGTGAGGATCCTGTGTGTTGTAGTTGTGTTTAACTTGTGTGTTGTGTTGGCATACATGTTGGCATTAGTGTATTCCAATACAAATTTCTTGGGTTTTGTAATGTGTCCTGGAGAGTGTTTTCTCTTTTTGAATGAGGTTTGGGCTTTAATCAACCTAATTTATACATTTATATTTCCACTTTCTGTCATTATCATATTGTATTCTCGAGTTTTTGTAATTGCTAAGAAACATGCCACTGCTATCAGACAGCTTAATAACCAAACACAGCCTAAAGCACAGACAATCAGCTCACACTCAATGAAAACCGAAAGAAAAGCAGCTAAAGTTCTTGGCATTTTAGTGTCTGTGTTTCTGATGTGTTTACTTCCATATTTTATTTACAGTTTATTAGGGGATTTTGTTGAAATACATGCAGAAACATTTCAGAAACTTGTAATTTTGGGTTATTTTAATTCATCTATCAATCCAGTTATTTATGCTTTGTTTTATCCATGGTTTCGGAGATGCATTAAATTAATTATAACTCTGAAAGTACTTCAAACAGACTCTGGGTTAATCAATATCCTTTAATTAGATTTTTTGATCATCTGCTTAAATGTTGCTTTTATATTATATATAATTCAAACTTTTATGACAAATACACCATTAATTAAAAATATATGAACAGAGTTCAAATGCAAAACCCAGGAAGTACACTTGATCTCTTTTGTTTTAAAACAATGAACTTTACTTGGAAAAGGTTTATTTTGAACAATCTGGTATTTTGTTCAGTGCCCCTAACCATACAAAACAAAAAAGAAGAAATAATTGAGGTTTATGCTTACAGAAGAAAACAGAAGAGGTCAAGTTGACTTACAAGGTTTTGCATCTTAATTAATCATCTTGATTAATCTGCATCTTAATCTTTTGTAATATACCGGAGGATATCATGTATTAGTAAACTGCGGACTGATTGGACCTCTGTCTCAAGATTATAAGTCCTTATTCCAAGTAGAATAAGTTTGTTTGTTTGTTTTTCCACTTTATTAGGTGATGTCATCACATTACACATATACATACAGAATTTCTTGGTTTTGCCTTAATTTGCAGGTTAGGATGTGCCTTCAAGAAATTAAAATCTGCATATATAAGAACTACACTCTGTACTGATAAATAGTAAATTAATAAATTCACTTCATCTTTGTACCACTTATCCGTCAGGGTCATGGGGAAGCTGAAGCTAATCCCAGCTGAGTTTGGGTGAGAGACAGGGTTATACCATGAACAGGTCTCTAGTTTTTACAGGACTATCACAGACACAAATAATCATTCACACTTAGATTCACATCTATAGGCAATTTAGAGTAGTCATTTGACATAATGTGCATGTATTTGGTCTTTGGAAAGAACCCCAAACACTCTTTTATATATAACAATAATAATGATAATAGTAATAATAATAAGAAGAAGAAGAGTAGAATTATTCCTCGTGTGTGTGTGTGTGTGTGTGTGTGTGTGTGTGTGTGTGTGTGTCATAGATAATATGTGCATTAAATACAAAACAAAAAAAATCAAGCAAAGACAAGTAAGTTTAAAAACAAAATTGGACTATTGGCAGCAGGCTAACAAGCAACCATCAAACTGCATCAAGAGAGCACGATGCAGATGACTGTCTTCTTGTGTCTCACACTGCACAAGGTCTATAGTTTTTCCTTAATGCTACAGAGAGCATACAGCACTATGGGGTTGACTGTCAGCACCACGTAAGCTTAAGAAGCATGTACATTGTACTACTACTGTTAGTAATTTGATCATTTAGAAAACTGACAGAGGGCGGCACGGTGTCGTAGTGGTTAGCACGTCCGCCTCACAGCAAGAAGGTCCTGGGTTCGATTCCCAGCTCGGGCGTTTCTGTGTGG
>JBCNYG010000021.1:7531645-7542037 GCA_039654305.1 Porochilus rendahli
CGCCCGAGCTGGGAATCAAACCCAGGACCTTCTTGCTGTGAGGCGGACGTGCTAACCACTACGCCACCGTGCCGCCTACACAGAACCACTATCAGAATAAACAAGGCTTGGCAGAAGCTGGTAGCAGTGGATAGAACGTAGTGTAAAGTACTTGTATACTGTGCAGGTGATTAGGTGTGTTTGGTAACAGGTGATTTGGTGGTCATATGGTGCAGAAGTCAAATGACTGTGCAATGTATGATGGTGTTTTGAGAGTCCTGAGAACAAAAATTTGCAGATGCTATGGCACAGCATAGGCTTAATGAAACACAGCAAAGTAATTTAAAGCTTAAAAAGTTTTAGAATTTGCTATAAAATATTTTTTGGTGGCAGTAGTGGCCTGGTTATAGTGTAGAGCTTACTGATTTGAGGGTTGGGGGTTCAAGCCCCACTATCACCAAGTTGTCACTGTTGTCAGCCCAGTGCAGCTAACTTGCATGCTTAGCATCAGGAGCTGCATCCAAATGAGAACAATATTCAGAAAACTATTTCTAATGCAAAGATTAATAAAAATATTATGAGGATTGTAAAAAAAAATCTTATAAAGGAACTCCACTTAGTTTCCCTTAAGATGTACTACTTCTCAGGCATTAATACCTATTTAACTGTATTAATTAAAATAAGTTCCACTTGCTTTTATATGCATTGACGCAAACCAGGAAAAAATAAAAAACAAAATTACAAAGGATATTGTGTTCTGATGAATATATTTAAATTTATTTCCAACCTAGGCTTTGTGTAAAATCTAACTTTTCTATTTAGTAAATTCTACCAACCTGAAGCCTATGCATTCGGTACGGTATAAATGTGAATACGATGTTAGCTTGATGCTAATTAGAAGAGACTGAAAAGGTTTGAAACCAATAACCTGTCAGTGGATATTCAAGAATGCCTGTAATTGAGTTACACTAATGGAAATGTGATGTAAGGGAGATATATATTTCTTAAAGTCAAGGTGATTAAACTGAACCAGGGGTGCACTGTGGAATCTGAGCTTTCTATATGAGTGGATGTACATGTTCAACACACAATCCCCATTCCAGAAAAGGCTATTGTATGTTAAAATTAAGCTTTAAGCTGATTGATTATCTTCTGTTCCTGTGTAGTATATACTTAAACCTTTATTAATTTATAAAGGTGCCATAACAGACGGATGTCATGCTTTTAAAATGTAAAAATAAACCATAAAAATCTTGCTTTTCCTATTATATATCTATAACAGTTCTTCATCTCAGGCTCAGTGGTTATCACTGAATAGCAGTCTTTGGTGAATAATATATATATCACCTATATAGCTTTCCTAATTACACCTATTGTACCAAACAATTGAACAAGAGGTCATTTAAAAAACAAACAACCACAGTGTAACTATTTCAGACACAAGGAGGATTTAGGTGTGCTGATGCTGGCTGGAGCTCTCATCTTGGAAGCTCCTGCTGATGAAGATCCATATGGGCTTAGATCTGCACTCAGAGACTGTGAAGACGACTTTTCACTGCTGGTGACATAAACTGTTTTGCTACAATCATTTAGGACTTACAGTTGTGGTATAACCAACTGGACTACATGTTGGACTGAAATAAAGTTTCTCTTAGATGTTTTGTATTTTCATGGTTTCACCCAAATGAGGATGGGTTTCCCTTTTGAGCCTGGTTCCTCTCAAGGTTTCTTCTTCGTGTCAACTGAGGGAGTTTTTTTTGCCACTGTTGCTGTAGGCTTGCTCATTAGGGATGTGTAGGGGGTTGTAGAAAAATGTTTAAATTCCTTTTTAATTTACTTTTACTATGTAAAGCTGATTTGCGACAATGTCAGTTGTTAAAAGCGCTAAACAAATAAAACTGAATTGAATTGATATTACCTAAGAACTGATTTTCTAGCAGGGTATCGGTGGCCCGGTGGTAGGGTACTCAATTACTGATCCCAAGGTAGGGGTTTAAGCCCCACTATCAGCCAGATGTCACTGCTGTCCACCCAGTGCAGCTAACTGGGTTATCAAATGCCAGCCATGTCTCTCACTGTCTGTGGTGAGAAACATGTAAAAAAAACACTGCTGATTTTCGTCAAGACGGCTGCATAGCCGTCAGGGTGTATCTGCCATGTGATGGCCTGGCGAGCTGTCCAGGGTGTACTCTGCCCTCGCCCAGAGTCAGCTGAGATGGGCGCCAGCCACCCTGTGACACTAATTAGGATTAAGCGCATCAGAAAATGAATGAATGTTTTTCTAGCCCAGATTTAAAGACAATTTGCTGGGAAAGTCTTTGTAGTAAATATTGTACTAACAGGATCTTTAGGAATACAGTTTAAAAACAAATTCAGCTTTTACCTGCAGCTTGTCTTAACACAGACTTAAACGAGTGGTGCATCACTTTGCACAAAGTTTTAATCAAAAGACGCCAGCCCTGGCCAGAATGCTTTTAGTCACACATCAGTGCACATAATGGAATTGGGAACAAAGCTGATGTGCAGAAGGTGTGCCAAGTTCTTAGAAAGAAGTACATTTAGGTTTTAAAAATAAACGCTGACTGTTGTAGAGGAAGAATCATGAATGCTTTTTGCTGTGAATTCACATCTACAGGAGTAAGGTGGGTTTTAGGGGTCTTACAACATGATGATTTTAATATTGTGTAAAGTAAGCGTTTCATGTTGCCTGTCATGTTAGTCAATATTCGGTGCTTTTCTCTCTGCAATCTCACATTGCTCTGCATGTGTTAATCTACAAGTCTGTTTTCATGTCCCCTCCAGGCACCATTACACACATATATGTACAAATGTACATAAGATATGGAGTCTGTGTCAACATTTTTTGACACACAGTGGAAAATTCACCACTTTTTTGCCAGTCGATAAACAAGAACACACAACAACATCCAAGCATACAGTACAGTTGGCTTATGCTAATAATGATGACAGGTTTTTTAGCTTATAAAAGATTGAAAACTCACATGGACAGAAAATATCAAACAGTTACTCAATTACACATTCCACAACAGAACCTTACAGAGTCACAATTTGTCAACAGTAACTTAACATTTATTCGTTTAAACTTTCAAACCTTTAAAGCTGGGGTTGGAAAATTTTAACTGTACACACAAATCGTTATATTAGTTAAAATGGTCTTTACACCCCAACATCAATCAATAAATGTGTGATTTAAAATAGGTTTGTAAAAAAAAAACCCTGTCATCTGTGTATGCTGTAACCCAGTAAAAATGCTGACCAATCACTGCCTTCATGTCCAGTCAAATGCCCCCATGCGTCCCTGATCATGTGTAACCATGCCATTTACAAACCCACAGTCCGAGCATGTATGGAGGGGCGTAGCTTTGGAAGGGTCTCCAAAGGCAGCAAAGGGTTTACATGGAGCCCTGCAGAGATGCTAATTTAATTGAATAAATTAAAATTTAGTTTAGCAACCAACAATTTCTTAATATGTGAAAGAAAAAATATTGGTGTCAGTCGAATTTTAAAAAAGTGAAGTGTCATGTCTTGTACAGTTTAGTTCTTGTAGAGGTTTGCTCAAAATCCGAACCCCATCAAAGCACTGAAACTGGGATGGTTAACATAATAACATTCCTATGCCATCTTATATGGATGAGTATGCATATATGAACTGAGTCATAGTTCAATTTTGTTCAGTTTTCATTGACAATACTTTAAAATACTGTAAAAGAACATCCAAGGATTTTATAAAACTGGCCAAAGGACAGCAACCCTGATGTTTCTGAAATTTTTTTACCAGATGCCGGTTTACATAATCTTCATGGGCATGAATGTCATAGAAAGGCTTTAATAGGCTTTCAACAATTTCTTTGAATTGTTCTCAGAATGACTGAACAATAAAGATCTTTATTTTTAAAAAAAGAAGAGGAGATTTGAACAAGTGCAAAATTATCTGCCTAAATGTCCCTTAGCTTTTCACCTTGACCAGGCACTTTTGGCAGCCATTAGCAAGCTTCTGGCAGAATTCTGGTTAAATCTTTCACCACTCCTCTTGCCAGAGGTCAAATAAATTTGTCGGTTGCATGGCACTAAACTAATGTTTAAGCATGATGCGTTTATTTTCAATCAGGTCTTTGGGAGTGCCGTCCTAAAAATTCACTATCTTATATGGATACCCAACTGTGCCCAGGATTCTGATGGTCATTATATGCCCTTTGATAAAATGACCTGTTTCTGCAACTAAGCATGATGCTATCACTAGCATGCTTCACAATTGGTACAGTGTTCTAGTAGTTGTATGCCTCACATCTTTGTCCATGTGGTCAGCTGCTAACTTGAAGGTCAACATAAAACATAAAGCATGCTTGAGTGTAGACATTGACACTGATGCTCTAGCAGCTTCCAGTTCACTGAAGGTATCTATTTAGACCATTTCTGCCTTCTTAATTTAAATATTAATAAAGATTTCTTTTTAACTGAGGGTAATAGTGTGGTACTTTTTCCAGACTTTGGCAAAGTGGTTACACCTCCCAATAACTTGACCTTAGAATCTGAAGTTGTTTAGAAAAGGTTCCAAGGGACATTCCTGAGTTGCATGAATCTAGTATCCTCTTTCTCAAATGTGTTTTTTGCTGCCAGTGAACATGTCATGTAACTCCTGAGCGAAGATTTTTCGGTATGATGTGCCATTGTGTCTGCGGCAGCAAAATCAAGCAGAAAATTGTATAGCTTAAAGCCAGCTTAAGTTTGAATTGGATCCTGTCTCACGTTTAAGTCGCTCTAGATAAAGTATCTGCCAAATAGATAAATGCAAATAAAATTATCTAGTGTGTATTAGTATTATCAGAGCAGGGTGATTTAATGCCATGGTGGACAGAGTGGTAAATAGAATAAAGGACAATGATAAAAGACTCAGTGAGACGTTAAGGGCAGCCGCTGACAAAAGCACATCCTTTCATCTTTCAGACAAATTTAAGCGTCCTGTTGCAGGAGTTGTCGCTTATTCTCGGCAGTATCTCCCCTGCCGTTAAAGCTCACTGCACTTGCATAAACATTTGAGATCAGTTTCGCCTCTGAGCTTGCAGTCCTTACGATAAGATCAGTGGTCAAATACCTGCAGGGCTGAGATCAGCACAGTCAGAGTGCCATCAAAAGCATCACTGCATTACAAGGCTACACTGCAGAGCAAGGTTTATGGATATTCAGGAAGGACAATCTTTACTTCATAGTGCCACGGTTTAAATAAAAACTAATGACATTTTAGTGTAATCAGAACAATTATTTCATGATTTGATTTCAGCAGTCTATGTTTAAGGTGTACTCCGCCTTCAGCTGGTGACGACTGACAGGTTCCAGCATCCTCGTGATCCTAATAGGATTGAGCGGTTCAACGAATGAGATGAGGAGATAATGAGAGATGTACAGTATGTGTGAATATGCTGCTCATGTGTAATGTTAATGGAAGTGAATTGAATAAGGTTGCATTCATTGACAGACTTAAATTAGCCTGTCTGCAAAGAATTACAAATACCATACCATTACTAAAGTAAAATGTGGGAATAACAATAATATAATAATAAGCAATAAATCCTAGCTAAATGATAAATCTGAAAAAAATCTATCAAATGTTTAATGGCAAAGTGTTTACAGGATTAGATGATCTTAAGACTCGGTTTGCTACAAATCATTCAGCGATGCATGAAGGTGCGAAGATTTCTAACAAACAACGAGTAATCCAATCTTATTATCAACTCCGAGAAAACTTGAAGAAGGAATTATTGGAGTAACACTGAAATGAGCACTGCACAAGCACTTTCTTTTTTTCAGTTGAGAATAGATAATTTTCACTGTGAATACATTAGAAGCTTCAGTCGGTTAATGAATATTCCAATGACAGCAAAAGTACAGTGAGAAAACTCTCAGAAACTATGAACTGTACCAAAGCTAAAATGTATGCACATCTATCAAAAGCTTTAAACACCTTACCTAAGAAGCTTTGCATATTCAGGTGTACTTTTTAAAATATCGTTTACACGAACAAGACAAACGCCATCTCATGCTACACATACACAGTACATTAGTTGGGAGATGGAAACAATCACAGATGTACAGATTTGGGGCATGGCTGTAGTGAGTCATGGCGTATCCCATGTTTTATTATTAAAGGCATCTTATGTAATGATGATTGTAACGACTGAATGTATTTATCTGTACCTTTTCTAATAAAATCACATCTTAGGCATCACATATCAAAAGCTGCACTTTCATTTGCTGTTTTTTCGTTTGAACTTTTCCTATCTTTCTATAGCTCTTTAAAATAAAAAACAAACAAAGAAACAAATAAATAAATAAAAGTGCTTGTGATAATTTCTAAATGGGACCAAATACATCTTGAGAGCAGCAAACACTGTCCAGAATTACTGCCTACATAATACACAGGGAGACAATAACAATATTGTGTAAGTCTTTCTGACTCAGAAGCTGACATAACATACATAAAATAACTTGCAAAACTACAAAAAGTAGAGGGATCAAATAGACAATAACAGAAGCGCTAATTGAAAATGTGACTGGCTGAATTGCAATGAATAATGTGCTTCAGTGATGAAAGGCATATTGATATGTAAATTTCCAAAGCAATGGAAAATGTCTAACAAAGTTCCAAGTTGTAGGCGTCCTAATTGCAGGCATGTCTTTCACCGAAAGTGAATATGATTTGCAATTGGAAGCTCTTTGTTTAAAAGAACTTGTTTTTTTTTTTCTTTTTTCAAGAAGCTATATGAAGTAAACAGCAGCTCTACTTCCTGTTATTCTAGATTCCCATGGTGGTTGTCCCATTTGGACAAACTGTTCATGTTTCAACCTGACAGTTATGGACAGTGCTAATAAGCCCTTAGTGTTTGTTACCCAGCTCGTGGGATCTGCTATTCCAGATGTCCAAGTCACTGTTTCACAGCAGAGCACACTTTTCAATTATAGATCTGGTCCCTGGCAGTGACCGCAGAAACATGGTATATGTGCAAGGCATTCAAGACACTTCAGTAAATGTGTTCTCTAGCTATGTCCTAGTTGTATGCAGTAGACTGAGACACTAAGACAAGTTCTATTGAAATGTCAAGGAAGGACTGAGGCTGGAGATGGAGCATTTGCATTAAAAGGGGTTTATCATGTAAACCACAGTTCAAAGTTCATAAACATGGGACTTGCAAATGTCCACACAGTAGAAATAATCCAAAATCTGTAGAAAAAAAATAGGTTTCTATATGTAAACTTTGATATGTAAACTGAATACCACAGATAGATAGGTAAGTAATTCGTAATGGTAAGGCAAACAGGGTCAACTCTGTCGAAATAACAAGGCTTGGTATGACTACGAATGAGTGACTCAGAGCAATAAACAAAGGAAAAAGGAAAGCTTTTATATAGTGCTAGTAATCATGTGTATCTGTGCTGTAACATTAGTGTCCAAATTTACTTGACAAGGATGGGTTCAATGGTTGCTAAGAAGTGTGGTTAGTACTGAAATGCTGTAGAATCTTTCTGTCTTCCCTGATTTTGTACAGCTTGCGAAATGAACCAATGGTAGACATTGATAAAAATGTTTTTCACAATCAAGGACAAGTGATTAGAAGGCACACCTAAACTGTCTGAGTGAGAAGAATAGCCTTTGTCTATAACCTGTCCGTCAGAACACTAGCTAATAATTAGTGTCATGAATATGGAAGAGTGCAGTTAGTTCCCTCTTCAAAGAATGTTCTGTTGCCCTATGACACTTCATTAACAGCAGCTTGAAAAAATGAGCTGCTAGATAGATAACTTAGAGGATGCATGTGTTAGTCCTGACCCTCCTCCACTGGTAATTGCTGTGCAATAGGGGAGACTATTTTATAAATGCCTATGACTAAGTTGGGAATACAATGGTGAAAAAAAGGAAAGCAGTCTACCATGGTTTTACTCTTTAGAAACCTACCTTTGCACATTCCACCTAGATGTAATGAATCTCTGACATCATTACCCACAGTGCAAATCTAATGGTGTTAACTCGCAGTGGGATAATTATTCACAGATGGTGAGGCGTATACTGCTGAACTATTCAGTGATATCCACCGAGCTTTAGACAACTAATTGTTATAGTATATACTACATGAAAACAAAACACTAAAACTATAACTAGATTTTTATGGTTTTTATAGTTTTAAATCAGCAGTGTTCTTGAGTGCTTCATCATAATAGTCATGCGCTGGCCATTATGGCGATCATTATGGCGATTTTATATCTTATTTCTTTTTTTCTTTATATCTTTTCTAACTTATTCAGTGTTAGTATATACTCCACAGAAACAAAGAAATGTAAAGCAACGTTATTATGCTTTATTTAGGACATTTTAAAGCCTGAAAATTGTCATGGGCTTTCCTTTACATCAAACTTAGGCATCGAGGTGAGCTGTTAAAGGGATCAACTGTGCTGTCCAAACATCCATGGTTGTTTTTTTCTCACCCAAACAGCCTCAGATTAATTTCTTTCAAATTCCATATATTCTCAACCAGTCTCAGGGGTTTTACGCAACATGAAAGAGATTTTGGTTAAGACCTTATTGGTTTTCCAACTCTGACCCATGTACAAGGTGGTGACATTTTTTTTTTTATTTCATTTACAGTTTAAAGAAGTGCTTTCATTTAAAACATTAAAGCCATATCACATAGCTTTCATTTTCATTTCACCCTGGGGCAGCATTTTGTTAAATATGTGGAATTTTAGAATGAGTGAAATCTCAAAAACATGAGTGTTTGTCCACCATTTTGATTCAAGCATTAAACAGTGTGTGTGTGTGTGTGTGTGTGTGTGTGTGTGTTGGGGGGGAGGGGGGGTTATCTATTATCCCAAAACCATAAACCAGTCAGATACTATACCGATGTTTGAATAAGGGTGGCATGGTGGACAGAGCATTTTTCTTACAGCAAGAAGGTCCTGGGATTAAGTCCTGGGCTCACGCATTTCAGTCTAGAGTTTGCATGCTTTCCCCAGGCTCGCATAGGTTTCCACTGGTTACTCCAGTTTTCTCCCATGGTCCAAGACATGTACATTAGGCTAACTGGTGGTTCCATATTGTCCCAAGGCCTGAGTGTGAATGATTGTGTGTGTGTTGGCTCTGCCAGCTGTTCAGGGTGTACCCCGCCTTCACCCAGTGTTGTCTTTATTTAGCTCCAGTTCTAATATTGCTGAAAATGATTACAACCTTCTTAACAAGGGGCCATAGAACAGTTCTAGCCAATTATTTTACTTGTCCAGCTAACCATTTTCATAATTTCATAAGGGGGCAATTTTCCTAACCATATGCTGATTTACACGTGTCAGTTGGCACACAGGACATATCAGGCCAGTATTAACAGCACACGACAATCATCAAATGCTACCAATATTGTTCTGTTTGTCCATTACTCAAGACAAATATCATGATTTTTATTTAACCACAACATTTCATGACTACTGATGAATCCACTTACTGTAGAGCCAACTGTGGAGAAGACATATGACCCTAGCCTAGTTGGTGCACCACCAAAATCAATACTCCTGTAATGATATCTATACATCAACCCTTCCTTAGGTTAAGGACAAACCAGACTGAAACGAACCTAGAACCTAGAACCTCACACAACTAGATTATTCCCTTCGGGATAGGATAAACAACACTTCGTTTGTTTGCATTGTTCGACCTCTTTTGTATTATACGGGTTGAAAAATTGGTCGATTTGTGAATACATTTACTAGTTACCATAACTGTGGGGGTAGACAGTAAGGAGATGCAGGCCGAGGGTGAAAGAAGCAGAAACATGTTTACTCTTTATTAGTAATGAAATATGTCAGACTAGGTGAAGCCAATTCTATATTCAACTGCAGAACAAAATTCTGGTAAATACCTCCCTCTCTTCCCCATATCCCAGAATTCAGTGCACAACCACATGTTGTACAGTATGCCTGAAGGTTCAGCACATCAGAGTTAACACTTAGTGAATTCAATAGCACAGTAAAATCCATTGTGACCTGTGCTGTGTAAAAGAGCCCTTTTGGAGCCGTGGGTTTTACATCATTATCTGATTCCCACACAGCTAGTTAGAAATCATATCTCTGGCACCTGCCAGCACAAAGATCCAGACTTGATTTTGGCTGATAATGAGTATGGTGATGGGAAATATTTCTAAATGATTCTATGGATATTTTGTTCCACCTCTGTCATTAAACTATATGGTGCTTTCAGAATCAACAATTTTAGCAGAGCTCATCCGCACAAATGAAATGCAAGAACTGTTACTTCCTTAAACAGTGTAGTGTGACAGCGATGTATTATCTATAATTTAATAGATTATATAATCTATTTATAATCTATAATTAATAATAATAATAATAATAATAATA
>JBCNYG010000021.1:7567675-7579175 GCA_039654305.1 Porochilus rendahli
CCCGAGATACTTGAACTCCTCCACTTGGGGCAAGACCTTATTCCAGACCCGGAGGGTGCATTCCACCCTTTTCCGAAAACCGAGAACCATGGCTTCATACTTGGAGGTGCTCATTCTCATCCCAGTCACTTCACACTCAGCTACAAATCGCTCCAGTGAAAGCTGAAGGTCCTGGCTCGATGAAGCCAAAAGGACAACTTCATCTGCAAAAAGCAGAGACGAGATCCTTCGGCCACCAAACCAGAACCCCTTAACACCTTGACTGGGCCCAGAAATTCTATCCATAAAATGCACATGTGGACTGCTTGGGCAAACTCCAATAATAATAATAATAATAATAATAATAATAATAATAATAATAATAATAATAATAATAATAATAATAAATCATTATAAGTAAGTGAATAAATTGTCAAAGCATATTTATTGTCTTTATTTTGAGGAGAAGCTATTGTGTACCATACAGTGCAAAACACTTAGGCATCCTTTTTAGTACAAACTATTATAAATTTTCATTTATATGACTTTTACATTATCAAGTCAGAACAAAAACCTTTTAGATTTTCAAGCAGTCACTTTCCAGCTGAAAATAAATGTTACAGAAAAATATTTGTATGTCAGAAAGGAAATCAGGATCTTATATAAGACCATTTTTCAGACAAAAGCACGATGCAGGCTTCTGGGATTTTTCTACAAAAATAAGCTGCAAGTGCAGCAATTAAAGTTTCCAGAAAAACTTTGGATGGATCTTTAAAAAAACATTACACTCAGTAAAAACTTGTACAAAGTAGTGAGAACAGAGTAGAAACTGATAAACACATGGTATGGCGTCCGGTCTAAGGACTGGGGATAAATCAGGAAACAGTATGAACATAATAAAGATGCAGTAACAAAGGCATAGGCATAACTAAAACCTAATAGGTACTTCACAGACATAGTACAAGTGTGGCATGGACTTGTTGACCGAACCCAAAAATTTTTTGCAGTTGAGCAAGTTTTCGCATGGCGCATTATTTCTTTGCATGTGCCTAGGACATCGGTACAACATCTATATATAATACTATATATAATCACAGGGAAACTGCTGCACACATACCACTGAGCTGCAATATATCCTGAGCAAGAAAGTGATTTACAATATCCGAGGCTAACATTAGTGATGTTGATATTAGAAACAAGGCGGCACAGTGGTGAAGTGGTAAGCCCATCTGCCACACAGCAAAAAGGTACTGGGTTTGAGTCTCGGGCTCAGCGAGGGCATTTCTGTATGGAGTTTGCACGTTCTACCCATGTTTTTTATGGGTTTCTTTCCACAGTCCAAAGACGTCTTCAATAGGCTACCTGGCTGTTACAAATTGCCCCAGCATTGGTCTGACAAGCTGCTCAGGGTGTACCCCACCTTCACTCAGAGTCAGCTAAGATAGGCTCCTACCTCCCCGCAACCCAAGCAGGATTAAGAATATGAATGAATATGAATGAATGAATATTAGAAACTATATTGAATGAATATAAGAAATATTAAAAAGACTGGTCAGTGACTGGACAGTGTTAGGATGTGATTTTTAGATATGTAAACTGTGAGCTATACAGGAAGTTATTTTACCTTTATTAATTTTCTCAGCCACTTGACTCAAATTAGGCTCACGGGGAGGCTGGCGCCAATCTCAGCCAACACTGGGCAAGGGAAAGGTAACAAACACACACAACTTTTCACACACACTCACACCTACAGTTGATTTGGAACAGCTAATTAGCATACTGTGCATGTTTTTGGACTGTAGGAGGAAACGGGAGTAACCGGAGGAAACCCACGCAAGCGAGAGCATGCAAACTCCACAGAGAAACACCCGAGCCCAGGATTAACACAGGTCTCCTTGCTGAGGCAGATGTGCAAACAACTGCGCCACCATGCTGTTATTTTACTTGTTAGCAAGTTTACCATTTCTGATCTACTGCAAAAAATGTATGATTAAAAGATTTTTGCATTTTTTACACATGTTGGCCTTGGTGTTATAATTTAATATTAATTTTTTAAAGAAATGTATGTAATTTTGTTCTGTAAGAGATAACTGCAGGTAATGGGGTGTTTTAGAATTAGCCTTCCTCTGTTTGTGACCTATTAAGAAAACAATGGCTACCTTTGTGGGTTCTGCACATTTTGGGTGCTTGCTAAGATTTTAAACATATTAGAACCCATCTGACCTGAACATTCTCTGTAATAATCTAAAAGCCTTGTGCCTCTGTGTAAATGAAATTGCACAATGCAGAGGACATGTCAGCCGAAGTGGTACTGATTCGGAAAGGTGGAGTTCATACAAAGCCCTGCCGTGCTAAAAATAATGAAATACTAAACCATACTATAGGATTTCTTGTTATTTTTGCATTATGTTTACATATTAACTATTGAGTTGAGGAGTAATCATATCAAAAATAAATCTGTGGCTTCCATTCATAGACATCATGGTGCATGGGATGCCTTGGTGAAGTGCATTAAAAGTACAAGTCAAAGCATTACATCAAGACCTCCATGCTTTTAGTGGAGAGCAACATGAAACCAAGCATGTCACTGACTGACACAGAATAACATGATAAGGACGTAAGAGAGTAGAAAATGATTCTGCCTCAAGCAGAGATGATTAGTAAGCAGGAATTTAGTTGTGTTTGAGTGAAAGTCGACTCAGTAATCTGATTTCATTACACACACACACACACACACGAAAAACACATGATGGCCTAAAGCAAGCATAGAGCCCAATGCTTCCTAATAGCTACCCGGATGCTTATTAGATCATCATATCTTGTTTTGTATATATATATATATATATATATATATATATATAGATGATGAGTTGTGTCTCCCACTCGTAATTCTCCTTACCTCTCTCTTTCTGTTTTTCTGTCTGCAGGCCACTCATATGGACATAAGCACCAGTGACATCTTTTCACTTCTACTCTTATCATCTCTGCATGACTCAAGTTGCCATCTCCATTTCAGCTCATTACAGCGCTATTACATGCTCTAGCGTTGCTACCACTGAAAATAAGTTTTAATTGGGCTATATGGAAAAAGGGCAGAACTTATTTTTGTACTTTGGCAAACTTTAGTGACCGTTACTACCTTCTAATTCTGATAAACTGTTTTAATCCCGAAAGGAAAATTCAAAGTGAGCCAAAGTGAGTACACCCACACACACACACACACACACACGTAAACACTGAGTGCACACACTTGGAGCAGTGGGCTGCCACACATTGTGGTGCCCAGAAGAGCAGTTGGGTGGTTAGGTGCCTTGCTCAAAGGCACTTTAGCCATGAAGGTGGAGGAAGGGTGGGTGCAGCTCCCTCCCACCTTTGCCACATATTTATCTTGCTGGTTCAAACCAGCGACCTTTAAGTCCCAGGGCTCAATTTCAGGGCTCAAATAGTGAAAGGGAGCATGAGGAACCAAATGACCCTCACCTTACTGAAAGTCTCTGAGATGTGTTGAAGAGGACTTTAAGTGGTTTAATTTTCCCATCATCACTTTAAGATGAACCCAAATCTGGAGAGATATAAATGTTGTAATGTTTCTAAAGTTTATTGAAACAATGCCATAACTGTGATAACAAGCTATAATGGAGGCTAAAGGTGGTCTAACAAAATATTACCATGTGTCACTTTTAGGGGCGGGGCAGTGTATTAAATTATATAATTGAAAACACCCAAGTTAAAAAAGTCCATCGTGAGAAATAACAATTCACCTTCTGATAAGACCAAAGCACTGACAGGAGACAGCAGTTTATTTTAGATGATGGCATTATATGTGTGAAACAATCGAAACAGACTCTGTCCTGTCTCATGGCTAAGGGCTAAACAACATCTTCCACCATTTCATGACCCCTGTCCTACATATAAACACATACTGTAGATGAACACAGATGGGGTAACCTGTCAGTCATCCGCAAGCTCACACCAACAAACACAGCTGCTCCAAACAGGGAATATGGCATCTGCTAACAGAAGGCAAGGCTGCGTGGTTCTATTAATACAGGAGATACGCCGATCCCACTGCTTGTCAATATCAGTTATTTATAGCAACGTCCTTTAAGATCTTGTCATTTTTTATTTTACAAGGTTACTGGAGATCTTACACGGAATAAAAATAAAAGGATAAAACTATGATGAATTGCCTCTCATAACTATACCTGAAATAATTAGTCCAATTTCTCACACCTTTAAAAGTGAAAAGATTTCGTTTAACAGATTATGAAGGAAAGCAGCTGGTTCATTCTTTTGTTGGGGACATGCTGAGACTTTCTGGATTTGATCTTACAGTAAACTGTGCCATAAAGTCAAATTATACAAGAGTTTTGTTCAATTCTCAAACCTGGCTCTAGAATTTGTAGGTTTTTGTAGTCATTTTGACTATGAGTACATTGTTCTGAATGTAAATCAAATGACAGGCTTATATTAATGTGAAAATACAGTACATTATCATTTCTGTAGTAAAAAGCTCAAGGGCACTTTAACGGTGAACTCTTCACATCATCTAAAACTAACAACAAAACAGTTTTTATAAAATCTTGTTGTTATAAACTGTGTAACAAATTCTGATGTGCCTTTCCTTTAAGCAATAAGCCATGAGAGAGCTGTGTTATAGTATCGCAGTTAAGGGTTATAGGAGTGCTCAAAAAAAACCTTATATTTGATAAATCACTTCATACAAAAGGCTAGATGAATGTTTGAGTCTGAGTGGTCAGAGGGTGTACATTAGTTTCATGTAGCAAAATGGCTTGGACAATAGTTTCATTGTTGTTTCTGTAAACGTAGCACATTCACAGGAAGTTGTATGGCAGAGGGTTTACACAGTCTAAAAAATGTTGTTTTACAAAGTAAAATGTAACAATTGTTGATTTGTCATGTTTTATGTCAGAAATTGTTTTTAAAGAACCTTGGTTGATGATACTGTATAACACTGATGTTGCCTTGCACTAGTGAAACTATGTGGTTATGACAAAACAAACAAAAGCCTCTTATAAAAATAAACAGATGGCTTATTGCTATTTTAAAATTCTGACAGAGATTAGTATATACTACACAAGGGAACACAATTTGATTTGTTCTGTAGCTCAGGATTAAAATTCATTATTCTGAGTGGATAATGCATGAATCAAGACACACACAGTGTTTCAAGGTCACTTGGAATAGATGTTAAAAATGGAGAAATAGGCCATAAAATGTAATTTTAGTTAGGTTTTCATGTTGTTATTGCATAATATATAGTAGTATATATTAAAGCCCCTACAGAGCAAAGTTTACTTAATATAGCAAGTAGCAAGTTAAGACATTTAGCTCAATTTAAAGTGAAAAGATTGTGATTAAATCAAATCTAAATATAAAGTATAAAAATCTCATCATTGTTAGCTTTGTATGTTTATGTATTGAACATACTTAAACTCTTGGAGAGTTCAAAATATGCTCTTCAACAGCTCTGCACCTGTTCACTAGTTTATGTGGCACTTGCTGTCATGATTTTAAAAACCTAAAAATAAACCATTTAAATCTTTCTGTTTAGTGTGGTTTTTTTGCTGTTCCTGTCTAGTATTAACTAAAACAATTATGCCCCTCAGACTCAGTGGATGTTGCTGAACTGAATCAGTGTTTCATCTCAGGGACTATTCATCTACGTCCCGTTCTATGCATAATTATTAACTATATTATTGACATTCACTATAAAAAATACATTGTGGTTTTTCTCCATGCAATGGAGTCAGTTTCTGGGACAGTACTGTCATTGCATTCACTCATTCATGCTCATTTAAATTAATTTTAAAGGCATAAGTGCTAACATGAATTGCACATTTATAAGGAGCTGCTTATTCTAAAGGCACGCTGCTTTATTTACATATCATGCCAATCATGCCAAGCAAGTTTCAATAGAAGGTTGATTTTGAAGCCAGGTATTGGTAATATAACAAGGTTTTCACCTCCAGTTAATTATTGTTATGTTTAAAATGCTATAAAGCTCTGTTTAATGAGATAGTAAATCCAATTCATGCATTTTCAAAAAAGCTCCTAAAATGTTAATGATGTTTCAGAACAGAACTTAGCAGAGACTGTTTATCACGTTTATAGTAAGAGATAACAGGAATGAACTTTTGTCTTTGATGTTCCAAAACATTAAATAAAATGATAAAACATTAACACATCAATCAATAATAAATTTTACAGTGTAATCTATGAATAAGAGAAATGACCCACTGTAAATCATCTGGCTATACAAAAATAGTGTACTTGAGTTATTTTGATATAAATATAAATATAAAATATATTATAAATAAAAATATAATGACTTGTTGCTATTATAAACTCTGAAAAATAAATGATAAGGTTGAAGCAGGCAGAGAGTGCAAACCTCCACCAAGCATTAAAATAACATAAAGTACAGCATTCTCTGCTGGGCCTGAGGTAATAATTAACATCCAAACTATCTCACAATGCTAAAGAATCTTTAGAAAATTTCTGGATTCAAAATTTGATCCTGATCATCAGCAAAATCTAACGGGATGCTACTTACTCACTTACTCGTTTGCCGAATAGTTTAATGCTACTAGGGTCAAGGGGACCCTGTAATCATCTCAGTCAACACTGGGCTAAGGCAGGGTATACCCGGAATAGCTCTGAGAACTGTGGGAGAAAAAGAGAGTACCTGGAAGAATCCCACGCAAGCACAAGGAGAACATGCAAAACCTAAGCAGGGGACTCAAACCCAGGAATTTCTTGCAGTGGTGCACATGTGTTAACCACTACATGACACCCCGGCCATGCTCTAATAATCATATTAATCCATATATCAAGAATTCTGAAATTCTACGGTTCAGCTAATAAGATTTTAGAACTGAACTGACAAAAAAGTCCAAATAAAAAATAAACCAATAATTATAATCTTACGTTAGTCACTGTAGTATAAGAGGAATAAATGTGTTATTACAGTTAAATAATCAATTTTGCATTGGACCATATCACACCGCCACCTCATGGATTATTTTCTGCAATAGAGTGGCCCGCTCTAGGATATTCTTTACATAGCATCCATAAATATATACCTAGAATCTTTTAAACCCACGAGACAGGAGTATGGGCTCTATTTGAATCCTTTGCTATATAAAGCTATATAAGGTATGGTTACTGTACTCACTACAGAGAATTATTCATTTAGCTTCATTTTAAAGATCGAATGGCACATTTATAAAGAGATATAAAATAAATTATAAAGAGGGCTACTTGTTAATCAAGTAGATAAAATGTACATGGTATATTTCTTGGCAAGGTTATACAGAAAGGTCTTTGGGCATCTTGCCAATGCAAAATAAAAGGTGCTGTAATTGTGCAGGATGTCATAAAGGTATTAATGACCTGCTGATTTTCCATGAACCTTTCGCACAGCCATAGCTGAAGATTTAGCTTTCCGATGTTCTGTTCCATGTTACGCAACCTAATTCATCTTGAATTAGCTATCCATTTTTCACCCAGCCTCCAATTTAGATCGTATTTCTTTTTCTGAGTAGAATAAGCTTGCCTGACTTGAGGAAGCTTATAATAAGCCCTCAGATATTCTGTGGCATCAGAGGACATGGTGGTAAATAAGGTACCACAACAGTCCCAAAACTGAGTCATCGGCTCTGCTGTTTTTCATCTCAGCAGTGGTTCATGAGATGGATTTTCTCAAATATGCTGATACACAATGCGTTCATGAAGCATTTAAAAGGCTTACATTAATAACAAATGAGCTGAAAATGACAACCTGTTGTGATTATTCCTCAAATCACTGACTTACATGAATCAGAACTTATTACAAGGTACTGTTATAGGAGGTTGCATATAGGAGTTTTTACATGATGAGCATTATGATAAATAAATGATGTATTTAAAACATGCACAGGTTTAATTCTCTACTGTATTAAAGCTGTTTCAATCGAAGTATAGAGTAGTACAGTAATAATTCAGTACCTTATCATGTGATCCAGTGTTGAGCAACTACTATGTATGGTATAGAATAGTCTTGACAGTAACAATGGATACACGCTGTTTAATTTTCCTGACCGGTACAGAAGCCACACCTCCTTCACTGGGCCTGATATCCACTAAGACCACACCTCCTTCACTGGGCCTGATATCCACTAAGACCACACCTCTTTCACTGGGCCTGATAGGCACAGAGGCCACACCTCTGCCACTACTCCTAACTGGCACACAAACCACTCCCCCTTCAGTGGTCCTAACAGGTGCATATGCCACAACTCCTGCACTACCTCTGACAGCTCCTTTATTGAGCCTGAAAGACATTGAGGCCACACCTCCTTCACAGGTACAGATAGGGAGAGAGGCCACACCTGTTTTACTGGTTTTAACTGGGACCAAGGCCACACCCCTTTTATTGGTTTTGACAGGAATTGAGACTACACCTCCTTTACTTTTTTTGACAGGCACACATGCTACACCTCTTTCATTGATCCTAACAGGCACATAGGCCACACCTCTTTTACTGGCATAGTGGCCACACCTCATTAACTACTCTTAAATTCAGACAAACACACCACACCTCCTTTATCGATCTTAATTGCACACAAGCCACAGCTCCTGTTTTGATCCTAACAGTCACATAGGACACACCACTTTTACTGTTCCTGACAGGTACAAGGACCACACCTCCTTCACTACTTCTGACAGGCACACAAGCCATACCTCCTTTACTGATTCTAATAGGCACATAGGCCACACCACTTTTACTGGTTCTAACAGGTACAGGGACCACACCTCCTTCATTGATTCTAACAGGCACACAAGCCATACATCTTTTATTGATAAACAGGCACAAAGACTACACCTCCTTCCTTAATCCTAAAGAATTAAGTGGCCATACATTTTTACTTGGATTACTAAGTGACGTTTTTCGAAGGACCTATGTGTGAATTTTTCGTTGAGGAGTATCAGAACAGTATGGCACTACAATCACTATAAAGCAACCTGGTTTCTTCACACATGGAAAGAAAAGAAAAGAAATTAATTCAGTGTAAAAGCCTTGATCAAAAAGCACGAACCCTTACACTTACACATTACTTACACTCGTGTACCATAATCTGGACAAAGCACACTGTCAGAGCACAACCTTTTTTCTAATGTTGGCAGATCACCTTTTTTCACATATTGGCAGATTGCTTTTCTTACATAATTAAACCAATCAAATTAGTACACTTTGCCTCGTTGTGAGGTTAAATGTACCGTGTCTTTAAAATACATTTACACAGCTCTGTTGAATAAGATGTTAAAGGGAATTTAAACCCAAACTTAAAAGTTTACTTACATCGTATACGCCATTCACATAAAAAATTCAGTTGTTATTACAACTTTCTTCGTCAAGAAAGGTAAAAATAACAAGAAAAATACAAAACAATTAAGAAATCCGTGAGTCACACATGATTCACATGAATACATAGTAATTTGCATACGATCATACAGTGGTAAATATCATTCATTCCTATAAATGAGACAATGCTTGTCTGATATATGTGCTTGTGCATCAGCTGATATTATGTTTAAATGTGCCTAGTTTTATTTTATGAAGAAGTTCACTAGTTTCTGATTTATTTACTAGTTTCTGATACGAGTAACTAGTATCTGATTTGTTAAATATTTGTATATTTTTATATTTGCCTTTATCTTGCCTTATATGAACTGACAGAATCACATCCTATTCTCACGATTTCATGCTCTTGCAACAGTGAAATTGTAGTCTTTCTTAAACTGGCTAATCCAAACTATTAAACATGTTTTAGCAGATTGCAACTTTTAAAATGTAAGTAAAAACCACCTGATAATGAAAATATACCCACGTTCTGTGTAACAGGAGGGTTTAGAAGGCTTGCCTTCCATTTCATTCATCACTTTTAAACTAATTATGTTTGTGTTACATGGTACCACCTCTTGCTACCCCACTATAACCCTAGACCTGACAACTTCAAGAATCTGAATGTTACATCTTTTTACTTAAAGTAGTGGCAATCATACACTGTAGATGAAGGTTCAAACACATCAGCTTGGACTAATCCCTACCCTACCCCATTCCACCCTTCTTTTTTCAACCTTTGGGAAGGTTCTAGAGAATTGTTTGGAAGAAAATATAAAACAGCCTTTAACCTCCCACTGAAAATAAAACTTGAATTTTATTTTATGCATCAAAACACCAAGCCCTCTGAGATTGAGTACCTTTTAACAAGGTTAAACAATTGAAAGGATGTTAATTACAGTGTGTACTCCAACAAACCGATAGACTTGAGGGACCATTAAGTATTTATTTATCCATAAACACTGTTAATGTTTTATTCAGATATTTTACTAACACGTTTACAACTAATCTATTTGCTAAATGATTAAATCCAGTGCTAGCCCCCATAATAGTAAAGTGAAAAGCTGATGCTCACCACATAGAGCTGCTTCCAGAGTACAGCCCATTCCTGGAGAGTGGAGGTGACTTCAATCACGATGGGATCCTCAAGAGGCACAACTGTCTCATACTGCCTGCACACAAAATCAACTGCAAGGTTAGCACAGAGAGCAAACTCCACAAACAGAAACGCCCAAAACTCAACATGCCATGCTAACCACTAGGCCACTTGTTTACCATATGTAGTACAGTTGTGGGTGGATTATATGGAAATATAACTTTAATTTGTGATAGTGGAGCAACTTATTATAGTTTTTTTTCATTATGTCTTCCCTATTTAGAGTGGTCCATATAAGCAAGTGTATGATTTCAGATAAAGCTCTATAACCATCATCAAGTGATGCCCTGTATTTATTCTTGTAAGTTTGATTTGTATGGATTTGTCCTAGCAGTAATTAACCGTAGGGAATATGGTGAAATGTCCTTTGCCTGGCTCCTTTTTTGTTCCTGCTCCTTTTCTCCTGCTGTCTCTTTTGTTCTGACTAGCCATTTATCTCTTCCAACCATTTTCCCTCCATCAGCCCTGTCATGTCCTTCCATTATCCTTTTTGAATTGTACTATGCAAATGTGTTGGTTTTATCAGGTCCGCTGTATCTGAACATCATTTCTGTGAGTCTGTTTGACTGTTCACTCAGAAGAAATGTGAAATTATTGTGTGGCATTGATCTATAGTCAGTTCTATAAGTATTCTGAACAGTTACACAATGTTCATACATTTTTCTTTGTACACCACCTTAGTTGAATTAAAATGAAATCACTGAGATGTTACTGAAGTGTAGTGTTTTAGTCTTAATTCATGTGTTTTAAAAATTTTGTTATTTTTTAATAGTCTGTCCATTTTCATAGATTTAAACTGGACAAACTAACATAATGATATGTATTTAAATACAATATTCATTCATTTCATTCATTCATTTTCTGAACCGCTTATTCTCAGCGAACTCTGGGCGAGGGCAGAGTACACCCTGGACAGCTCGCCAGGCCATCGCAGGGCAGAAACACGCTGACGGCTATGC
>JBCNYG010000021.1:7580622-7593513 GCA_039654305.1 Porochilus rendahli
ATCGCAGGGCAGAAACACGCTGACGGCTATGCAGCCTACTCTTGATGAAAATCAGCAATGGTTCTTTTACATACCTCCCACCACAGACAGTGAGAGACATGGCCGGCTTTTGATAACCCAGTTAGCTGCACTGGGGGTAAATACAATATAAATATTATATATATAATCATTTATTTCTTGAATACAAACGCTCTGAAGTCAATGACCCTTTGAAGTCTGAGACCCATTGGCATCAGCAAATGATGAGTTTCCTTCCTTAAGATGCAATGCCAGAGATTCAGTTGCTTCAGTTTTATTTATTTATTTGTTTGTATATTTGTTTGTTCATTTATTTCTCCCTTAGATTTGTCTCCGGTAAATGAAAAACATGTTTAATTAGGTTCAGTGATTAAAAACCTTTGCCTTAAGAAGTTCTTGGGCTGCTTTCGCAGTATGTTTTTGGTCATTATCCATCTGTACTCTAAAGCATCACAGTGTTTTGACTGAATCTGAGCCAAAAGTATTGCATTTACATTCATGGCATTTATCAGACACCCTTATCCAGACCGACTTACATTTTTTTCTTCTTTATGCAACTGAGTAGCTATGGGTTAAGGGCCTTGCTCAAGGGCCCAGCATTGGCAGCTTGGCGGTAGTGGAGCTTAATCCCCTGACCTTCTGATCAGTAACCCAAAGCTTTATCTACTTATCCACCACTGCCACACTGTCCCACTGCCCCACTCTTATCAACTGAGCCACAATTGCTCTATATGCTACAGAATGTATCCTGTTGCTGATGCTTTCTGACATTGAGGCTTTGTTGTATTCCTTATGTAAGCTACAGCTTGAATTGAACCTGGATGGAGTTTTTCTCAACTCTCTAAATCTACATCTATCTTCTGCCAAACTGCTCAAAAGAAATTGCAAACACATGATATGTTGCTTAAGCATTAAAACTTATAGGCATCTGTCAACTTTTCTGCATTACCCCATTAATTAGATTTAACCTGGGGCAATTTTTTTGCCACAAACTCTGTGTAAGCAACATCAACATCCAGACCTTTCCGTCTAAACAAATTTACTTTTTTATTTCAAACCATTTTATAAGTGCAATTTAAAAAAAAAAAAGTCAATGCTGCAAAATAAAAGACAAAACAAAATAATAGGCTGCGATGAACCTTATGAACTGAAGTGCCAAATGGGATGTGACCTTAATTTCCTGTTTCCATGCCTCCCCACTTACTTACTTTGTGTTCCTTATACTTTTTCTAACAATAAAGTACAAGCTCTCAGCTTTTTTACATTTTTTTTCATTTCATACCTGTCAACATTTAGGTCTCAAAATTCAGGAGAATTTATAATAAAGTTTAAAAGACATGCAAATCATGTGTTTTTTTTGCTAAAGGGGCATTTGAAAGTTATCATTTCAGTGATCACTTAGTTGGATTAACAACTGAAAAAATCCAAGAATGTATATATTTTTAATATATATATATATTTTTTTTGGGTGCATAAAATAATCATTTAACATATTTTGTCTGAATGCTTCTGTCTTCAGCAATTGCAGAAATTATAATTTTCATAATAGGTGGTCTTGTGAATTTTTGATGGAGAAAGAAACAGGTTAACAAATAGATAAGGAAACAATTGCACTACATTATAAGACTTTGGGAGTACAGAATGAATCTCATATTACCAGTTTGTTGGGTGATAGATGTGCTTTACACTTAATGCACATAGCGGTGGAATATTATTTCTTTTAGGTATATTGCCTATATATTGTGGTGGTTTTGGAATATTAAAGAGAAGATATAATAAATACAATAAACTGCAGCAAAAGGTATGTATGTCTTCTCTATGCAATTTCAGCAGAATATCACTTACCCTCGGTTGGTGACAACAGCCTTCCGCAGATACACATAGCTAGCTGGGAAGATACCCTGTAAAGGAACAATGATAAGATGATATTAAATTGTGGCATTCATATGTAGCATGCCAGTTAAAAGCAGCATTTGTGTCTTGCATAGCATGGTCTCCTGCTTCTTTTTAGCTTTTTTATTATTCTGAGTGCTCCTGCTCACTGGTACTCATCATTTAATAAAATTTGCATGTTGACGTAGTGTTTAACATGTCCTCTTCACAGCAAAGGTTCCTGGGTTTGAGACCCATGCACGGCAAGGGTGTTTTTGGGTGGGGTTTGCATGGAACTCTGGTTTCCTCCCACAGTCAAAAAATCTAAACATTAGGCTAATTGGATTTTCCTCTTTTTGCACTGTGAAAGTGAATGGTTATGTGTATATATTGGCTCTGTGATGGTCTTGCAAGAAGTTCAAGATGTACCAGCATACCTGCACTATGCTGACGACATAGTGTTCATTCTGAGTCTACAGCCTTCACTCCAAGACCAAGTATCACTTTTCTGTTAATGCAATGTAGGTGAAGGACAAAAGGCTTGGGAGAAAGATTGTTCTCTTACTCATTTACCATTTTGCACCCATGATGCCTTGGGCAAAGTTTGTGGTTCCTGTTGCAATGTATGGTTTTATCTGAGAGGGTTGCAAACCCTCTGCAGGACCTCTTCTCAAGGATTAACACATCCATTCACATCCACATTTACATCTTAGGCTAATTTGGAACAAACAGTTAGCCTAATGTGCGTGTCTATGGACTGTGGGAAGAAACCAGAGTACCTTGAGCAAGCCCATGCAAGAAAGAAACTCCCTTGCCATCCATAGGGCTCAAACCCAGGACCTTCATGTTAAGAAGTGGGACACCTAACCACTTTTGCCACTATGCTCCCCAAATAAAAACTATAATCATCTACAAATACACCAAGATGAAAAACTTTTCTATAAAACTAATAACCTTCTTTTAGAAGAACTATACAGCTGGTTTCAGTAAAATAATGAGACTTCTTGAGGTAACAAAGCTGGCATAGCATCAGGTAACTGGCCCGAAGTATGCTGGGAGCTGAAAGAGAATTTTCTTGATGTGCGTATTGAACATCACATTACAGTGGTTGTACATTACAGTGAACTGTGTAAGAGGTAAGAAAATCAACTTTACTTATACATAAAAATGGAGGAATGATAACATCAGGGGTGTTGATAATGTTAACAGGAAAATACTAAAAAAATAAGAAAACATATTTATTAAATAAACCATATGCTGCTGGGTGAGAATGTATTTATTTTTATTCTGATGTGCAGCAGGTAACTAGTAAGGAATAATGTAGAGTGAGCCGCCTACAAGGTGATGCAGGACCCTGACACAAAGCAGAATTGTCTTGGGTTGCCCTAAAGGGGTTTATATCAGAATAAAGACCAGGTCGCTGTACATTTTCCAACATATTACACAGTTGCTTACTAAATTATTCAACAAAACTGGTTTAAAAAAATGTAATGCAAATATATATATAGAACTTTGTCTGGGAACTCTTAAGTGAAAATTTTTCTTTTTCATTTTCAGAGAGTCATGAACATTCTTTCTTTAATCGACATATATAATTAGAGAATTATTCGCCATCATAGCATGTCAACCACGTCACAGTTTTATTCAAACCCTTAATTTTCTAATGTAACATATTTGCAGTAAAAATAAAATAATAAAAATTCTGTATAATATTGTTGTAATATTCATACCATTAAAGGGGAGATATTGTGCTTTTTGGTTTTACTTTTTTGACCCATATGTTGTTGAAGTGTTGCTATATTACAGTGTCAAATAATGAGGTTAGTGCCTGTTAACCTTTCCCTCCCAGCTGTTTGAACTTGCCATAAAAACATGGTTAGGGAATTGTATATTTTTAACAGACAAGAAGAAGGAAGCTACAAAAAATGTATAAGTAAATAATTCCATATATGTGCCAAATCTGTGCTTGGTTACCCTCAGAGCATGTGGCAAGTGTGTAAGGGCAAATGTTTTCATGTTCCTGTAAACCCTTCTAAACTCATGCAATGTCTGATCACACTTTATCATCATTAACCCTTTGGAACCATGGTAATATTTCAAAGTGAACCATGTTTATATATTTTTTTATTCAGATATGTCTTGTATATATGTAAAAATTTTCATGGGGTACAATGCATTAACTCGATTTCAGCAGATGCATTACATTATCTGGCAAAAAAATGTAGAGACATGATCTGGTATGTAGGAAACCCGGGTTATGGGTTATGGTTACTGGGACCTGATCTCCAGTATCTCTGCTATTTAAATGCGCGTGGAGCAACAGTATCATGTTCATCATCCTGCAGATCACTAACTAGCTGAAATGAGTCTCTGCTGTAACTCCTGGCAACTGTACTGTATATCTGTATTGCATTCTGAGACATTGCTGTTTCCACTCCTTCTACAACATTCTTTTAATTTCTTATTAGTGTTGCATTGCTGACAAATAAAACAATCACTGGAATCTTCAGAGTAAGAAATTAAGCTCTTGCACCTTTGTTAAACAATAGCGTAACTGTGCTAATGATTCCCACCTATAATATTAGCACTCCCACTAACATCTCACAGGAATAACGAAAATGCAACATTGGAAAATAATTGCTAACATAAGTAAGCACTTTACATATTTAATATACAGGAAACATAGGGATTTATTGCATTTCAGGCTGGAGATTTCCATTAAACGTTTTGAGTTTCTTGATTTCCTTAGCATTCATTCTCACTATGGTTCATGAGTATTATTTCCATCTGTACCACTTCTATCATCTGTGTGTCCTTGGGGGTTTTATCTGTATTTGGGAATAAATGCCTCATGTTGGTTTGGTTTCCTCTGCTGCAGTTTTCTGTTTGTATTAGATCAATGATCAACACTGTGATTGTTTTGTCTGACTTCCTGCTTGTATCAACTCTGATTCTTTGATTAGACCAAATCTATCTTAACACCTACATCCTATCAAGTCTAGGTTTCAACCGGTACAGCTAGATTTGTTTTCTTTGTATGTTCATTTTTCAGTAGGTTAAAATTGGTTGTTGAGGATACAAAAATTCCAGTTGAGAGTGAGAACATGTACGCTTTAATAAATTAGTGATTAATGTATTAATAATGTGCATTACTTAAATCTATTGTTAGTTTTATTTTCAGCTTGCTGGTCCACTGCAGGGCCAACACACACAACCATTCATACATGTACCTAGGGGCAAGTTGGAACAGCCATTAGCATGATGTGCATGTCTTTGCACTGTAGGAGGAAACCGGAATACCTGGAGGAAACCCACACAAGCATAAGGAGAACATCCAAACTTCACACAGAATCCCGAACCGAGCCCAAAACTCAAACCCAGGACCTTCTTGCCATGAGGCCAATTTGCCAACCACTACACCAACATGCCGCTCATTTTAACACAACATATAAAAGTTATTAAACAAAGAAAAACATTTAAGATTTCAGGGGAACATGAAAGGGAAATAGGGCAATATGTTGGTGTAGTGGTTAGCACAATCACATCACAGCAAGAATGTCCTGGGTTCAAGTATTGGGCTCAGCGAGGGCATTCCTGTTCGGAGTCTGCATGTTCTTCCCATGCTTCCGTGGGTACTCCAGCTTCCTCCCTGTTTGGGCTGTTCCAAAATGCTCCTAGGTGTATGTGTGTTGGCCCTGCAATGGACTGCCGAGCTGGGTGTGTACATTGCTGATATAGACTTCTGCCTTTCCGCAACTGTAGTTGGAGTAAGTGATGTGGCAAATAAATGAATGAGAAAAAAGTACCTTTCCATGAAATAAAAAAAGACACAATTTTTTTAAATTATGAAAAATTTTTACTAATAAAAAGGTTCATACTGAGTAAAATCGTGATACAAAACATATACTGGATCATACTGCCACCATCTGACCTGCTTTACATTCCATATAATATGAACTATAGTACAGATTCATTGGAGTGAAATAATGAAAGATGTTATTTTTGCCTGGGGGCAACACAGATGTGGTGGCTCATTTTCATGCCCCACCTTCTTGCTTGGCAGTTTGTGTGCTTTAAGCTTGCTACATACAGGCTTTGTGTTCAACATTGCCAGCAAAGAATGTTAGCGGAGAAAAATGAAAAATATTTTTGTGAATAAATGTGAATCATTGTCAGTTGCAGGTTAATGCATTTAATTAAAAAAACCTAGATTGCTATTAGTGTCATTGGATTACTTTGATTATTCTGCCTTGATGCTAAGCCTCCATGTTTGGGTCACTGGGATTTCATATTCACAGCAGTTAGATATCCTCATGGACTGCTGAGTCAGATGTTGTTGTAGCTGTAGGTCTCACAGGAGCCCTGCAATTTACTTTCACAACACTGGCAGTGTTCAGCCAGTCAATTTAAATTTAAAAAACTCGGTTTTAAATGCAACCATATGAACCAGAGAGAATCCTTTAATTGTAATTGTCGTCCAAATTAAATGATCATATATGGCACCCAGACTTAAATGTCAACATGTGAATTATATGTACAGTAAAAATAATAATAATAATAAAAAAAGGAAAAGGAAACCAACCATTTATTGGTAGTAGCAGATCAAAGTATCTCTGATGACCTACCCTGGACCAGTCACTTGATAAAGCCTTTGTGATTTCCATCAAAATACGACTGTGGTGGAGGCACCATATTGGGCATTGCATAATGGGTACATTGGAATGGGTACTACTTTTATATCGGGGATGGTATTCAGGACTCCTTCTATCTGCTATTTCCGCCAGTTTCCCCTGGTATTTCTAGACGTTTCCACTATCACTGTGGGTTTCCCATTAAGCTACTGTAAACAACGTGATTCCTTTTTTTTAACCTTCAAATGTTTTCTTCTACCAAACTTTGTACACAAGCCAAAAGAATACGCCATTATAATGAACTACCTTCTGGTTCAGTCAGACACATTAACCACTTGAACCCCTAGTGCATTTCTACAAAACTTTAAGATAGCTCTACACCAAAATGGCACCCTGCCCCTGAGGCTATTTTCGAATAGCAGAAACTGCCAAAAATAGCTGAAGGAGTCCCGGATGTGTACCAGCCACTCCTTCTACATGAAAACAGAGATGTGATACACAATACAGGTACATAGCTTTGAGTAAGATCCCAAACCTGCTGGTAACTCAATTAAACACTGCCTTGTGTGCATGTACTGAACCTGTCTATAAACATTATGTAAATGTTTAAAACAGCTGTTTGATCAGATTCCAAGATCAAAACAAGTCCTAAATCTAATCGCATCCTAATTATTCCAACCTTATTTTCACAGTCCCAGTGTGCATAACATTTTGTGAAGCACTGACAAGATGTTTTCTCTTAAATCTCTGCACCTCACTGAATCAATTGAGGCTAGTCCTGCAAATGAGCAAGGAAGACAGGGGGCTGATGAATATACGGGTCATCAACATCCTGCAAGCTTGCACATCCATGTTATGCCACCGCAGCTCTGAGATACTCAGACCAGACGTCCATAGACCCCCAGGCTTATTATGAATGCAAACTCCTGAATCATAGATGCCACTTCTAATGGGTTTATTTGGAGTGTCCTAATTTATTCACCCTCTAAAACCATGCTCAGTTCAGTAATTCTGGATGGAGGGTTGCAGTCTTGTGTACCTTACAAACCAAACAGTTGCACAGGGACTAGACTTGTTAGATGAACTGTCAATCTAAGGACAATTGTGTGGTAGTTATGCAACAATTCTAGTACATCAAGTAGCCCATAGTGCATATGCCATTTATATCATATGAGCAAAAATGTTCAGTGTCATAATGATATTTATAGCAAATGTGTGGACACAGAAATACTGCACACATTACTAACTAGGAATTGATTGTCCTGAAAGTCCAAAGAAAGTCTTAATATAAACTTTGATTTTAAGCACAGTAGATATTAGTCCATATTGTGGACAGTGATATATTTTATCTAACGATGCATAACTCAATATCTTTTAAATAAGCTTTTAGGGCTAAAAAATGCAGGGCATCGTAAGTGGATCCCCCTGAGAATTATTGCCTGAACACAAATGTAAAACCAAATTATTCACTGCAAGGTAAGATAATAAACAAATGCTCCAATAAATCAAGTCAAGGAGAAAAAAATATATATCTGAAAGGGCCAATGTAAGTCATGGTATGCCCATTGTTTCAGTGTTCTATGATTTTTTTTTTTACAGTTATTTCAAGCAGTTTTGTGAAACTGGATAAACAGCTTATTTTAAAAGTTGTATCAATAAACTGTGGAAATGGGTTATGCAGTCTATGAGGGTTTACTTGTTGAGACTTAAGTGGTGTCCATAAGAAATGTTTCTGAGTGAAAACATGAGAAGTTAGCAGCTAGTTCCCTCCAGGAAGTGTAGATCTGCAAGCATTATCAATCTAGGTCACAAATAAGTTTTTTGCTCATTTTAAAATTATTATTGTGCCTCAAGTATAGAATAGAGACTCTTGTGCATCAAGAACTGCCAAAAGTTGCCTTTCATTGTCATTCTACTGGCGTTCATTTCCTTTGCATGGTCACTTGTCACTCATCGCTTCCTGTGTGGATGTGCAAGGGACTGTGCAGGTCAGCATGGTTTTATTATTTATATACATATTATATATACTTGTTTCAAAGTCACAAAGGCAAAATTGTGTATTAGGTTTCTGGACATTTACTTGTTGTACATTTAAGCTGGGGCTTTCAGATTTGCTATGCTTGTCCTATTTGCATATTATGAAATGGTCCTTTCGACAGGAGAGTCTGGACCCCTTTGGTCTATTTTGATATTAGGTATTATATTATGCTGGTTTGCTACTGAAATATTGGTTTTGACATCAATACTGACCTTAAGCACTGGATTTGGTATCACAGTGTGTTTTGTCACCATCACTTTTAATAGTGTGTTGCATAATGGAACATTTCACAGACTCTGTTCATGGCATGTCAGTGAGGAATGAGGGGCAGAGTTTAATGAAATCAGTCTAATCTGTATATATAAATTGATAATGACACGCTCATGCATTTTTAGTGGATGCCACAAAGCAGGAGTGATGATATGCAGGATTTATGAAAAATCCTTACGAAAAATATGAAAATAGTAAAGTAATATAATGTATTCTGAGAAGGAAAACATCTCGGCTCAAAACCAGATCTGTCTTCTCTCTCTCTCTCTCTCTCTCTCTCTCTCTTTTTTTCTAAACTTCTGCTGAAAACATCATGCATCAGCTGTCTCGTTGATATTCCTGAAATCAAAGACTCCACAATGTTGGGATTTTTGTCATTGGCTGTGCAGTTTCCTCTTGATTCTGCTGGACGATCATCTCTCCACATTAGCAGTGGATCTGTAATATGTTGTGTTAATGCAAAGAAGTTAGAAAAATTGTGAATTGGACTTTTTATAAGTTTTCCATTTAGAAAAGCTAGCAGCTAGTAGCAAAATGGTGGGGAGTCTTCAAATGTGAATAAAAAAACCCGAATGATGACTTGTGTGACTTTTTATGAGCATCATGATTGTTACTGTACATAATAATATTTTACTCATGTACCATATGGCCAGAAGATTGTGGACACCTGTTAATCACGTCTGTATGTGCTTTTTCAAAGATCCTGTTTGAAGTGTTATAATAAACTTTATTCCACTGGGAAAGTTTTCTTCTAGATTTTGGAGTGGGTATAAATTTGTGTTCATTCTGGGTATTAATATCAAGAGGTAGTGAAGTTAAGCAGATCTGTCATTTACAATTGTCAGACGCCCTTATCCAAAGCAACTTAACATTTTTAACTCATTTATACAACTGACCGCAGTGGCAGCTTTGTTGTACTGGGACTTGAACCCCCAACGTTCTGATTAGTAACCTGGAGCTTTAACCACTGAGCTCTCTCACAGTATAAATAACTTTATATTACAGTATCACAATATAGTATTTTTCCCTTTAATTCAGTTAATGGCTTAAATTACCATACTGTCCTTTAATTGCATTGATTTTTATATTTTTATTTTATTTTTAAAAACAGTGAAAATTCCAGACTAGCCAGGCTTCAGTTGTTCAGTGCAATTTAAAAAAACATCCTGCAGTTTTGCTCATTTCTTTTTAAAACACTGTCAAAATCAACAAGTATGAAAATGTAAGGTACTCCAGTTTAACACAAAAACTATTTTTAAATTGTACAGGTTTTAAAAGGCTCATGGAAGTGTGGTGCAGCTTGAACAAATAACTGTAGTTGTAATAGTAGTTCAGGTACACTTGAAGCTCCTTTTAAATTCTGACCAGGCATTCTCCATGTAAACTTGGCAACTCAACATCACTGACGCATTTGAGGCCCTGGCCAACTCTCTGATCCCTGGTTTTTCAACAGCATGAATCAGGATTGTGTCTTTACATATGTATGTCCTTATGGCATGTGTACAGAGAGCGGGCATAAGTAAATCGACACCCAAAATTTCAGAATGAATATTGCTGGTCAAAAAAGAGGTTTGCGTCTTGTTGCTCGGCCATAATAGCCCATTTGATGAATATAGCGCATAGCAGTTTTTGAGCTAGTTTGGTTGTGTTCTGTAGTGTCTGCCATCTTAGAACAGGGATTTTTCCCCACTGCTCTCTTCACGGAGCGAAGACCTCTTTCTGATGGTTCAGGTCAACCTGGTTGTGGATCCTTGGTGGTCTTACCTTCACTGTTGAACCGCACAATCACTCAGTTTACCGTTGACACAGAAATAAATTGTCGGCAATTTGTCGCTGGCTGACGCCACCCACTGACTGACCCACAATTCCAACTCTCTGAAAATCGGACAATCCTTGAGATCCGGAGTGCGAGACATGCTTGCATAACTTTGCAGAATTTTGTGCACCTTTATACAGCAGCCTGACTGTGTTCATCAAATTTAAGTCATTAAATTGACTGATGAGTACAGTTTTGAGGGTGTCTATTTACTTATTTGGTCTCTGTAGTTTCCTTCCATTGTCGTGATTGGGGCGCAATCAGCTTTATGGTACAATATATGTGTGTTATGTTAACCAGCCTTGAACAATCATTTGGAATTGCCTCAAATTTTTACAGGGGGATCAAACTCGAATTCCACTATGACACTGAATTTTAATATTGTAAAATGCATAATATCACATTTTCCTATCAAATGTGTTCTTCAGTCCACACTGTTATATTATTAATGTTGTGCAGGGTTTCAATGAGAAGATTTTGTGTGTAATACACTGGTGTTTTTTGTTTTTGTTTTTTTAAATTTGTAATTATTTTTTGCAGGTGTTCACCGACAAGCGTTGTTTGTAACTATTGGCTGGTTCATCGGCTATCATTTAACAAAGATTGAAAATTACAAATATGCCAAACTGGACAGAGAGATGAGAGAATACATTCGGCAGCACCCTCAAGATTTTCCAGAGAAAGGTAATGCAAGAGAATGGTTTTACATATTAAACAAGGATACATATGTAGCTGGGAGGCTCGCTCTGTTGAAAGTTGAATGTGAGTGATGTCCGATATCTTTCTCCAGAAAAGAAGACTTTTGCCGAGATTGTAGAACCATTTCACCCTATCCGCTGAGTGGAGCTGCTTGATATCTGGAAGGCTTCTTCCTTCTACCATGTTATTCAAGTGTATAAGACATGATGTTCTGAATATTTTGTTTCTAATATTTGATTAAACAAAATTCAAAATGCTCAAATTGCATATTTGTGGTTTTCTGTTTTGTTTGTTTCAAGTGAGTTAAAAAGAAAGTGGATGATAAGCACTTATTATTATACCCACCCACAAGCAAAGTTTGTAGGATATATAGAAATCATCCTGTCTGCCTGTCCGTGGACGCTTGTAAGCTCAACTCCTCCTAAATGTTTTGATGGAATTTGATGAAATATTACACAGATGTAGTTCCCCACCTAGGAGTGTAATCATCTGGGTCTTTTGAATGGGAGATAATTCAATAGTTAGATCATGTTGTAGGCGAGGGGTATTCTGTAGTGTGTTTACTCACATTTCTAGTTATTATTGTTAGGATTGCTCACTGTATGTTCTTTGCACAGTGATTGACCCAGACTACGCATTTCTTAATGTCTGTTTTAGAAACTATGGGCCTTAAACAATGCATTATAGGTTAAGTGTAGGTTAACAAAACTACACTTGTGTACATCAACACATTTCTTTAGTGCAGAAAGACAACGCAGCCAAAGTAAAGGCAAGCGTAATTTTATTATGATGTGCAACGCTTCTCAGATGTTCAGAATGTAGTGAAATTTCATGATGTTAGAACAAATGATGTGGTAAGGTGTGCCATTGATCATCACTGAAAGATGGTTGGGTCAAGTCTCAGCTGTTGGAGTTGAATCATCTTAATTGCTGATGCCTACAATGTCCAGGTATTTATCTGTAAGAACCTGCGATTTCTTCGTGAGGGTCCCCATGACTGAATACAGGCCTTTCAGATGGAAATAGAAGAACGCCTCTGGGTCGGCCTCCAGCAGCGGCTCCAGGCTTTTATACAGGGCTGTATGAGTCTTAGAGTTCCCGTCATCGTAAGGGACCAGTCCACTCTCTACAGTGTTCCTGATCACTTTCAGCATGTGATAGAACTCGTAGAGGTCCTTGCTATTTTCTGCAGCCTCGCAGTCCACGTTGTGCTCAGATGGAACGTCTCGCAGGAGGCTGGGCAAAAGGATGGTATGTTCCATGTTGTTGACCGCAGTGCTGTAGCGTTTCAGCGCAAGCAGCAAGGATTTTTTGTTCAGCCTGGTCTCTTCACACTGCATAGTTGATCTGGAAAATTCAGGCAGCTCCAGTGGTGTTGAGGCAGAAAAGGCCTGAGTGCAGTGACAGTGCATCAGGACATGCTGCTCTTTAATAGTGTGTTGTGGGTGGGGTGGGGTGGGGGGTGTAGGCATGTTGTGTAAATCTGGTTAGACTGGAACATTCAGGGTTGTTCTAGGATGTAGCAACAGGATCTCATTAATTGATTT
>JBCNYG010000021.1:7604222-7615530 GCA_039654305.1 Porochilus rendahli
CTACTTTACTGTATCGAGCACTGTCTTACGGAAAATTGACTAAGGATTTTATATTTTTATATTTTATATATTTTATTTTATATATATATATATATATATATATATATCATAGTTTGTTGTTGTCTTTTAATACACTTCCTAAAAGCGTGACAAAATGATCTTGCTGTAAAATGTGCCTTCATGCTCCTCCACATTCCACTACACACTTCAGCTGCTGCTGCTCCTGGGAAGCACTCGAGTCATCAATCACGGTGATGGAGCAGGAGACGGTGCATTTTTTTCCCTGTAGACCTGCATTTCTTCACAATCACTTATGCTAAACCATCATCCAGCTGTCCATACTTTCATTATCCACAAGAAATAGGCTCTCTTCACATTAAAGGGTTCAGCAAGAACATGTTATCTTTAGTAGATGATTTAGGTCTTTCTAATTTGCTAAACTGCTTGGAGAAGACAGACCTTTCTGCTGTTGGCAAACTGAAAAGGCATATAGAAAATTCTTGTGAGGTAACTTAACTCTTAGGTAAAGGTAAGGGTCACTTTTGATTTTACCTTTACATTTCACCTTTAAAAACTGTTTATCTTGCCTTAGTGTCATTTTATTCCAGCACAACCTCACCTGTGTGACTTTACAGTTCCTTTTTTGATTTTGACATACTGTGATAACACATTGGACCTAAAATAACGCAAAAAAACTCACAAATTCCAAGTAGAAAAAAGTTTTTTTTACACTGAAAAACACAAACATGTTTAACTTACCATTTTCATAAATTAGAATGCAAATATAAATTGTAAATTTCAAAAAATAATGTACAAATTTAGCACTGACATTTCCAGGGTGTGTTACACCTCCTGTTGTCCACTTGATGGCAGCGTTTACCTGCAGACTGCCTTGAGGGTTTTTTTCTGACATCATAATAGGCACAAGAAATTAAGTTAAAAATATTTAGTTATTAATGTTAACTCTGATTTTACTTGTCCTATCAACACCATTTAAAACTGCTATATAGTTTGAAGTCTGCACTTCTGACACACGTTGAAACTGAGACTCGGCAAGACCTCGTTTTCCTGCTGTTGTATTTTAAATCGGCCACATGATTTAGACGCGCCATCGCGTCCGGCGACTTCTAAAAGCCCGGAATGTCCTAAACATGTTATAAAGACCATACAAAACTTGCATGGCATTTTGCACATTTATTATATTTATCTTCCAGAATGACTGCCTACTATCTTCTGTGCAAAATGCCATGTAAGTTAGTAAGAGGTCATTCTGGAAGTCTGTCTATTATTTTATTTATCTTCAGTAATTGCCTTATTCTGGTCAAGGCTGCTTGCTCATCCTTTGTACACCGGGTACAAGATAAGGATATACACCATGAAGGGGATATCTGCTTTACAGCCCATTGGTCCGATAGTCCTACTCATACAAGATGGCCACCTTGCATAAATCAGTTGGGCACCCTACTCAGTTCACTTGGGATAGCGTTAGGGATGGGGCTGCTGGACCATTGGGCTGTAACTGTCAGACCAATGGGCTGTCAGATGTATGGCTATAACCCATCACACACATTCACAATTTGGAACAATATACAGTAGCAAATGTCCATTCTGGTATGTTGAACTGGAAGAATTCTGCATTCAGGCTTGTACTTGGTACCAAAGCTGGCCACCAGGTCACATATGTTGAAACTCATTAAAATCCAGAATGGGTCCCATAGACATCTGACCATACTGAAAAAAAGCTAATAAGATCCTAGTATATTGCTAATACAGTGTTGAATAAATAAGTTGCAAATATCAATCGTTAATCACTAAAATCAATATTTAATATTATTTCACAGTATGCCTTCCAGTGGGCACAGGGGCTCCATTGGTAGCACCATTTTCTCACAGCAAAAAGATTAAAATCTTGTTTAAGGACTTTTAGCTGTGGAGACTGCATGCTTTTTCAATAGTTTCATGTGTTTCCTCTGGGTATTTCAGTTTCAAGCCAAACACATGCACATTGGGTCAGTTTCTACTACAAAATTCCCATATCACCCAGGTCCGTTGAGAGTGGAGTGGCTGATTGCCCAATGTTACAGGGTGCCCTCATATCTGCTTTTCCTCTAGTTTCTTTCTTTTTAGGTATGCTGCCATAGTTAGACATGCCGGAGTCCCTGCTTGCACTCAGTACTAATAAACTCTTCTTTTACCATTACACTGTTAAGAGCATACCTATCAACACACAGGCTGGCTGGAGCTCTCATCTTGGAAGCTCCTGCTGATGAAGATCCATATTCGCTTAGATCTGCACTCAGAGACTGTGAAGACGACTTTTCACTGCTGGTGATATAAACTGTTTTGCTACAATTATTTAAGACTTACAGTTGTGGTATAACCAACCGGACTACATGTTGGACTGTAATAAAGTTTCTCCTATATGGTTTGTATTTTTATGGTCTCACCCAAATGAAGATGGGTTTTTCTTTTGAGCCTGGTTCCTCTCAAGGTTTCTTTCTTGTGTCAACTGAGGGAGTTTTTGCTTGCCACTGTTGTGTATAAAAATGTTAAAATTCCTTTTAAAAATATTTTTATTATGTAAAGCTGCTTTGCCACAATGTCAATTGTAAAAAGCGCTATACAAATAAAAATGAATTGAATATCAGTGTGTGAATAGTTTGTGTCTCAAATGGCCTTGAATAGACTGGTGACCTATTCCGAGTGTACTCTGCCTCTTGCACAAAGTCAGATGGGATTGGCTCCAGCTTCCCTGGGACCCTGATGGATTAGCAGGATAGATAAAGGATGAATGGACTGAATATGACTTTCACTTACAGTATTTTTGCTTTTTGTGTGCGTGTCTAATTGGTTAATTGTTAGGCTAACCTTATGTGGCAATAAGACTCAAAATCAAGGTTATTAAATCACATGTTTAGGGTGAAGTTATTTTATTTATCCTAGGAACATAAGATCTTTAAATATAGAATGATATTGGCTTAGTTAGAACATTACCACAAAGAAATAACTGTCACAGTATCAGATGAGAAAAGGATACATGTCAAGGACATAACACAACCTATATCTGTAGGGTTTTCATGATTTTTTATGGAAAGGTTAAATTTTGTCATAATGGATGAAAATGGCTGATATACAAAAATGCACAAAAAAAAAGCGAAAGACTCAGCAAATCAATAATGTGAGGATTTAAAAGATGATGGAAACAAGTGTGTAAAGTAAATGCTGACCTAGTAAATGAATGATTAAGACTCACCCTGACTGGCATCAGCTGATACATTTTTGCCCTGACTTTTTAGAAATGCCCTAAAATATTTGGATATAAAAATATCCAATATCTATCCATCCACAGCACATTCCTGTCCACGGAGGTAATGACACAGAATATCTGACCCTACAGTTCGCTTAGTGTGCATTTGGAATGGTAATAATGGGCCACATGCCAGCCTCGTGTCACCTCTAGAGTAGATTAGCGTTGGCTGGCCGAGGAAGCTGATGCTAGCGGGGATGGCGGCCACCTCCAGCATGATGCCTTGAAGTGTTGCCACATGGCCCTGTCCACACAGGCATATTTGGGAATTCACATCATGCCTCCAAGCTTGGTGGAATGTGTAAGGTAGCATGCAGAGTAGCACACCTGTACCCAGCAATGGGGTAGAATTGGATGGGATATCTAGTTTTCAGAAAATCTGTGCATAAAATGTAATATTGTAACATAGAATTGCTTCATTTGTCTTATACTTAATTGTCTATTGAGCAAGTGCAGCTTTGTGCTACTTACATAGCCTAATTTGGACAATTTGAATATTCCACAAAGCCTTAAGTAATGTAACTTAAAATCTACAACCACACTATAGGTGCAACTGCTATCTATAGCAACTATATCTGCCATAAGCAAAGCTATTAAAAGTTCCCCACTCACAAATGTAATTCTTACCAGCAATTAATTTCACGTCCCATGAAATCTAACAACTTACAACTGTGGTTTCAACTTGTATTACATATGGGCTCTTGTTAAAGGTTCAAAAAAAAAACAAACAAAAAAAACAACTTGAGATGTACATTGCTAGTCTTTTTAGCTTGTTTGGCTAATCTGCCAGTGATGCTAGTATAACATATAATGTTTAACTGCTACATTTACAAGCTCTATAATACCATAAGTAGAAGATATGCAATACTAGTTAGCAAGTGTCTATGATGCAAGTCGAACACTACTGTACTAATTTTAAAATAAATCCTGCCAATGCGTTTTTTCCCAACAACATCACACACTAGTTTAACGGTGCACTAATGTTTGATTATGTAAAGGTGCTAGTACTAAATGTAGAGCTGGGGAGAACTCCAATCATAATGTATGATGTGGATGATGATGATAATTATGATGATAATGATAATTGTTTGATCACAGTCAACTACATTCCCCTCCCTTTTATGTTTCTATGTACAATTTACAGTGGCTGGCAGGTACCTGTTGCCTACTTCCAAGCACTTGCATTTAGGTTCCGTTGCTTTTTCTAAGCTAAAAATAAAGCATGATTTTTTCAAAACTTTTTCAAAACTATACTTTCATTCCAATTCATGCTGCCACTTGTTAAAACACAACACAGAAGGCAAAGTCTAGTGGTTTGTCTCTTGAGACTACTGTGGCACAGCATGGCAGCTCCATTTGAATTCTAAAAGTGTATGAAATGGCAACACACATAATTAATGACATTACCAAAAGTTGTACAGCACCACCACATGTAGGCTACAATGTAATTTTGTGAAGTTTTACACCAGAAAAAAAACAGTCTAGCATCTTATGTAGTGCTTAGTGTTATTTTTATATTAAATTGATAATTACTTAATCTACAGCAAAAAAAATATCCTTTAAGACTTAATTAAAAACTTAATTAGAATCTACCTGGCACCATTTTCTAATTATTTGAGTTTTTAAATCTTTATGTTTCATCCCTAACTAAGGTCACTAGAACTAGAATCTGTCCAGCACTTAGTAAGGGTTTACTTTACTAATTTGAATGCTGCACCCTGTACTATCAAATAGGCTACTGCCATTCCAGTCATAGAATTGACTGACCCTCAGCCTATGTAGATATAAGGGGTTTGTGCTATCCTACATGATGGAACTTTAATCAAACTTACTTTCACCTGGTTCAAAATCCCTGCTCATTTTTTTTATATTGTTGCAAAGCCTTAATTGATCAGCGACGGTATATGATTGAATAGGATACCTCCTCAAATGGCATTTCCATTGAATTCACATGACGGACAAATGATTATAAAGTAATCTAAGAGGTGATCTGAGGTGTACGATGCTGACGGAGTCCTATTTACAGCAAGAGGTAAGTTCCACTCATAGGCTCATCAATATACTGTAACTTTTTTACATTTTCTCTCTAATACCTTCTGTGAGCCATTCTCATTTATCTTCTCCCTGCAAACTCATGACATTTTCTTTTTAATACTAGCCAGGCGGCAGATAAAAAGCAAAGCCCCTAGCTGCTATGAAATAAAAAATGCCATCATGTCATCACTATTGACGGGATTTTTTTTCTGGATCTATTTGGGCTGTTTTGCTTCAAGATCTCATGGGGCAACGCTGAACGCTACTTTGAGGGATCCGGAAAAGGCCCTTTGTATATTTTCAAAGAATTTGTTTTTAAAGGTCAGGAAGGCCAAAACACTGTCCTCTCTGGGGTGAACTTTGCTTGCATAAAGGGAAACCGTTTGACAGTCCTTGGATACTTTCTTTTATTCTGTATGTGGGACAATATTTATATAATGGGTTGATGATAATATTTGGGGGTGATGTAGTGATTTGCACAAGGCACAAAGGTCCAGGAACCTCGAGGTACTCTGGTTTCCTTCCACAGTCCAAAGACCTGCACATTAGGCTAAATGGCTGTTCCAAATTGCCCCTAGGTGTGGGTGTGTGAATGTGCATATGTGAATATGTGTGTTTGTCCTTTAATGGCCTGGTGAGCTGTTTATGGTTCACCCCACCTTCACCCAGTGACAGCTAAAAAAGGCTTCATCCTCCCTATGATCCTAGTAGGATTTAGCGGCATTGGCAAGTGAGTGAGTGATAATATTTGGACAGTTTCAAGAATCACAAAATTCGAGTCATACGCATATAATAATATTTTAAAATGCTGGATTGGATTACAGACTTATTTCACCATATCTTTTGTTTTGACTGAACATTTGATTTGACTGAATGTTAAGAATATGCCAAAACCTGTATGTTACTAAAAACAGCACGTCGGATCAATACTGTGCTCAAATCATTTTAATACCAGTATCCGTTACAATGTGATATTATGATAGTAGTAGTATGAGCTGTTCCAAATTTGGAATTTCAGGAAGTGGAATTAAATTCATTGCAAATCAGAGAAATTCCTTATAGTCAAGTAACAGGAAGAATTTGTCACGTTCAACAAAGGTTTTGGCTTAAATACTAAAATTACTTTAAACACTAAAATTAAACACAAATTCCCTCCATTTTTGAATAATTAGTAATATTCTTTAAATTTGAAAATGAACCAATAATAATAACAATAATCATTTAATACAGTCCTTAATTTCTAGGGAAACATTGTTGCATCTAATTGTCATAAGTTCCTCAAAGGTTTTTTTACTTAGACAACATATTTCTTGTCAGAATGTCTTTCCTGCAACACTAAAGATCCTCTAAACAGGTGCAGAGGATGCAGGTATGGACAGATATTTGCAGGCAAGTGCAGCTAGATTAGGAAAACTGCTCTGGTTTTCTTTCCAAAACACCAAAAGATCAACATCCTCTGTCAGGCATGATTTACTCCGGTAGACAGGGTGTTCACAGTAATAGTATTTGTATGAAATATGTCAAACAGACATGTATGAAATATACTGTAAAGCATGATTCTGGAAAACCCCAAAATTATCAATCTCAATACTTCCTTCAATTCAAATTTTAATTGCAATTCTACTTACTGTTTGCAACCTCAGTTCAAATTCATGGAATTCAATCGGAATTTGGGAGACATTCTCAATTTAGTTCGGAAATTTGCACAAGCCTGCCTCTTACGGTCCAAAAACATGCACAGTAGGCTGATTGGCGGTTCCAAATTACACCCTTGGTGTGTGTATGAATTGTTGTGTGTGTTGGCCCTGCGATGGTCTGCCGAGCAACTCAGTTTATTATATTTTATGGTTGTGTCTTTCAAGTTGCATATATGTGTCAGCACTAAAGGTGTAGAAGTGATATAAATCAGCTTAAACGTCACCACTGTATTATATGCTTTTACTTGTACTAAGTTTTAAAAAAAATTATGGTATTATTGCCTCCCTATGACATAGGCAAGTATAGAAATAATTAAATCCTAGTTTCAGATTTATCATTCAGATTTTTAAGTATATTTCACAAATACAGCTCATATTTTTTGTGGAATTATTACATAAAGATGTTCAAAGTAGGAATTCCTTCAGCCCAAAGCAAAATAAATAAATAAATGAATAAAAACTTGCCTAATCCCAACAACATGTTGCTCTCAGCTAATACCTGGCTGTACCTCTGTGCAGCAGATGGAACCAGCCATGACAAATGTGATTTGAGTTGCATTAAACCCCTTTTCCACAACCCCCAACTCTCTTGTCTGCTGGAAGAGCTTAGCGGAGCATGCTGTGTCCTCATACCACGTTGGCTTAAGCCCTGTCCGTGTCTAATTAGGTCAGTGAAAGCATGAAAAAGGACAGAATCCTTGACTTCTTGTCCTATGCTATGAGGTTCCTATAAGTTTGTGGTTGCCATGAATGTTACCAATGACCCTCAGCATAGCAATGATCCTCAGTGAGATGCAGTATTACACTTACCTTCATCCACGATTACACCTCCACACTACACTTACTACATAACATGATATCATTAGATGCCTTAAACTAAGAAGAGAGAGAGCAGTATAAGAGTATAACATACAAGCAAAAAAAAACAATCTCCGGCTTAGAGAGAAGGCAAATTCTAAAAGGCTAATAAGTACTGAAATATTAGTAAAGATTATTATTATCTTATTATTAGGAAATTACACACCCATACATAAATTATAAGTAATGCATGAAGGTTATGACAAGCATAATGAGGGCAGAGTAATGGATTGCATTGTTGGCTCACATCATTAGGGTTTTTGGATCAATCTTGGACAAGGCACACCATTAGCATTCCTGAACGGGGAGTGTGGGGATGGGGGTTCTCCAAATTGGACCCTGCATGGGCACACATCCCAGCAATCATGGCCATTTGCATGTTTCTGTACACTTGGAACCCTTATGAGGTGGGCCTGCTCGAAATTAGGTGACTCTGTGTGCTCTTGCCGGGTTTATGTGGGTTTCCTCCAGGTGTTGTGGTTTCCTCTAATAAACTCCCAAAAACATGCCAGTATAGAAAGTTTAAAGTATAGAGAGTTTAAATGTATTTGAAGGATGGACCAGTGTCCCAATATGGGTGTTTTCTCACCTACCACCCAGTTAAGCTCCAGATCCATTTTGACTCTAATCATTTTGATTATGAATGTGTGTTAATGAGAAATTTATAATTTAAGTATAAAATACGTATAAGTATATAAAGTTACTTTCATCTCTTTATTACTGTTTTCAAACAACTGTGAGTAAGCACCTCAGTACACATGATAGCAGTAAGTTGTAAAATGCTGTCTGTGCTATTAGATAATGATACACAATATTGTTATTGTGCCACTATAGAGTAATTCAGAATCAACTGTGGGGAAAAGCAGGTTTCAGATTATTTTTTTCAGCAAAATTCACACACACACCCCTGCAGGTATGCCTTTTAGTTAATGGTTTAAGGGATAATGGTTCCACCACACCGATAGGGTTTGCAGAACTCTTCAAATTCATTTTCAGGGTAAATAACTTTAATTGCACCAATGATTAACAACGAGTTCATAGCATTACTGGAACAGTTTAAAAGATAGCAGCTAACTTTCTAATACAAAAAGCTTTTCTTGAATTAAGAAGAATGCTACCACAGAGGGTATATTTGCTACCACACAGGTCCAGGATCCCACTAATAAATAGGAGCTCAATTTATCTTTTTTTTTTTTGTAATATATATTGTTTTATATATTGTCCATGTGGGTTTCCTCTGAATTGTCCAGTTTGATAAATTACCTTGCCATGTTTCACACGTACAAGGATATCAGGAAAAAATGGTTATGATCTTGAATTAAAGAATGAACTTGAATTTACAATATATGCATTATATGTTAGACTTGAGTCTGAAGGTGCTTATACAATGCTAGTCAGTTTGCTAGTACTATGCTTGCTATTGGTTGTGCAAACCACTAATTAACTGATGTCTGAACAAGGGATATTATTCCTCTGAACAGAATGAGTCAATAAGGTTAATACATACTTTATTAAATGGTATTTTAAACTGGTGGCCTGTTTTTACTTCTCCTCAGATTTTTTTTATATGGTCCAAACTCCCTGTTTCTTAAAAACCCATTCTGTGTATGAACACTTTGGTAGCCTTTAGCTTGTATTTTCTTTTCCAATTCTTTTACAATTAAGAGCTTTGCGACAGGCAGCAATAACTTTGCATGACTTTGAAAACTCTTTATCCTATAGGGTATTTGTTGTATACCTTTTTTCTTTAAGAAAATGTTTACTGCTTCTTTGGAAGCTACTAAAGTACATAGATCACAATTGGAGCACAATTCTTTAACATTAGGCCACGGCTGCTCCTATGAGACAGGGAACAGGGGCGCGAATGCAGCCTCCCACCACCAGAAGTTATGCAGTCGAGATTCCCACATTTGGGGAATTTGCAAAGGTAAGTATCTAAGCTTATACGATATATAAGTGTGTTATAAGTATAAGATGTATTGATATATAGTTATAAGTATATAATGATGTATTGCCCATGAGTCAACCTATCACATTGTGCATATGGGCATTGCCATATAATACATATAGTTATTCCAGATTTTTATAATTAAACTAAGGAAAAATTAGCAATTTTACAAAATAAAATGTAAGTGTAAAAGGATGCATTTTTCAAACTTTGCAAAACAATGTTACAAATCTATTATATACTACTTTCAGTTGTCGCACTGCAAAATGGTCATCATAAATATTTAACTCTGTTGTAATTTTGTTTAAGGCTCTCTGTGGTTGCTATGATCATTTGGTCAACGAAGAATCAGACCAGTACGGGTCATTAGGTATTAATATGCTACCCTTATATCTCAAATGTAACTACACTTCAAGAGTCAGTTTTGACCTTGCATACTTCTGGGGACTACCACAGAAATATCCAGTGATCAGCCATAATCCTAAAATCATTATGATCAGGTGAAGTGAATAACATTGGTTATATCATTACAGTGGTACCTGCCAAGGAGTAGCCTGTATTGGTCAAAAAGTGAAGAGTCTGTTTTTGAAGGTGATTTGTTTGTTAGTAGGATGAGCAAGCGTAAGTATCCAAAAAGGGCCACATTGTAACATCTGCAAAATGGCAGGTCTTGTGGGGGCTTCCTGATATTCAGTAGTAAGTACCTAGCAAAGGTGACCAAAGGAAAGACTAACAGTGATCTGGCAAGAATGCCACGGGTACCCGAGGGTCATTGATATGAGAGGTTAGTGAAGGCAAGTATGTCTGGTCTAATCTCACAAAGATCTACTGTAGCACAAACTGCTGAGAGTGTTAATGCATATGGGGCTGCCTAGCTGCAGACCAGTCAGGTGGTGTTAATGTTGTGGCTGATTATTGTAACTGTACAGTACACTGTATGTTTTGCCCATTTGAAATTACTTTCAGAAAATGTGTTATTTCATTAATGTTAAATGGTGTGCCAAATGTATTAGGCAGCTTTAAATAAACTGAACCAACTCGCAAAAATTCTTGCATTAACCTGCCAGGTGCCTTTTAGAACACTGCCTGAATGTTATTAGGAAAGAGTGTTTAAAGTCTTTCTTTTTTCACCTGAGACTGTGAAGAAATGTGTTATACAAATTAGATGATGTGAGTTTGTCACTCTCCGAGGAGCAAAAGAGTGGCAGTTTTTTAAACATGTCTTCAAATATTTTTAAATTCTGCCAAGCAGTAATACAGTGTCTTTCAACAAAAAAGCAGCAGAGAGTTTGTGGAAGGTGAGCTTATTTCTGACTTCAAGCCCACAGGAAATTTATGAAGTTTGTTTTTACCAAATTTGTGGAAACAGGAAAAATCCCAAGTTACTCAAGAAAGCAACTGAGAGTACGAGGCTTGTTCTAATTACCTTGACATTAGGTTTCCTGGTGGAGAATCCTCGAAACC
>JBCNYG010000021.1:7682548-7695244 GCA_039654305.1 Porochilus rendahli
TTGAGTTGAATTTCCGGCACCTGTTATACGATAAGAAAAAAAAAAAAAAAAAAAAAAAAAACATGTTCACTGGTAATATTCTCTGCTCAGAAATAAGACAGGCAGTCTTCATTAATAAATACTTAATGAAGTCTGTGATCATTTTAGAGACCTAGAGAAGCAGAAGAAAAACATCATGAACACTTCTTTTGATGAGTTCTTCATAGTAACATCATAGCATGAATCAACAAAAGCGTCAGATCATATGAGAAGCCAAACAACCTCCTACTCTGCAAATGTGTTAAGGAGGAATTTGCACAGGCGAATATTGAGTTATAAAACATTACCCATATGGGTTGCAGTATCACGATTCCCCATGGTGCTCTGGCCTCATTAACTTGCACTTGACCACAAAACAATCTGCCAAGTCTTGTTTAACACCTTCTTTTCTTTGTATACACTTGGGGGATTCACTGTGTATCCAACCAATTTCACTCAGAATTTCTAGAATTCTAACAAATGAGCGTAATTTGTTAGATTTGATGCTCTGTAAGACATTGGAAAATGCATAGTATGACTACAAAAATCTTGTTAAACCTAACTATCTGTGAATTTTCTAAATTAATGGGAAATATGGGAATTTGTGTCGTGTGTAGGGTTATAGGGAACTGTCTAAATACTATACCAAATTTGTTTTACCATGTAAAGCTTCTAAGCTTCTTTGCATCAATTTCAAAGCACTATACAAATAAAACTGAACTGAAGTGAATTGAAATTATGGGTTTGTTTTTGTTGTTGTTGTTTTTTCACAGGTCTCACTGTATGTCACATAGGTCAGAATGTACTGCAGACAAAAAAAAAGTGTTGCACTGGTTTAACTTACCCATTTTCTCATCTTACAATACGTACTCTAGTACTTGGACATGACCAAATTAATGAAAAAAACCCCTATCGTTTGAAAGATTTGTGAGATGACTGAGGTTTGACCTTTCAAGGTCACTCAAGATCAAAGGTAACTGCCTCATTTGAAACTCCATATATGGGTTTCTGTAAGTGTTCCATAGTAATGACATGTCTGTTTCACTCGTTTCAAGGTACTCTATCTTCTCTAGGAGGTACCATTGCTCCAACCTTCACCTTTGACCTTGACATCCCAAAATTAAATTAGCTTTGGTTCTCATGTAGGGTAGTGCCCCCATCAAGTTTTAGGGAAATCCTATTTAAATATATAAATATATATATATAAATAAAAAGGAAATAAACAAAATGAATGAATACAGCATACATAGCCTTTTATACAGGTAACTCTAAGTGACTTGACTTTAAAATGATTGCAGTGGTGTATCAGAGTGTTCAGAGAATCCTTTGGTAACCCTTATGATAACAGTGTATTATCATTGTGCGTGGCAAATCGGGCTTAAATATTTATACTCTTTAATGTCATAGCATAGTTCCATTAGTGCGGGGAAGGAAATCGGTCCATTGTAATTGCCCATCAGCAGAAATACATGCAAGGAGACAGAGAGAGAGAGAGACAGAGACAGAAAGAGAGAGAGAGAGAGAGAGAGAGAGAGAGAGAGAGAGAGAGAATGAAAGAGGAATCACAACAGGGATGTTGTGAATTGATGGAAAGATGACACATGAGAAAAGTAAAGAATATTAAATGAGAGGAGAAATGTGTCAGAAGCAGAAGCACATGGGTTACTTGTTCATAATTTATACTCATTTTTATAATGCTCACTGACCTTTGCAGATTCCTACACATTTTCTATTCACTGCTTGTTTCTCAGTAATAAGTCTAGTGAGTTTGGTCATAAATATTCAGACATTCTCGTGTACTTCTCTTCTGTGCCAGCCTGAAGAACTCTAAGGATCATAGTAACACCTAGAAATCAACAGTAGAAAGTGCTATGTGGAGATGATTAAGATTATACTGCAGAATTTGAGGTTCTCTAATTTAACTGGTCAGAAAGTCTTGAGTGTTTTTTTTGAAACCCTAGTAAGACAGTAAGAATAGCAGTGATTAGAATGTGTGCCTCAGGCCAAAAAGGTACTGAGTTAAGGTCCCGGGCTCTAGCTTTGCTGTGTGGAGTTTGCATGTCCTCCAACTGCTTATGCTGGTTTTCTTCGGGTAATTCGGTTTCCTCCGACAATCCAAAGAGATGCACGATCCTGCGATTGTCTGTACTGTTCATGGCGTACCCCACCTTTGCTTAGTGTGAATGAGTTAATGAGTGAGTGAGTAGATTATGGGAGTAAAATTGAAAAAAAAAAAAAAAAATTAAATAAATAAATAAAAATGTAAAAATACAGAATGTAGAGGGAGGTAGGGTTTTTATGTTTACTAGTTTGTATAATTTAATAAATGCCATAAATTATAAAATACACCACAGTAATGAGGCCATTAAACATTGTAATATATTAGATAATCATTGTACTGTGAAAATGTCACTTTGTTACATCCTTACTGTTTGGTCTGAGAAAATGAATCTGTTTAATAAAACTGACCTTTATCTGATTAAATTGTCACTGCACATTCTCCAGACTATACCATAGGACAGACAAACAGGACAAGGCAAAATCTGCTTACCGTATAATAATTGCAACTATTTTAGATTTTTACTCTGTCTGGGCCATTCAAGGCCTGGCAGGACCGACAATGGAATAGTTGAGTCAAACCTTTAATGATGGTGTACATAGAAGGAGCCATTTCAGTTTAATCTGGAGTCTGTAGTGAAAGGAAATGACTCTATTGAGCTACATGATAAACTCTTGCTCTAACACAAAGCCATGGTAACAGTGAACCCAGACCAAATCAACTGCAACAGGACACATACATTAGCAACGCACGAAGGAGCATCAACACTGAGTCATGCGGTGAGAGCTCAAGCATGTGCTCTCAAATAAGATAGTTTCAAGCAGTGAAGAGAATCTGAAAATCGCAACCTGTCTCATTCACAGATTAGCTTTAATACCTCACAGCACTGTATAGGTTATTTAGGACCTGGAGCTAAGGAGCAACTCTCAATTACATCACACCAAGTACTTTTTCTTCTCCATATTTTCTGCAGTAAAATTCCCTGTAAGTTCTGCAAGACTTTCATTAAATTTTTATCGATGTTCTTATTATAAAGCAATATATAGATTTAGGCACTTTAAAGCACCTAAAAGCAAAGCTCTGGGTAAATATTGATAGGTGTTCAAGCATTGGTTTGCTTTTCACTGCATTTCCTTTCACTAGCTGATTTCTGTGCTTTCATCTGTGTCACCTCTCTTGTTAGTTTAAGTATCCATTAAACGAGTTCATATTCAAAGCACTTCAAAGCAGCACGCAGAGGGAATCAACAGCATCCTGCTAATATCCTGCTACTATCCACAAGTCTCTAGCTAAGGTTTGTTTTTAGCTTCATGGCTACCATCCAGCTTGTTCAGTGTTTTGAGTGCAGGATGTTTTGAAATTCTCCCTCTGTCATTAGTGACACCTTTATCTGTGATAGGTGTACACAAGTTAGCTCTCTGACAGAAAAGACTGTAGCATTAGAAGTGTGCATCCAGACTTTAGAGAGGGCTAGTGAGAGTGAGAGTGGCATTGTTTCTGCAGCGGGAAGTCTGGGTGCCTTAGGCAGAGATAGCAACCCCCCTCCTGTAGCATCAGAGCCCTCGCAGCGGGGAGAATGGGCGGCATACCCGAAAAGCCAAAATGGCGTGGTGATGTAGCTTACAGCAGGCTGTGGTCGCTAAACTGCTGAATGTTCAAGTGGTTTTCCGAAACTGAAGTGGGCCATATAGAAAATTGGAGTACTTTTGAGGGTAAACCTGGCCTGATAGGGCGGGACGGTATCCATCCCACTCGTGAAGGTGCCGCTCTCATATCTTTTAGTGTAGCACACAGTCAGGACTAATCAGTCAACGACTATCCAGAGCCAAGAGCGCAGACAAGCAGTCTAATCCAAGCGTCTGCTAGCTGCACAGAGTCGTCACTCAAGGTCAAGTTGAATGCTACAGAAACTGTGTCTGTTCCCAGAACTAAACAAAAATGTTAAAACACTCAGAGAGTTTGTTTTAGTATCTTATAAACATAAATATAAATCATACTGAACCTACAGCCAGCACCTTTGATCTGAAGATAGGATTGTTAAATGGTAGATCTCTTACGTCTAAAGCGCTTATTGTTAATGAAATCATTACTGATCAAGACTTTAGTGTAATGTGTTTAACAGAAATATGGATGAAACCCAATAAGCATGTAGCATTAAATAAAGCGAGTCCTCCCGGATACAGTTATATACACCAACCTCGTCTAACTGGCAGAGGAGGAGGCACCGCAGTAATTTATACTCGTAATCTAGGCGTTATGCAAAGATCTAGACATAAATTTAACGCATTTGAAATTCTACAGTCTAACATAACATACGTTCCTGGAAAAAATATGCCCACACCGCTGATTCTTTTGATTATTATTTACAGACCCCCAGGGCCGTACTCCGAACCCCTATATGAAACTGCAGACCTCATTTCAAACCTAGTTCTTTAGATAAAGCTTTAATTGTTTAATTAAATAATTGTAATATTCTTTATCCTCAGAGGATTCTTTAAGAACAGCATTCCTGTCTAAAACCCGTAAATTAGAACAAAAATATTGTCAAACTAAATCAATGGTATAACAGCTAGCATGGATAGAGTGTCTCCTTAACTACAAAAAAAAAATCTTAATGCTTCTAGAGCAATAAATTTCACAAATCTAATAGCAGATAACAAAAATAATACAAAATACTTATTTAATATTGATGCAGAATTATCCAGGAATAAGACCATAAATAAAACGTGGAATGACATTTTTGGGTTTGACTTTACTTACTCACCTCTTTATTTTTTTATACTAATGAAGTCTTGTAGGTAGCATTGCTAGCACTGAGATCAAACTGCGGCGAGCTTCTGTAGGCTTTAAAAACCATTAACAACTGTATCTCTCATAGTCAAAGCTCAAACCATGAAATTGTAAAACATAGACTAATATATGGCATTAAGTGGAAAGCACAGAATGTATTTTAAAAAACAGCACTAATTATGTACATGCTCATTAGACCACATGGCCAGTCTGACCTGTGCTAACATGCATCACCGCACAATCCCACACAACACACAAACACTCCCAAGCCAGGCACAACACAGCTATTAACAATGTCACATGCTCCTAATCAATAGGCAGGGAGGCTAGAGTCGCCTTTCAGCAGACAAAAGTGCCTCGCTGTAACAGCTGACTCTGGACTTCTATTCTGGGAGCAGAGAACAGGGCAAACTGGGGATTTTATTTACAGAGACGAGAAAGCAAGAAATGAATCCTGTCTGCCATCATGCCATTCAGACCCTTTGGGAAAACTGTTAAATTAAGGTTGCACTACTTTTCTAAGTACAACCGCTCAGTGGGGTTCTTCAAACAGCCACTAGCCCAAAGGACCTTTTGGATCAGTGTTATTAAAAAATATACCCACCATGCTAGATCTGTAACAACACGCACAAGTATTCTCTATATACAAAGGAATTTTGTTTGTCTTTCATGTGTAATTATTTATTATATTTCTACAACTTATAGAAATGAACTAAAGAGGGATTTTACTATATAATGACTTGTATAAAGTGGATTAATACTTTTTTAATGCAGCAAAATTATGTGTACTGTGTTTTCTGTAGCCCAAAGTCTTGCAAATACTAAAAGTGTGCATTAATAATTGCTTGTATGCATTGTACTTGTTATACTATGCTATATAGTTCAAATGTAGAGTGTCAACCGTAATTCATAGGTCCTTTTTATTGGCTCATTCAGGTATTCATTTCAGTAATCACTCTTAAACACAACTTGCCATATTACAAACACTGGCATACTAAATAGTATTAGAATAATCAGAAGTCTGCGTATCAAACAGTAAACCTCTAGTTTTTCATCACTTGTTTGATCTTGATTGTCTTTAGCAAGCAAGAAGTGAGTGCTGTGACACTATGCATGCTCAGTGACATGTTGCCTTCCTCATTGGCTGTTCCAGCCTGATAGTGACGTGAACTCGTTGGATTGGCTGAGCTGTGTCACTGACCCTGTGCATCAAAACACATTACGAGCCAGTGATGAGCTGCACAAACAACAAGCTCAGAAATCACGAGTCACATTTCTTTTTGTTTCTAAACCAACTGACGACAGGAAAGCACTAAAATGTGACGTCTCACTGTTTCCATAGGTCTCCCTCTCTGTCTGAAATAGGTTACACCCATTTGTTCTAAATTGCTAATCATAGTTTTTTTTAATTACCCAAAATGTCGCTAACTGAATAGATCTGTTTGTATACGTGCTCTGGACAAAACAGACCAACGAGGTCATGTCACTTCCGGGAAAAACGACTGCTAACCATTAGATTACTAGCCACTGCAAGTAATCCATTGGATAAAATTACCCAGTTTCATGCTTTTTATGGTCATTTATTTTAAAATAAGCTCTTTATTGCTTAAATGTATAGCATATGCACGAATCATGCTTGTAAGAATGACTAATTTAACACTTTAAATTTCAATTGGAAAATCTGCATCAGATCTAGATGAAACTTGATGGGCTTCTTGAGAAACTTAAAGCTTTTGATCCTGAATATACATATAAAAAAGTTTGGTTAAATGAGATGTGTTTTTACAGAGATATGCGTTTGTAAAATCCGCACATATCAAAATTTTTTACACATTTTTGTGACATCATCAGTATGTGGGTTTTTAATTAAAATATCCTATAATGATCACCTATATGTCATAAAAATCTCAGATTGATCTGCGAAAAGCAACTAGCTGCTAAAAGTGAAAATATTTCCTTCTTGGCAAAGGTACTGAAGCAATTAGAAAGAAAAATGTATTTACTACCCACCTAAGAAACAATCCAAATCTCCAATACTTGAATAAACTGGTTAATAAATGTTTGTCTGCAATGTTGCATCAACAGCAGCAATTCAGAAACTATTTCCATCTACCAGTATTCAGCTAATTGCAGCACGGTGGCATAGTGGTTACCACGTCCACTTTACTGCAAAAAGGCCCTGGGTCCGATTCCTGGGCTCAAGTATCTCTGTGTGGAGTTTGCATATTCTCCCAGTGCTTGCGTGGGTTTCCAACGGGTACTCCAGTTTCCTTTTACAACCTGGAGACATGCACATTAGGCTTAATGGCTGATTGCCCATAGTGTGGATATGAATAGTTCTGTCTGTGCTGGCCCTATGATGGTCTGGCAAAATGCTCAGGGTGTACTCTGCCTTCACCCAGTATTGGCTAAAATAGGCCTCAGCCTCCCTGCGACCCTACCAGAGGTAAGCAGATTAGCAAATAAGTGAGTAAGTGAGTGAGTGTCATTCAGATGAATTTTTCAGTAGCATTTCTGATGTTTCTGAAAGATCCAAAACTCATAACATTACTTGTTCAATTTATATTTTATTAAAGCTGGGTAACTGCTATAATACACTTTGCTAGTACACGTGGTTGATTTTTTGTGGGATGAAATTAGGCTTGCTTAATAAACAGCATCAATCGAAGCACATTATTTACTCCATTAACAGGGTTGTTATGGTGATGTTGGAATCCCTGAGCCAGAAGTCCACAGGACTGGCCTGTCTTTCTTAGTGGTTACCATAACAACAGCGGAACTCTCAGGCAGAATCCCACAAAGCGTTGGGCAGGACAGGGCTGTATGTAAGATAACTTTTTCCTAAAACCTAGGAAACGGTCTTTAATCTAGCTCATCAGAACGTGGTGAAAGTGCCGTCTTGCTGGGTTTGGATCGTTCATAATCACCGTATTCTTATACTTTTGACATTTACTATTCAAGTATCACTACAGCAGCTCTTTTCTAAACATGTTTAGAAAAAGAACCCCTTCAAATTAAACATAGATAAAAATAGAATTAAGAAATCAGGCTTTGTGATCTGCTTCCCTAGTGAAGTTTGCTAATCAAAACCTGGGTTAAATATCACATTTCAGCGAATTCTAATGTTGAACACTATTTGCAGAGCAACAAAGCCTCAAGGCATCATCTTTTAGTCAAGCCAACCAGATCAAAAGCCTGCCATATGTCTTCCTTTTCAAATATTCCATTGAAGAAGCTTACTGATTATTACTAGCTTTTTACTCTGCCAGTTCAGACTTAGTTTGTTTTTCATCAGTCAATCACTGTAGAGAACACTATTGTGTGGCACATCGACAAGGTGCATGACTATAAACCTGGAGACCGCAGGTTTGAGTCCAGGATAATGCCTCACCCTTCCACAACCTGGAGTCCATGGGATCTGACTGACCAAGCTCTCATGGGAGGGATGGCATACACTCCCCTCCCTATTACTCACAGCAATCACCAGCCAATCATGGGCGTCTGTGAGCTCAAATGGGGCGGATAGTGGTTTTCTTCCAAGTGTGTTTGCCATGCACAGCAGTTCATAAAAGGTGCAGGTGGCAGCACTGCATGTCATGAAGGGAACATGTGCATGCTTAAGCCCTTCCCTGGTTGGTGGTGGGTGTATATGATAAGGAGGCAATATTTAACGGGTGGGAATTGGAAAAAATCACTGTAAAGAACAAACAACGTGAAATCGACCTTAGCATACAAACTGAAAGGTGAGACTGTATTACCTTGAGCCTCACAGTAGCTCAAGTTATCCAACTGTGGATGTGATAAATGGTTGTCCTAAAATGGCACATCATTACGCTCATGGTGAGACTTATGCAGGCACTGTTTATTTGTCTGGAATGGAAGAACAATAGTTATGTATGTCACCGCAGGATGCTTCCTAATTGGTCTAGGACTGAGTGGTGTTCTTTTTGCATCTGTCACAGATGTGTCTGTGACTGAGGAGCACTGAGGACAACAACTTTGGAGCACAAAGCTTAAATGGCTTTCAGTCACTGGGTAATATCATATTTGCATTTTCTAAAAGTCTAATAGCAACTAAGTATGACTCTACTTGCAGTACCAAAACAAAAGGTATATGTCACCAGCAGACATGAAATTCTCAGACATTCAGATTTCATGTTTGAATGGACAAAGAATTGATTTGACTTCACCAAAGCATTTCAAAGGTTTTCAGCAACATTTCCCTCAGTATCAAGTCAGATTGATAACTTTCCCTAGAGAATCCTTTTCAATTCTAATGTGGCCAATAACTGCCTACATTCACAAAAACAAGCCTTTGATATTGCAGATGACCAACCTCAAAGTAATGTACATATACTGATCAGTCAAAAAGAATTCTGGCCACTGAGAGGTGAGGTAAAACAATAGAATTGGCAATAGTGTCATCGGTGGCCAAGGCTCATTGATGCAGATTGGAAGTGAAGGCCAGAACATCTACATCCACATAAGAGCTACAGTACCACAAACTGCTGAAGCAAACAATGCTGGCTGTGATAGAAAGGTGTCAGAACTTACAGTACATTGTGTATAGGGCTGTCTAACTGCAAACCAGTCAGGTGCTGTTAATGTTATATGTTATTGCTGATTGGTGGGTGTGTCCAGATACTGTATCTGGGACAGATCTATCTCATTCTGGCCGGAAAAGTTTACAAAATATATCAAAACATCCATGAATGGAGCAACTGGAAGACCATCCATTGTCAATACATTTATGTATTAGTTAAGTGTATCCATAGACATCTATCCCCAAGTAGCAAACTACTGCTATACTCTTACTGTTATTACTGTGTGGTCTGTAACCACAAGGCAAAGTTATCTGTGTTGCACTGATACTCGCTGCCGAACCGCTTACAACTACTAGGGTCACTGAGAGGCTAAAGTCTATCTCAGACAACTCTGGGCAAAGGCAGGGTACACCCTGGGCAGCTCGTCGGTCCATTGCAGTGCCAACACACACTCACAACCATTTACACTCACATTCAGCCCTAGAGGCAATTTGCAACAGCCAATTCTTGTCTTTGGACTGTGGAAGGAAACCATAGTACCCAGTGGAAACCCACACAAGCATAGGGAGAACTTGCAAACTCCACAAAGAAATGCCCCCACCAAGCCTGGAATTTCAACCCAGAACCTGATAATTACTATACGACCATGCTGACCTATACAGATACTCATTACACCAAACGGTTCATCAGAATAACCACAAATATGCGGTTTGCTTAATGTCCTGTTCATTCATGTTCCATCCATATTGTACAATACACATGGTCATTATGCAGTATGGTTATTATATTATATTGTTTACTTGGAACCATGTACCATGTACAAAGTGGAAGATGCTGTAAATAGGACACATTCAGGACCCTGGACAGTACCATAACAACTCCAAGCTCTCCATAGGCCTTTTCACTTCATCCATTCATTCATTTTCTGAACCCCTTATCCCTAATTAGGGTCATGGGGAGGCTAGCGCCCATCTCAGCCAACTCTGGACAAGGGCAGGGTACACCTTGCACAAGTCGCCAGGCCATCGCAGGGGATAAACACACTGACGGCAATGCAGCCTACTCTTGACGAGAATCAGGAAAGTTTTTTTACATGCCTCTCTCAATGGACAGCGTTCACTTCTGATCTCAAACCTTAAATAGATTCTCTTGAACCAACAATAATTCAAAGCAACTGCTCACACATTTAATTAATTAAATAAGACCCTCTGCTTACTGGTAGAAGAGAATACCAGTACTATCAAATGTCCATAAAGCCCAAGGATGCATTTCTTTAGTTCTCATTTATGTTCTTAATTTGGCATAAACATGAAACATGACCCACAGAAGTAATAGGAGCTAACTCACCCCATCACTCCCTCATTTACCAAACCACCTATTCCTACTAGGGACGCATGTATGCTGGAGCCTATTTCAGCCGACACTGAGCCAACAGCTTGCCAGACCATCCCAAGTCAACATTCATGCTACAATTCAAACTCAAACCCTCACAGGGTTAATTTGAAACAGCCAGTTAGCCTAATGTGCAGGTCTTTCAACTGTGGGAGGCAACCAGAGTACCCGGAGGAAACCCACGCTAGCAAGGGGAGAACATAGACTTCACAAAAAAAAAAACGCCTTAGCCTGGGAATTGAACCCAGGACCTTCTTGCTGTAAGAAGGACGTGCTAACTGCAATGCAGCCCGTAATAGAATCTGTTTAACTCTGATGAAACTGATATGATTTTTGTCCTTCTCCATTTTCCCAACCCATCAATATTTCACCTTTTTTTTAAGAATTTTGCTTAAAGCAAGTCTGTGGTACTGAGGCTAAAACGTACTCATGGAATACATTCTGTCCACTTCTTTGTCCATTACAGCACAGAAACAGAACACCAATATCTCTCTTTCTCTTTTAGTCAGTATTCAGAATTACATGAAGAGTATGAGTGGTTCAATACTCTCTAATGTAATTTCTACTCAGACTGGCAATATTTGTATTTCCCTCTATCTGTATAATCCCAACGCGGAATTCCATTATTCAAGCTTTGATCATTCATTCATTTGCCAAATCACTTAGTCCAAATAAAGTCTCCTATCTCCTATCTCAGACAACTATAGGTGAAGATGGGGTACACCCCAAACAGCATGCCAGTCCATTGCAGGGCCAACACACACAACTATTCATAATAACCCTCATAACCTAGGGGGGATTTGGAAGTGTGAATTTTCCTAAAGTGCATGCCTTTGGACAGTGGGAGGAAACTGGAGTACCCAGAGAAAACCCATGTAAGCACACGAAAGAAAACCTGCCATCTCCACACACAAACGTCCTCTTAGAGCCGGGAGTCGACCCCAGGCCCTTCTTGATGTAAGGAGGACGTGCCAACCACTGATCAGTTAGTTCCATTAGGTTAGACATAACTTCAGTTTTGCATTTTTAGTAAAAACTCTTTGACCACCTCAATTTGTACTTGTATCTAAAAATCTTTACTTTCAGTAATCCCAGAATTATGAAAGCTTTATAATTCAAAGCATCTCAGAAATGAGCCTCAAATATTTTAATTGCTCTTGGGCCTGTCGAGTCATCTCGAAGTTGCCTATACTGAGCACCCATTAGAAAGAAAAAGAAAGTCAATCAAAACTGTGTGATCCAGCCAGCTGATTAGATTTTGCTATTACACTAATAGCTACAGCAGGTATAAAAACCGCACTCAATTTGCATATGCCACAATATTATGAATTTATTCAGATGAAGTCTAATAAAGTCAATCAATGGTATCCGATTCAGGATTATTTCGTATTGTATAAAGTCTATCTAAGCAATCAAATTTAACCTTGAAACAAGTGTTTACTTTAAAATATTTGTAATAGAAATGATTCTGTTAGTACTGTGTTGGTTGGTGTTGTACTTTTGTAATTTTCTTTAGAAGGCAGTGGTTACTAGTTACAATGGCATTTAAAGGACATAAAAATAAAACAACCTTAAGCATGAGAATTGACGTACAGATGTCACTATTGGTCAAAAGGTGTCACCTAGGGGCAACTTAGAATCCAATTAACCTAATGTACACAGCTTTGGACTGTGGACAGAAAGTGGAGGGAACCCATGCAAGCCTGAGGGAAACACAAACTCCACATAAAAATGCCCTTGCTGGGTACAGGGCTCAAACCCAGGACTGTGCTTTCATGTCATTCATGGGGAATCTTTCCATTAAAGGAGTATTGTGTCATGGTTATATGGAAATAATTGCCTAAATATTATGAATGGTGAACAGATAAGACATTATCATTCATATAGAAAGGA
>JBCNYG010000021.1:7731953-7748464 GCA_039654305.1 Porochilus rendahli
TGTATACACACGCTGGGAGAGAGGGATATAACACACACACACACACACACACACACACACACACACACACATACACACACACACACACACACACTTTGTAGTTCTGTCTTCATCATCATCATCATCATCATCATTCATTCATTCATTCATCTTCTTCCATTAAATAAAAAAAAAAATGTTTGCAATAATAAAAAAGATTCATGCTATAGGTGGGCGATCGTGCTAGGGGTGGGCCCACTAACATTTCTGGCATAGAACAGACAAGTTGTTTTATTGGGTGCACAGACTTCATTATAACTTCCTTACTCATGAATCCAGCTGCACCTGGAGCACCTTATCCATATAAAACAGCAGCATATAAAATCTAACATCCCTCATAACAAAACTGGCTGCTTTCCATCCTTGCAGTAGAGTAAACAGTTTTTCATAAACAATAAATATTTGTCTGAGCTCGGCATAGCTATATATCTATCTCTGGCACAGTTTCAATAAGCGAGTTCAAAGAGGTCATGTTCAGAAATAAAAATAATACGGTAAACATCATGAACCAGCATACAACACACTGCATCATGGTGTACATAAATAGATTCCTTATGGGAACCAAGGAGAAAGATACCTCTTGTTAGAGGGGAAGTAGTTGGTGCAGGTAGTGCCGTCCCATGCGCAATAAGGATCCCGAGCCAGACAGCAGTCGGCACAGACCTTCCCATACAACTCACACCGCTGCAGGGGCAACCGAACCACTGCATCTGCAGTGCTCACAAATAGAGCTTGCTAAAATGGAAAATTATATATATATAATAACAAAAATAAATAAAAACAATATGCTTTTTTAATAATAATAATAACAACAATAATACATTTTCCAAACTGAATCTGATACATTTGATGCATTTGTTGCAAAAATATGTGCTTACAGAGATCACGCCCTTAAAATAATAGATAACAATTAAAATTTAGGTGTAACAAGTTTTACACACTTTTACAGTTTGAGACACAATTGTGTCTAATTTTACAACTAAAATTAGTTTTGTCTCAGTAGACTTTTGTTTTTGGACTACTACAGAATAAATATTATTCACCACTGTTTGAATGTTCTGTGGGTTATTTATAAATAATTTTAAATTCATCTGTTCACTATGCATCATGTTAAAATGAATGAAGTTGTACAATTCATACTCTCTTCCCATTAGAATAAATGGCAAACAAATTAGTGTTATTGATTCATTAATTTGCCAAATCATTTAATCCTATTAAGATTGCAGGGAGCTACGTCAGCTAGGTGAAGACAGCTGAAAACTGGGGTGCACCCTAAACAGCTTGTCCAACTGTCCAACACAGGGCCAGCACACAAAACCATTCACACTCACATTCACACCAAGGGACAATTTGGAATAGCCCATTAGATTGATGTCTTTGGGCTGTGAAGTACCTGGAGGAAACCCACGCAAGTACAGGGAGAATATGCAAACTCCACAAACAAACGCCCTCGCCGAGCCTGGGATTTGAACCCAGAACCTTCTTATTGTGAGGCAGACCACTAAGAACAAAGCCACCGTTCAACCCGATTAGTGCTATCCCACAGACTTTTATTTTATTTTTATTTTATGAACAGCAACTGTTATAAACCCCAACTTTATGTTTGTATTGTAATCCATTAAAGTACATACATTCATAATCCAATAACATCTGACTTCAGAGAACAGCGTGAGAAAAGAGTTTAAAATACCATCACTCCCCACCCAAATCCAGTCAACTAGAAATGATGTATATTATAATGCTTCAGCATTCATAGTCATACCATACAATCATATACTTTCCAAGTTTTCCAAGTTTGGGTACCAATAATTTGGGGAAGGCTTACATATAGTTGTGATAGCCGGGTATCCATGTAGCCAAAGCCATATAGTGTATATAAACATGAAGAAATAAAGACTACATTCCATAAAGGTGATAACTGCAGTCTATAGTGAAAGCAAATGTTATCTAGGGAAACATAAATTAGACAATCTATTAAAAGGAGCTAAATTACCTGGCATGAAGCTTTGGCTTCTGTTACTAATCTCCCATAAGGGAAGTCATTAAACACTTTTAAATGCTACCTCTAAATTGACCACAAAATACCCACAAAATAGCTTTACATACCCTTTTGGTGGAGAATGCCATGCTTAGGATAGGACTCTAGGAGATAAAAGGGGAAAAAAAATTCAGCATGTATTAAAATGTTGACATGAATCACCCCCCAAATCAGGGAATAGGTGAAGGAGGACACACATTTTTGGCACTGAACAAAAGGTTTGGGCTCTTGGGCTGTTGTGCAAGTTGCAGGCTTTTCTGGCTCATTGCTTCATTTATCCTCCTTATGCTGGCAACAAATGGTCCTTGACTTTTAAAACAAGTCTGTCTTTTACAAATGGCTTTTTGAGGATGGAACCTGAAAGAGCACTATCCTGTGTCAGCTGAATGTCATATAGAATAAGGTTTACTGTTCTCTAACACACTGATTCACTTCTTATATTAGTCCGTGGGAAGTGTAATTTAAATGCGTTTGCCAGGGATTCCCTAAATTAGGAATAGTCAACTTGCAGACCCAAGACAAACAGCCCAAAAGAAACATAAAGAAAAGATAAATAAAAAAGAAATAAAAAAGAATAATAAATAGATAAATGATTAGATAAAGAGATAGATAGATAGATAAAACAAGGTGGATGTCACTTAATAGTCCCAGAGATGGAAAAACAAGATTATTCAATGTAGCAACATCCAAAAAGCATGAGGCACATAATTCTGTGGTCTCATGCATGAACTTTATAACCCACAGATTTAGAAAAAAAACCTGAATCTGAAAAAAATAATCCGTAATCATCAGTCAACCAGGTTTTAGTATTATGATGGCTTTATACATATGCTCCTATTACTCAGAAAATTGAACTGAGGAGAATTTCAATGCTTTGTCAGAAATAAAAAAAAATTGGGAGCACGTGGGTTATTAGGTTCATGCACAGGAACACCAAATTGTTTTAGTGTATACACCACAGGAACAAAAGTAAAAAAGAATACTAAAATTTAATTTTTATGGTTTATTTTTCAATTTTAAAGCATGAAGTAAAGCACCTCTAGCTCCAGGTGACCATGCGAACCTGAGTGTCTGCAACTTTGATTTAAGCATTATCCACTTGGGATAACAATTTTTAGAAAACAGTGCAGTGATAGCTAAAATAGAGCAACACCATTTTTATTGCCTTGTACACAGTCATAAATTAATTACTAATAGTTGCTTTTCCAAATCAATTAATTTTATGTGTCTAGAACTTTAAAAATTGCTATGTGTTTCAAGTTTCTTTATTTCACTTCAGCTGTAATTAAAGTGAAACTCAAACTCAGACCAAAGCTAACTCTACCCATCTAAAAAGGTTTCGGTTTTACGTGACATAATGCATGTGTAATCCAATGCGTTTTGGGAACTTTAACCTTGGTTTTGTGAGAAGTCTTTTACTCATCCATTTTATTTACCTATTTACCTTTCCTTGGCATCTCTTATTAACCCAGAAACTCAAGGTTATAGAAAAAAATTAGTTTCCGTTTACTTCCCCTTGTTTGTCCCTGGGGGTAACTAACATGTTCCAAGCTGTCTACAGCCTTGAATAAATGATCTCCACTATTCATTTGCTAAGTAAACAAAGATGATCCCCTTTAGTCATTTGTTGTTTCTGCCTACTTCTTCACTCTTTTCTTCTATTGCCTGGATTTGGTCAGTAGGCCCTAAAGGCCCTGGGAAACACACAGGTCGGTTTTTCCTTACAAAAGGTTATTTCACTTTGGGAAGCTAAACTCTCAGAGGAAGACTGAACAGACAGAGCCTACAGCTAAAGATGTATGTCACAGGTCAACAGATGGCATGAGGACATTGGATGAAAAGAATAAAGATTAAGTGTAGTGAGCATGACAAAATGTAATTACCTGAAACACACTCAGCTCTTCCAGTATGATTTCCTCTGTTTCCCAGTTCTCCTTGGGAATGGACACCACCTTCAGAACCTTGCCATTATCTATAATGAAAAAAAAAAAATACAAATTTTGAAATCATAAATGATGTACTATACATATCACACCTGACCACCTTTAACCTTTAATAGTAAAAATAATGATTATTTGCAATATTGTTTTCTACTAACAAACCAATGAAAAAAGTTTTTTATAAGAAGTGTATTAATTCATAGAGTGCATGGTACCTCTGCCGGGCAAAAATCGCATTGATTAACCTGAGAAATGTGCAGATTTTTTTAACTTGACATAGTTATAATGGAATGTCTTCCAATAGTGGGCAGCTGCAAAACATCTTGCACCATGTTAAACAATTGACATTTTTTCATAATTTCTGGATTACCTCAAAAAAATTAACAGTTTGCTACTTGTACCACACCCAACTCTAGAAATTTATATCAAAATCTATGCATAACTTTTTGAAGTATATTGCACACACAAACAGACAAACTAACTTACTAACAAAGAAACAAAGACAGGTAAAATCATATTTTTCCTATTTGCTTTACTACATGTATTTCTAAATCTAAATTATGTACAAAATCTTGTCAAATATAATTTAAAAGAAATAATTTTCAAGCATGAAAGATATTTTATGACCTTATTTCCATAAATGTTGCTTTCTTTAATATAATAATAGGGATAAAGATGTGTATTTTGCAACATTTATTATAATGTAAGAATTGTGCTATACAAGCAAAAAAACTATTACTTTATTTATTTATTATTATTATGATTTTTTTACAATATTTTCCAGGAAAAGTTTTTTTAATTATTGATTATATCATACATGATATTGGTTGGTTTACCTCATGTTATTCAGTATCTGATACACCTGCAGTCACATCAGCATTCAGTTTGTCTTAATCTATAGTTTTAATCTCCCCCTCTTCTCTCTTACACTAATTTAAGAGTTTGCACATGCATCCCACGCTGTGTGATTACTCCATCACCCCTTGACTGAGCAGAGGTAAATATAATAGGGTGACACAGAGCTTAAATGAGGATTAACGTGACTCCCGGATGGCTAACAGCTGTTACTCTGCTGTCTTTACAAGCTGTGGGGAAACTCGGATGGGTTTTGTGTCGAAGAATGCTCTCTGCACATAGGAGATGCTCCCAGAGTCTTTATTTATCTTAAATGATTCACATACACATGGCAGAGTTTACAGACTCAGCATATAAGGCAAGAGCAGCTTGCATAATCTCAGTATCAGGACTGTATAAAGTGAAAATGTCAGACATTGTTTAGGTCGAGTGGATTCAGCAGAACAAATCAGTTATTTACAACAGTGAGAGTTTATATTAATGCAATCAATCTGTTTACTGGATTAAGAGTGGTCTAGCTTGCTTGCAGGTTCTCAGTCGTAGCATTATAATCAGTTTCATAATAAATTATTTAGAAGCTACATTAGATTTTGTTTAAACAAAAATTAAGCAACCAACACCAAAGTAGAGGTAAGACATTAACTAGTACATTACCCTGGTTATTGCAGCCCATAACTCAGAAAACACCACAAACTCTTGAATGACTGACCACATTTGGGTTAACTGCAAATTTTGTAAAAACTTTCTTCAAGATTCCTTAAGATTAAACTTTAAGAAAATTAAACAAGATACCAAGCAATATTCACAAAGATGATCAAGAAACTGGTAGGTTGTTCTGTCATCCTTTGAGTAGAAAATGGATTAAATATTAGCAGAAGGCTTGGTTTACAGTTAACCATCTGGTCTTCTTATTATTCCCAAGGTAATTATTATGTCCTGAATTTAGTAAAAAAAAAAAAAAAGTAATAACAAAATTACACTATAAGGAACTAAAGCCTCAAAGGTTCTAATTGGATGAAATAACTCTGACCATTTCTCCAACATACCTGTACCCAAATGCAGAACGTTGTATTGGCCATCTTCAGCTTCCACTTTATCCACAACCAACTTCTTTAGCCTGTATGGGGCGTTGATGTGTGTAAAAAGTGGCTGTCTGTGAATTGGCACCACTGGTTCCCACATCAGTTGGTGCCCCCTCATGAAGCTCATGACCTCGTCTGGGAAATCACGGGTAGACTTGTGCAACGGGTCGTACGTCTCACTTGGACACTGGGAGAACATGAAGGGAATGTGTATTTTGTTCTGGGGAGACCTAATAGTTACAACCATGGCTGTAACCAGCATTAAACTGCTTTTTTAATAATGCCAAAGGTGAATTTCAACAGACCAAGCCAGTTGATTTTTCAATCATCGAAAAGCTGCTGTAGTATTGTCTATGAGTAAGGGCATAAGCATACAACTCAGGAATAGTCCACTCCCTTCTTACCTGTCCTTTGACCCATTTGCGTACAGCATTAGCTATGCTAATAAACATAATGCTTGTCATCTTGCAGTTCACAAAAGCAAGTTGATTAAGGTGTGTCATTCTAAAACACAATACAAAGATTAACTTTTTAAGATCACTTCCTTTGATTTGCTATTTTCTTTCTTTTATTATCCCTGGGGGAATTTTATGTTAATTCAGAAGCTCCAGCTGAGTTATGATATATCAGTACAGTGTGTTAGTTTCACATACTGTGGATTTAGTAGGACATCTGGGTAAATTTGAACATATGAATTTGAATTTGAACATGTTTATCTATGTGCCCATTTGTAGCATATCAACCATGTGGATTAATGTACTGGTTGTGGCATACTAATAGTATAGAAGAATGCATATTCCGATGCAGCCAAAGAGTTTTTGATAGTTTTACATTTATGCCAGTAACTTTTGAATATTCTAAATTGTTTCTATTTTTAGGCTGTGGTATGGCAATATTACCTCCCTTACCTGTGAGATATTATATACTATAAATTAGTCAGCAAATTAGTTTACATTTTAATGCTTTGTAAATGTCTCATAATTTGGGGACAGCATAATAATCGATATAATACATATATCCTACTCCAGGTTACAATATAACCACCTAATTTACACCTAACTTCTCTATGCTCTTAGTATGTTATTAAATTTAGCTACTTTTAAGCATTTAATTGGTTTACCCTGCTTAATTTGTTGTCAGTTATTGTTACTTTGAAATGCAAATTGATATCATTATAATATGTAGTCTAAACCCATTTAAATACAAAAACACTCAGCAAAACTAAAAAAACGCTTCTCCCAATGTTCGAAAATGCTTTAAAATTTTACAACCAATGGTAAAACATAATTTTCTTGGCAGAGGTAATGTTGAGACTTGCATTATTTTATATGTTCTCCCATAACCTCCCATATTTATATCATTACTAATGAGCCTATTATGTGTGTAGCACATTTCTCATCAAGAAATCACAGCCAGGAAGCCCACGGGTCAAACCATTGCTCTGAGGTCAGGTAAGAGACAATCATTACTAAAAATCAGGCAATCTTGGAGCGTATATTTTTGCACATAATAGGCTACACTCTGCCCTCACATTGTTAGGCTGTTCCTCTGTGTTCTCATAGTTAATTATAGTAATATTTAATTATACACAGACTGCTAGCTAGGTATTAATCATGAAAAATTGAAATCATGGAATATCATAGATGCCCATATGGAAAGTGCTCATTCATTAATATATTTTCTGAACCGCTTAACTCCTAATTAGGGTTGTGGGAAGGCTGGCATCTCAGCCGACTCTGGGCGAGGGCGGGGTACACCATGGACAACTTGCCCGGCCAACGCATCATATGGAAAGTGTCTGGGAAATATATATTCTGCATATTTTTAAGTTTTCAGGAAATTATTGTGAGTTTATGCAGAACCATTAAAGCATCTAAATCTAAAAGGCTTTCATTGTTGCTTTATGATATCAGTTCTACTAATCAGTCAAGCATATCCAAAGAGTAAACACCCTTGCCAAAAGAATTCTTCCTGTAGGGAAGCATATGCACTAACAGCACACACCTCTAGTACTTTATGCCAAAGCATGACCCTGAAAGCACCTACCTTTTTTATAACCTCCCCTTGCAAGCAAAGCCCAAGTGAGGATTGATGGACAGCAGGATTGGGACTGAAACCTATGCAATCATATGGACCATATACATATGTATTTGTGCTATGCAGGCAGGGAAACTGTGCTTTCCACTCAACCTAAGCCACGGAACCTAAGCATTGGTGGAAGTTACAGTACCATGAATCGTGACTTCATGCCAGGGTTTACATTAGTGTGTGAAGCTCAACTTAGCTGGGGCTTTATGGGATTTAAACTGTATACATCATGAATCTAGAGTCAGTATTACTCATTCATCCAATATTCATTACTTACTTTAACATTCTTTGGACTTAGACATCAACTGACAACCAAAAACCCACAACTGTTTCCATAGATATGCCTTCAGTTCAGTTACTACTGCTCTTTCCAAAACCCTCATTCACACATATACAGAAACTTCTTACTCACAGTCCCTGGACGTGGATATGGGATCCTGCCTTTGTACTCCACCCAGCGGTAGTCAGGGCCTTCTTTGTGGGCAAAGGGCCCATTGAAAGCGGCTCGGATGGACGCCATTGAGTAGACGCACACAGCAGAGCCTCGGAAGACAGAGCTTTTGAAAGAAGAAAAGAAGGGGAAGTGAATGTTGGCCTGCAGCTGAGTAAGAATAACACACGCCCTTGAGCCTAATCACCTCTGACCCTTCATCAATGGCCTGCAGACCTCACTCTTCTCAAGGGAACCCAGGAGGATTGTTTTGGAAGAGTCAGGAGATTGCTGAACTCAAACTGTTGTCTTTGAGGGTGTAAGGGTTCCCATGTCAGGTGTCCGGATAAAGTGACTGAATCAAATTAAATAAATTATTACGGATTGACCTCTCATACATCTACGGGATGCCAAGAGGGAATTATACCATGTTATCTTTCCCTAAAAGTCTCATAGCATTGATATTTCTTTTACATATTTTCAAGCACCAGCATTTTCAGCAATGTATGATTCAGATTTGCAGTCTAAATCGTTTGTAAGCAATTATAATGAATAGTTCCAATGCACTCAGAACCACCTGGAAATACCCCAGGATTGCTGAATTGCTGGAATTAAGTACACAAAGCATGTCTTTTTCTTTAAATGACCTTTAAGCCAACACAATTTTGGAGATCATACACTGCACCAGTATCAAATTCAAAAGGATCAAGCTAAAAATTTGATACTTTGCCTAAAATTATTGTTAATTTTAATTAGAATAATAATCTGAGGATATCAAATAATACAAAAAAATTCTATATACACATATAGTATACTTACCACAAAAACATATTTAAAAATAAATATAAAAAATTGAGGGGGCGGCACGGTGGCAGGGTCAAGCAAAAATGCTTCATGAATAACACTAGATTTCTCCCAGTAGTACACATACTTTACCTTACTTTTTAAATCTCCAAAGTGAATCTGAAATGCCATCTATAATGCTGATAAAATACTATATATTTGGATTACAGCTTCCTTCATTAGACTGTTACCTTGAAGTTGAGAAGACTCCATATATTACTGGATTTTGTGGATCTTTGGTCTCCAACAGAAATATATCCTCTAGAAATACAAAAATAATATATTTTAATCATAATATAACAACCTATTAAATTTGAGTGATTTTATCATTTAGAAATGGATTAAAGTGATTTAATCTAAGTTTGCACAACATGCATTAAGTTTCCACAATTTCATTCAGTGATCCCCAATTCATCAAGATGACTTCATTCTCTCGAAAATACTATTAAGTATGTTAGCCTGCTATTCTGTCCCTTATGCTCAAAGTAGCTCAGCTTACCTGAAACCTTGAAAAAATCCACACCTCCGGTTTAAGTATTTAATCATAAAAACTCTGCAGCTGTGTTTAAATGCCAACATAATGTATATGTGTTTGAATAGTAGTAAATATTGCATCTATTCTTTCTTTGATGAATAAATTAACCTTTTATCACAATTTTTAGTGCACTACAAAATATATAATTCCTTAGCTGTGTACATACCCAGCTCATCGAAGTGTGTGTCCATGCCTCCTAGCCCTGAGACCGAGCAGACCAGCCTGGCTTTTAAAAAGGTACTCCAGCGATTAATCAGACTCCGCTTCCCACCAACATCATTCTGATAAACAGATGCACAATACCATCATGTTGTTTGATATATTATGAGAACATTAGCATGAAAAACTATTGTAATTTTTAGTTGGTGCTTCATCAAGTTGGCTAAGAACAGATTTAGGTCATAGATATCTATATCTATGTGTGTGTGCGTGTGTGTGTGTGTGTGTGTGTGTGTGTGTTTTAAAATTATTTTAAAAAGCTATAAACCAGTGCTAGCTTTAAAATACAATTTGAAAACAGAAGGTCTTTAAAACAGAAAATGAAATTTAATAGGGTTGTAAAAGTTGACCTGTTTAAAATGGTGAACTGGTCTCATATTTATGGCACAACTATACAGATTAAAACAAGCACATATCACAAAAGTGTTACGTGAACTCCATAGACCACATGTCTAACACATCTTTTTTTTATTACAACTATACTATTATAAAAATAATTGTTACTTAATTCATGTCCTTTGGTAATTTGGTAATCTGTCTCTTTCTTACACATTCTCTGCCTCTGTGCCTCTTAGTCCCAGAGAAGGAAATGTGGCCTCACACTACTCAAAGCTTTTTCCTGTTAAAATGTGCATTGCAGAAAAAATCCAATAAATGGCACCTACTCTGGGAAACGTAATTCACTGGTGAATCCGAAGTGCCATTATGACACTACCAAAGCCCCAGAGACATGGATATAGACTCCTTACTCAGAAGCGGGAAAACAACAGCGCCTGAAGTGAATTTTAATAGGCAGTGGTTTTTATATGCCATATAATAAACTATACTGTCTGTGCAGAGAAATTTTAGCCCTTGGTCTTTTCTGTGCAGACCTCACATTCAGTACAAATAAAATGGGCTGAAATGTCTCTTTATGGACTTCGCACTTGATTAATAAGTAGTCTGTATTACAGAAATGCAACCAAATATAAATATATACTACTCAGATTTAACAAATAAAACTCAATACGAGAGGTGCACTGTTCATTTCTTCAACTCTACTGTATTAAGGATCAAAGCACTGCTATTCAATTTCATCCAGCTTTATAGTTATATAAGCAAGGCACATAGTGTAATTTACTAGAATGAGACTAAAAGATGAGTGAAAGTTCAAAATGTGGGTGGAAAAAGCTGTGACAGCAGGATTTGAAGTTACTGATATGGTGCCACTCCCAGAACATATGCAGAAACAACTGGATCATCTGCTCCAGTGTCAAGTTCCAAAGAGTAAGAAGTTACAAAGAATTCCACGTGATTCGGTTTCAAAGCATTGGCATATGTCCTAAAGCAAGACTGGAATGATTTGCATTATTTATAAGTGAAATTGGTTTACTGGAATGCCTACAAAGAAGCATTTGTTTTAAGCATCTCAATGCAAAGAAGGGCATATTAAGTGTTTATGAGTAATGCCTTATGTTATTTATCATAACAGCAAGAGAATATAAGGTAAGATCTAAGAGCAGGGAAGCACTAAGACACTAACACAGAGCACATCCGTGATAAAATGTTATAAAATAAAATACTGCCAACAGTACTGAAGAACTAGGATGGACAAAGTACCGTAAACAGAGATGCCGGTTTATTACAGCCACTAGATAAGTGTACTTAATAAACTGGCAACTCTGAGTGGGACTATTACTTGCAATCAAACACCTTATTAATTTTTTCTAAAATAAACAATGCCTCAAAAGCTCCAGGCATGGTATTACACAGGCTTATACATAATTTCCATGCCAGTTTATACTGATGTGCACAAAAGGCACTTTCTTTCAGCCCTTCAGGATCACATTTCATTTTCATTAGTCAATTACAGCCAGTGCCAGCCAGCTTACCTTGCACACTCTAGCCACTCGGCTGTAGATACGCTTATCCAGCTGGTTGGACTCCACAGCTGTTTCCTTGAAGAAGAAATAGACCTTGTCATCATCTATGCTGTGTGTGTCTGGGATGGAGTATGAGCCCACAAACTCTGGCTCTATTGAGGCAAAAATAATACATTAATAAAACATTACAAAGTTTTATTACTTCAAATGATGCATATGACTAACATATCCACACTACAATTCATTGATTACTCTTTCATCCCATTTTGATCTAAGACCCAGTGTCCGAATTTTAACATTATTACACGCATTTAGCAAATAAAAGTGTGTAATAATGTTAAAATTTGGACCTTTTAAAATAAATACATATAAATACATGAATTAAAATAGTATTCAAAAATGCAGTTTGCTCAGACAGATTTGATATGTAGAAATGTCCCCTATTCAAAAATTTAATTGAAGGCCATTTAACAACATGCCTTATTGGCTTCTGAATCTCACCATTGAGCCAGTGGTCATTATAGGCCTCAGTGCGAATGTAGTGCTGAGTGGTTGTGTGTACTGAACTACGAAATATGGCTGCATTGTTTCCCATGAAGTCCACTGATGTCCCTGCATACAATTCTCCATCTGAAGTGAAGAGACAGACATGAAAAATTGAAAGCATATGATACATGAACTCAGACTTAATTGCTCTGCCTTTGAATTCTGGATCTTTAATCAAACTAATCCATATTTATAGCATCTTATATCATTAGGAAGTTGGGCTTCATCCAGACTCTCCTATAATGAATGATTGAATGATAATAACAGAAGTCTGTAGCCTAGGCAGCAGTCTTTAATTAAACAGTATAAAGTTCAATGACGATTGAATGATAATAACAGAGGTCCATAGTCCAGGCAGCAGTCTTTAATTAAAGAACATATGGTTTATGTACCCCTTTTCCCCGATGGAGTATGGGGCAAAGTAGTTTTAAAAAATGACAAAAATTATAAATCAAGCAGCTAACTTTCACTTCCTGTCTGTGGAACAACATAAGCAGCTTTCATCCCACCAATTAGCCATAAAATTATAGGTCATGACAGCATCGGCCAAGGACAGTGTTGAGTATTTTTTACAGTGTTGAGAGCTTCCCACACAAGTCATCCAGCTGTGCACAGATTATAAACTTTATATCCCCATGTCAAATATATCATACATCATACGCGAGAGGAGTACTATATATAAAGTATATAAATGTGTCTTCATAAATATATTGAAATATAATATAATGCTTGAGTTTACTGACACTTTTATTCTTTCTTTTAGCAGAAGTTATGTTTTTAAACAACAAGGGAAGACTCTTCCTTTCATTTCAACTGTTCCTTTTCACTGAATCAGTCTAGAATGAAACTTTAAGTTAAAAAAGAAGTCATAACCATTTCCTTTATTTGTTCATTTTTTATTGTAGTGACATTTTAGGTCATTGAATATATTGATATCCTTGGAGTAGATTAGCCAATCAGAGCATGCTAATACTAATATTTAACATTTAAACGTGTAACATTTTTCAAGTGTTTAATGCTTCATTTTTTTGGCAGCTTATACCTTATACCAGCACCAAACTGGCATTGCCTCATTAATAACTGATTGGATAAATTCATAACTGTGCAGGTAATTAAGTAAACAGTAAGCCGTTTTGGTATATTTACAGAAATGTAACTGGCTTTTTTATTGAACCAGAGTTTTTTTGAACCAACATGTTTTAACATGAATTTTAATTTAATTGTTTAACTTTAAATTTCATTGGTGTGCTTTTCTGCTTTCATAGCAAACACATACAAAAAAATACAAGCTCTGTACAAATACTGAAAAAAATTCTTTCACTGAAATCTCAATTTAGAAGTATTCTTACCAGTGAGGTGAGCAGTAAACGGTTCATGTGGACTAAAGGGGCATTTCCCTCTCCCGGACTCAATAGCACCACTCAGCAGTGTTAGCGCAGGTTCCTAGGCGACAAAGACAACCATGTTACCCTCTTAACCCTTTCTATATAGTGTTTTCATTGTCAGCTGAGTCCTTTGGTCAATACTTCTCAGTAGGTGACGGAGGGTGCTATTCACCCCTGTTGGCGTTCTTACTGAAAAAGCAGTATTCTTAAATTTTGCCCTTAAATGTCCTGTTGTTTGATTCATGCCACCTGTGGCTCTGTCACAAACCATAAAAGGCAAAAATGATACACAATTGTCAGTAAGATATAAAAAGGCAAGATAAAGCGGGAGCTGCAAAATGTCAGATTGCCTCTGGGGTCACTTTCTCACCTCAACATTGTGGCCCAGGTCAATGTATGTACACTTAGGGTGGTACGCCCCAGTTCCACAAGCATACACATGCGTTTTGTTGAATGGTTGAAGGAGCCTCACAAAATTTGCACAGTCAGTCTGAGGAGATAAAACAGTATCACAGATTAAAACCTGGATACAGATAAGTGATTGCAGATTGAGATGGACATAAACCAATAGTGACAGCTTTAAATCCTCTGCACAATACTCTCTTTTGAAGTTTCTGAGGCTGCAAAAAAGACTAGTCATGGGCAAGAACAGGGAACTTACTCCCTACATGGTATTTAATTAATGTTTTCACTTCAAAGGCTAATGAAAAAGACTTTATTAATCTCTGTGTGTATCTGAGAGTAAGAGAGTATAGTAACAATTTACTATATATATGGCACTAAAAACAAAAGGTTTTTGGGAAGGGAGTTGAACTTTCTTAACCTTTTTGAAGTTTACTTACCAACAGATTTTTCCCTGCATGTTTGCAGCGTTCAGTATGTTCCCTTCCAGCTGGCCAGTGGATCTAAAAATGGATAGGACAGAGACTGTTTTTCCAAGGCTATTTTTTTTTAAACACAGTTTGTCCAGAGAGATATATATAATATAATAGATTTGTCTTCATTTGCAATACAACAATCTACTCTGTTCTGTATAGTTGGAATATTTATAAACTTAATTTATAACATGTCTAAGTTATGCATACTAATTATTTTTTATTGTATTATACATTTTTTTTTCATTTTTAAATGAAAAAAAAATACAAAAGTTTATGCACTAGTGTCAACCATAAAAAAACCCAGACATAAACACTATAATGATTATTCTTTACTTTAGATGTTTTTTTTAAGTAAGAATACAATATAAGTGGTAATATTGGTGTTGTAACAATTAAATCATTTTAAAAAAGATGAATAATTGTGTGGGAACAGCTTGGCAGTGAAAACTGAAACAATTCATAATTGGTATAATTCCTTCTTAAAGTTATACTGTTTAATAATTTAATAAATAGATGTGAATAAAAGCTACTTTGTTATAGTTTTTACATTCATTATGCAACTCCTACCATAGTAGCAAGCGCAAGTTAAATTTTATAAAAACAATGATAATAAACCAATTGCACTAAACAATTTGAACCAAAAGTACCAATTACCAGTCTCTCCAGAAATTTGTGATGATGTGATTGTATCAATTTATGTGAATTCGACCAAGACGACTGCATCCTAGATCACAGTGTAATTTTAACCAATCGCCACTTTTCAACCAATTTAATCAATCACTGTATTATAGCACAAATTAAATCAATTGTAGCAGTTCCCTGTGTGAAGATTGAGCCATATATCACCATACGCCAACGTGTGTAATTTCCGTGTTTTTTCTTTGAAAGACCTCAGAATGCAGACAGGTGTGCAACTATTTTTCCGAATTTATTTAATCCTGTAATTTCACTTCAATAGTTGCCTTAAAACATTCTCATTACAATCACAAAAAATAGGGAAATACTCCTCAGCCCATGGGCGTCATTACAAAAGGTTATCCCAATCTCAAGAGACACACCAAAAATGGTGATGATCGGTGATGGCATTTTGAGCTAGTGCACCGAATGCAAATTAAACATGGCAGCTGTGGTGGCCATATTGGATATCGGACTGTGACAAAAATCGACAGGCATGTGTAGGTGACACAGTCCCAACATCCAGACCAAAAAAGTTGAGCTAGTGCACGGAATGCAAATTAAAGATGGTTTTGGCTGTTTTGGCCAAAGTGGACCACGACAAAAAACAATAGGCTTGTAAAGTAACCCAGCTCCAATATTTGCATCAAAAATGATGATGATTGGTAGTGCCGTTTTTGAGTTAGTGCACAAAATGCATCTGTGGATTAATAAACGGACAGGTTGACAGATGGACTGAATTAATCTGTGGATTAATAAACAGACAGGTTGACAGATGGGCATCACGCAAGACAACAATAGGAGGACTGTGGAATCTTAAAGGGACTAAAAAAACATAATAAAATGACAATACAAGACAATACTTGAAACAGTACAGGGAATGTGCTTAACTCATTGCAAAAATAGAATCTCCCCATTACTATTAATAACATCAATTAATCAAAACATGTTTGTTACATGGCATTTGTTTTATTTCATTCATTCATTCATTCATTTTCTGAACCGCTTATTCCTAATTGGGGTCGCGGGGAGGCTGGCGCCCATCTCAGCCGACTCTGGGCGAGGGCGGGGTACACCCTGGACAGCTCGCCAGGCC
>JBCNYG010000021.1:7754475-7782134 GCA_039654305.1 Porochilus rendahli
GTGGGTTTCCTCCGGGTACTCCGGTTTGCTCCCACAGTCCAAAAACATGCACAGTAGGCTAATTGGCTGTTCCAAATCAACCCTAGGTGTGAGTGTGAGTGCGAATGGTTGCGTGACTGATGGCCCTGCGATGGCCTGACGAGCTGTCCAGGGTGTACCCTGCCCTTGCCCAGAGTCGGCTGAAATGGGCGCCAGCCTCCCCGCAACCCTAATTAGGAATAAGCGGTTCAGAAAATGAATGAATGAATGAAACCCGGTCAGAGTAATTCAAGACCACCGCACTGCACATCTGGATCTCAAACACTGGCAGGGTTCATTTTGTGATAATGTACGGCTTAATATATACGTTAACCCTTATTTTGCTACTACATTTTGACAGTTTCTGGCCAAGCAAAAATAGATTGGCTAAGCACAATTGAGCTTACACTTGCCTGGTGGTCTAGCTAATAAATGTATTGTTTGCTCCCTAATGCCTGACATTATTTCTTCAGTCCCTACTGTCAGTGGCTTTGACATACTACAGTTACTGTCATTAATTTTGGTGTTTGATGTTAACTTGGCAGACAGGATAATAGATAAATCGAATCCTGCTTTAGAAATGCTTTGTTTTCAACAGCTCTTTTTCATTATTTCTTCCTCCTAAGCCAGTGTCCTGTACAATGATTAATCCCTTCCATATTAAAAGTCCAATTCGGTGATCTACTTTATCCCTGTAAAGTTTTTTTTTTTTTTAATGTTTAATTTTTTTGAAAGAAATCCCCTCTTCACATCTCAGGGCCTTTGAAAACAGCATGACTTGTCACCATGGCTCACTACTTGCTGATGGAGATTAACTGGCTGAGGGAGAGTGCCAGTGCAGAGTGCCAGTGATGAAGTATCCTCTTCAGGGGCTACTAAGGGCTTCATGACAGACATTTACATTCCTCATACAGAGGGAATTCCCAAGTCAACAAAAGGAATCACATAAATTCATAATGTAAACATTGGAGTCTGAGTAATTTGGTAGGTTTACTATTTTTAAAGTTTACTATGGCCATGTTAAGAGACATGAACACATTGGTGAACATAACAACAAACCAGGAAAAGGCCATTGTAGTGGATCACTACAATGTTTCCAATAGTCTGTTTAAAGCAGAATGTTTAAGCCGGGTGGGCTAACATTTTAACAACTAAATACGAAACCCACTTATTTCCAACACTGATACTGGTTTGAACAAAGTATTATCCTTCACAGCGTGATTCTTTAAGGCCACTGAGGGGCCCAAGAGTATGACTCCTTAATGGAACTTTAATAGTTCCTTAAGTATGACATGGCAATTGCCCTCTGACAAATACAAATCAATTTTCTAATTGGAAATTGTCAACTCTATTGATTACAACACTTAGGGCTTTTACCAAGAACAACAGAGACCTGAGTTTTACTGTCTGCCTGTTCTCACTAATCCACCCTTCTACTTTAAACTTGGCACATTTTATGTCATATGATGCTATTTTAAAAATTATAATATATTGTATACTTTTCACTGTATACATTTTTGATACTTTATGTTTTCTTTATTTTTTATACAGAGAGCACAACCCTCCCTAATTCTCATTTGGCTAAATTAGTACATCCTTACAAACAATTCAAAATCCAGTGGAAAGCCTTCTTATTAGAGTGGGGGTTGTTATGAAAAAGGAGGACTAAATCTTGAATGGGGTGCACAAAAAACATTTATGAGTGTTATCAAGAAGTGTGCACAAACCTTCTGACAAATAGTACATCTACTTCTGCTATTATAGATTTATGACACTTTATGAATTGGATCATGCATTGCAGATCATATGAAAATAAAAACCCTCCACATCATTATTTTAAAATAGTCCCTAACATGTAAATATTCCACTTTTTAATACATTCCATCTTACTGATAAACTCACTCTTGGATCCCTTCCTACCCTTTTTCTCACATTTTCCTATTAGCAAATCTGTCCAATAAATATAGGAAATTTTCTTGTTTCCCTGTACAAACACATCTGCTTCCACATGGATCATGTTATCAGAAATAATAGGCAGCTTATCTCTTCTGATCACAGGATGTGAAGTTTAACCCATCATGCAACTGTCTTGAACCAAACTGGATTGTCTTCTTATTTTAAGATGTTGTATGGAATGTTTTATTTTTTTACCTTAGAGGCAGTATTAGAACAAAAACTCCAGTCAAAAACAAAGGAAAGGAGTTGCATCAAATTGGTTGAGGTCATCTTCAGCATTAAAGAAGGAATAAATGGCTTGGTTCCATTTGGCACAGACTTACAGGCTCCTATCACCTTCATCAAGCTGATATTTACTTCCATGCTTTACAAGGGAAAATCAAAACTGCAAATGTGACAACTGTGAAAGAGAAAATGAAAAACAATGACTAGAATGTACTGAGGATTTGACCGAGCCGACCTTTTCTGACTGTGATGATAAGCTGATGATCGATGGGACACAATGACATGTTTATAAAGGTTGCATGGAATAAACTGTGTTTTCCTCCCAAGACTGCTGATAGGGGGAGCCTACCTAAGCAACTCTCATATTGTCTTATTTCAGTTCTATGATCTGCTGCATAAGACAGCACTAATCAAGCAGATGTGATGCAGATGGTCAGTGAACCATCTGGAATAAGTGAATCCCCAATAGCTATGTTCCAAAATGTGATGTGTTTATTAAGTGTTTAAGTGAGGTACACTTTGAAAATCAAATTAATAATGTATATAACAACTTTTGTTGCATTACTTAGCAATAAATCTGTTCAATAAACATGTACATTTCTTGAAGTGAGGGTTTCATTTATCAGAAGGATAATTTGTTTATTATAGTAAAGCTAAGTCTTGCTTTAGATTGGTACTGTGGTATAGTAGTTAGCATGTCTGCCTCACAGCAAGTCCCAGGCTTGGCAGGCACGTTTCTGTGTGGAGTTTACATATTCTCCCCTTTCTTGCATGGATTTCCTCCTAGGGATCTTCCATAGTCCAAATAAATGCACATTAGGTTAAATGGCTTGTTCAAAATGCCCCTAGGTGTAAATGTGCATGGATTGGCAGGCTGTTCATGGTATTAATTACTTCATCCAAAGTTGGCTGAGATAGGCTCCATCCTCCCTTTGACCCTAGTAGGATTAAATGGTTCAACAAATGAACAAATGAATGAATAATTCTTGCTTTATTTATCACACAGCCTGATTACAGCTGGGGATGGTAATCTGGAAGGCTAGCACAATTTGAAAGCATCTCATCAGAGGTCCCCCCCTTCCTTCCACATGCTTGAGTTCCACTCTGACAGCTGTTTTATGCACAGTAAAGTCATGCACTAGCAGAGACATGGGAGCTTTTGATTGGATATTTTCCAGCAAACCTTCAAGGTAGTGATTGGTTAGCAGTTTTACAGTATTTCAGTAGCTAAAGATTATGGATTTTTTCAGATCTCATAAATTATTGTTTGCTGTCAGAGTGTAAAGGCCATTTCAACCAATATAACAGTTTGTGTAACCAGCTAAAAAAAATTAATTAACATCAGTAATTTTGCCAATATTCTCCAATTGCGCTTAATAGGTTGCATTTTGAGTTGTTGACAGAACTAAGTGACTTATGTCCAACAGCTTGGCAGTATTCATAAAGACATTGTTATGCAGTGTTACTCATTTTTACATATTATTGCAATATTTATAGGTCTTGCACAGCATGTGGCTACAGCTTAATTATGTAAATACATCTGTAGTTTGAATCCCAGTGTGCACAATTAAATTAAATTCCTCTGAATCCATGCTTACCTCAACTACAAATATGACCCTATATTACCAAAGCAATGTTTCCTATATGTTACTCATTAAAATAACTTTTGGCATAATTCCAGAAATTAATGTTATGACAAGTTGGCATTTAAAATTTCAATATTAGTATAGTTCAGAGTTCAGTTTGATGTCACTTTCTGCCAACAGTGATTCATTTTGATAGATCAGTGCCTATGGGCATGACTGTCTTGATCTTTCAGCTTCAAAAGCCAAGCATTAACAGGTCAAGGGTGGGGTCTTCATTACCCTTCTCTTTATAAAGTAAAACCCAAGGATTAGGTCTTGACATGAATGGAGCCACCAAGGAACACTATTTGCCCTGGGCTTTTACATCTAAAACATCCTTAACAATATTATTGGATATATTCCAAAATCCAAATCCATTAAATCTATGGTTACTCCAGGTCTGGCTGTCTCTTAGCCCTGTAGGCATAAAAGGGGGTTCTGTCGAGGTCACAAGAGTAATTGCACATGGGAACGCTGGTGAAACACAAACCATTTACAAACAGTTGCAATCTAAGGCAGAAATTCGCTGGTTCTGTGCCTAACACCTGCAGCAAACTCATAGATAGAGCGAAATCAATGTTTATAGATGGAGCAGTGATGAGGAATGTGACCATTAAAAAAAATTGGCAAGTAAAAGATTTCTGACTGAATTTGCACTCAGACACAATTGTAGGTGTGACAACCTATTGTGGGTAAATACTTAATATATAATTTTAACTTTTAGAAGAGGTGGTCAAAAAGCTCCATGTCAAGAATTATATCTGGATTTAGATTTACGCTTCTTTGCTCTCAGGCTATTCGATTGACTAAAGCTTTAATGGCAGATAAACACAAGGATGCCAAATGTTTGAAAGCACATAAAAAAGGCAAATATCCTAGCTGTTATTGAAGAAGGGAAAGTGCATGACGGAAAAATGTCTCCATGCAAACTAAATTTGCACCCTGACAGTTGTGCAAGCAAGGCACTGAGGTAAAGCTGTCAGTCAAGCTGTCTAACATCTGCAATGGCCGGGATGCATATCTGCAAAACCTGACATCGATCTCTCAGTGAGAGGCGCAACAAGATACCTCATTTGGCCTTATAGTGTAGAGGAAGAAAAGATTAGGGTCTCAAAGTGCTTTCCATATACTTTCATGCCAATTACAGAAACAAATTACTGTGTTTTTGCTCTCAGCTCCTTTCTAAAGGGTAAATTTTTACCCAAACATTCATACAATAAAGTTTACTTGTATATAAAAACACATTCCTCACAAGCATGTTAACTTTGGCAGGTATCTAAGCCTTGATATAAAGGTGCAGAATTCTATTACAAATACGCCACGTCATGTTATTATTGGTTCTCTTGAGCGTGTTGTTCCTATTATCCTTTCATGGTTGCAGCTGCCATAAGTCATAAGCATGTAATGATGTCAGTCCCACTATTATACACTCCACTGCAAAAGTTCTGTATCTTACCTAAATCATCTCAATCTTGCAAAACTTTAGAGAAAATGTCATTTATGTGCCAAAGTCTGACATCTGGATTTTGACAGAAATTGCCTGACAGAATCATTCCAGGAACTTGGTGAAGAATTTGCAGAGACTTGACATATCTAAATTATCCGTAGCATTAAAATGTTTTAATAATGATCCAAAAAATTCCACTATTTTCAACTTTCAACAAGGATTCTTGGTACAAGTGGCTACAATTTTCAATCAGTTGCCTCTATGAAGTCTGGTGTTCTAAAAATATTGGATGAAAGCACACTAGAAAAAATAAAACAAAGCAATTTTTTATATCACATCTCTTCCTTTTAAGTCTGATAAGTTCAGTACCAGGTCAAAAGAAGATAGTGTGCCATTAACACTGTCTGCATTCCACGACAAAACTTGACATCATAACATTTTGAGGCATGGTGGTACAGTGAAACAACAAGAAGGTCCTGGGTTTGAGCCTCGTGGTTCGAAAGGCCATTTATGTGGGGAGTTTGCATGTTCTCCTTGCGCTTATGTGGGTTTCATTCTGATTCTCCAGTTTCCTCTCACAGTTCAAAGACATGCACATTAGGCTAATTGCCTGTTCTGAAATGCCCCTAGATATGAATGTGAGAAAGAATGGTTGTTTATCAGTGCTGTTCCTGCAATGGGCTGGCGAAGTCATATCCCGCCATTGGATTTAGGCCATGTCTGTTTATTTGATCTGCTCTCGCTTCTCCCGTGTATGTTCTTTGATTACAGGCTTTGATCGTCAGATCGTCTTATGCCTTCATCGAGTGAGCTTGTGCCTTCATCGAGTGAGCTTGTGCCTTCATCGAGTGAGCTTGTGCCGTCAACGAAAGAGCTTGTGCCGTCATTGAGAGAGGACATATCTCAGTCTAAGCACCACGATCCAGCAGATAATTCACAGTACTGTTCCACGTTACCACGTTAGCCGTGTTCCTAATAAAGAATCCCTGTTTTTACCTTATCCTGTCGTGTCTGTCCTGCCTTTGGGTCTATCAGTTCTTGGTACCATCGTAACATGTTTAAAGTGTATCCTGCCTCGTGTCTATAGTCAGCTGGGATCCAGCTGCCCCACACAAGTAAAGAGGATAAGCTCTATGCATAATGAATGGATGAACTTTGTTGTTCTATTTCAGCTGCATTCATTGCCCCCAGTTATTCTACACCAGTTAAGGAGCTCTGCAGGAGCTTTTATAATATTAAATACTCAGGTTGCCATTCCTTACCACATATAGTTTAACACATCAGGGCGTAGCACAGCTGGAATAAAAAAGAAAATAGTCATGTGGCAATAAAATCATGTGACTAACAGCTATGGGAGCATGATCATGGAGAGATTACTATTGCCTCATGGGAGTTGAAATTGAAATAACATATTGGTGCAATAGTCAGGATGAGGCTATTCATTGTGATTTCACAACAGTCACAAAAGTACAATGACACCACAGGCATACTCCCTAATTCTCGGAAAGTAATCATCATTTTGAAAGGATCATGTAATGGTTTGTAAATAGTCTATAAAAGCCAGTTATGAAAACGTGTATCTGTTGTCACAAAAATACTGAACTGCATGTTGTTGGAAGATTTCTTTTTCTTCTTTTTCTTAGTTTTAAGTAGTTTTCGGAGGTCATGGGTACTAGGTCATAACTTCTAAGACGATGTCTTTCTGTTTCTTCATGGAGATGAAGAGAGAGAGAATGGGAACGTTCCGGAGGGGAATCTGAGTTATTGAAAATATGAAAGATTGAAAAATAATTGGGTTCAAATATGAGGTGAAGCATCAGGAAAAATTTGAAATTCTAAATTTATCTTGGAAAATTCGGTGGTTCTGTTTGGCATTCTTTGTAGGAATTTTGTTATTGCTCATCTTCATATTGGTATACATACATTATAAGTATTTTCTTTTTTCATGTATATTATGAAACCATTTAAAAAAAAAGAGAAGACCCCAAGCACAAAATCTGGAGTGAATAAGGAATTTCCTTTGATTTCACTCAGCTCAGCTGAAAATAGTTAATTAAACAGTGCAGTACGCAATAGAATAAGTGAGGTCTTTCTGGAAGGCAGGAAATCAGCTTAACTTCAATTTCCTGCCTTCTTTATCTTCCCCTTCTCAAACTTGCAATATCCAGATAACGAGTTTGACATTGGCGGATGGAGAGACTCCACTGAGACTCCAATTTCTTTAGCCTGGGTCAGTGGCAACCAGTGACCATAATTACCTACAAGGCCCCACTCAGCATGAGGTGTTGAAGGTCAGCCTCATTAGTCTGATTTTGGGGGGGGGTTAGGTGTGTGGACGAGGTGCAATGACAAGAACTAAAGAAATTCCCCTCATCCCCGTCTAATTTGCACTTGGTGGTCTCAATAGTAATGAATGAGGCCCAGCTCTGCTCCATTAAACAGAGTGTTAGAAGAGCATCACATCATGGGAATCTCAAATGGTTGAGGAAGAATTAATGGTACAACTAATGCATTTCAAAGTGAAACTGAATGAAGAAGTACATTGCTGAAAACAAAATAATTTTGCCCTCAGATTTAATTAGCATTCAAACGACTGAAAGTGACCAAGGGTGGGAAAGAGGGTCTGGTTTTAGAAAGAAAAAATTATTTATTATATAAATTATTATTTACTTATTGAGAACAGAGGAGAGTAAGGGGTGAGTCAAATGAAAAAGAAAGAAGCTATGGTATGAGGAAATTATATCTAAGTCTATCTGTCATAGCTGAGGCTACAGATTCCCAGCCCTTAATCTGCCATTGCTTATACTGAATCCCTGCCATGGAAACTTTTCCACGTTCCACTATCAGATTACTTAATGTCTTAGTACCATAGGCCTAAGTAACACATTTTAAAAAGTGGATTCCATCAACTACGATATGTCACAAAACCCTAATGCCTAGTTTGTTATTCTTTCCATAGGGGTAAAGTTTGCAAGTTTTTAACTGATATCAGCTTGTATTATAAATATATCTTACTGTGGATGTACAATACAGACAACAAGTCACAGACATTCAGAATTGTGTAAGCAGAACAGCCAAACAAACTGCTTGTACTGTACATTTTCATCTAATGAATGTAGTTTGTTTAGAACTTACTGTAAGAAATGATACCATCCTGTACATCTCCTCCGCAATGGAACATTTTTCTCACAGCGTCCATTGACCTACCATCAGGTCCACCAACGGATTTATTTATTTATTATTTATTTATGTGTTTATTTTCACACTAATTTTAATTTTAATTTTAAATATAGTAACTACATTAAAAATCATACTGCTTTTTAACAATGAGTAGTAACACTGGTTCATACCAGGGTGCATCTCAGTACCCTATTTCCCGTAATATCATGCCCATTCACTCATTATCCATACTGCTTATCATCTTTAGGGTCACGGGAAAAGCTGGAGCCAATCCTAGCTCGCTCTGGGTGAAACATCATGTCTAGTAGTTATTTATTCTTTACTTAAGTAATGGTTTTCCAAGCAATCTTTCAAAATGAAATAAAACAAAAAGATTTAAATACTTAAATAGAAGAAATTTCCTAGATGAATGTGGTGCCAAAATACACAAATAGTCAGTTAATCTAATATTTAAGTGTACTGTAGGGCCAAAAGTGGCCTAAATGAAACCCATCATGTCTGACAGATTTAGATAAGCGCTTCAGAGTTATTGTAAGGTATGAGAGCCAGATCAAAGTGGTAAGTGCAGGCTGTCAATGAGCCAACATTTATTTACTATTAGGGGAGGCCAGTTAATAGATAATTAAGCTCAATAATTTGTAGGAACTTGGAGAAATCCCCAGAATTTCAGCAGAAACACAGAGACAAAGTCTTCATGAATCATTTTGTACCATATAAACTTTAAGGCACCCTTAAAAATGCTGTAGAGCAATGATGCCTTCAAAAATATTGAAATTAAATGATTCTCCATGAATGTGAAATAATATAAACAGCTGCAAATAGTAAATAATGAAACAACGTCAGTATTTGGTGTGACGGCCTTTATATTGGTTAAAAATAAATAGTTTTCTCAGGTAGAATCTGTGGAGTTTTTGAAAGCAATTAGCTGTGATTTTTAGTGAGCATTGTGCAGAGCCAACCATAGTTCTTCTGGGGGTTTTGACTGTCTCACTTGCTTCTTATTTTTGCAGCAAATCCGAGTAAAGTTGTCCTTTTTGTCAAATACTGTTTGTTTGTTTTTTTACTGACAAACCAAAATTTTCTGATGGAAAAATAATTTTTTGAAATTTAAACTGCAGTATTTGTGTAATAATACAGAAGACATAACGTAAAAATTTATAACAAAGTTTACATATAAAAATATATTATACCTAAAATTTTTGCGTAGTACTTTACATGATACTCCCACATATATAAAACATCAGCCCACAAGCTGATTCCATTCCATTTTGTCTAAATGTCCATTCATTCAGTCAAAATTCATCACACCTGTTGCCTAAGTGAATCTTTTTTTTAGCATTTGGCTTTCTATGCAAATGACCAAAATGTTTCATTAAAAAAATGCACACATCAGCTCCACAGTGTCAGTTCATCAAACCTGTAATCACTGCTCTTGAATAATAATATATTTTTAATATACTATTTAATATAATATTTTAAATAATTCTTTACTGAATAACATTCTATGAGATATATCGCTGAGGAATGTGCTAAGGCTTATTATGGTTCTTCTTCATCTCGAGACATTCATATGTATTAGTTCCCCAATTTAGGCCCCTTAAACTCTCATTTTAAGTAGGCAGATCTGCTAAAGGTCCTCTGTGAGACTTCTTCCCATTTCTCACTTGTGTAAAAAGTCTTCTTGTATTTGTTTTCTCAGTATCCTCTTAGGGCTTTGCCCTTATGAGGTTCACTGCACTTTTTCATTAAGAAGTTGGCTAACATCACTAAAACATCCAGCTTGATGAAGCCATCCATGTAAGTGTTACATTAGTTTAGGCTTGCACCAAAAGCCAGATAAATACTGAATTGGTTTTAAGAGGCATTTTGTTCTTTTCTCACAGGAAAACAAGTAATAAAATGCCTTGCCGCAGCTATCTTCTATGTCTCTGAGTCACTCACATGCAAACATCTAGTAAATTAGTCAATGAATTAGAGGTCGGGCTGTGTGGGATGAGTCCTGGACTCCTGGGGTGACTGGGGTAATGGAGCTGCACAGACGCACAACAGTGACGAGAACATCTTTGGCACTTTGTGTCGCTGACTGCATAAAGTCCAACACAGTTCTGTGACATGTCAAGAGACTATGACATACATTGCTGCAAAGAATGTGCTACAACACACACATAAACACACCCAACTTCAATAGGAGAGACACTTCCAGCAAGTGAGGCACTCCAGACCCTTCTCTGTTTTTTAAGAGAAACTAGACAACATGCTGTTTGGCCTTGTGATACCCAACGCACTTACTATCCAACAGAATATCTCTCGAAATCCATAAGACTTTGTGTATTTTAATCCTCATGAAGATGAAGTGATCTAGTGTAAGTGGGTAAGATTACAAGACCAAAGTGATCTCTCTGAACATGACTTTAGGTTTATGACATGTTGTATAACTGTATTAAGCAATATGTTTAGATGTGTCTTAAAGCTAGATTAGGATTGATTCTGATCAGCTCTGGTCTTCTGGATAAAGGCAGCTTTCTTCCCTGAGCTAATCATTTATCTGCTTGCAGTGGTGTACACTCATGCCCTCATGCCACAGCACTCCACTGTTTCCTTGTGTACTTCCTCTAATTAAAAGCATTTTTCAGCAAGGCTGTGTGCCCTGCTCAGTGTCCGGGACTTGACAGCTTCATTAGGTCAAAGCTGAAAGTGTGGAGCCAATCGACATGTATGCGATGTCACACAGTCAGGGGCCATCGCCATGACACCACATGGCACCAGCAGCCTTGTTATCAGGGATGGCTGACATTCCAAGAAGAGATAAAACCAATGTGTGAAGCCAGACTTCAACTATGATATTCCAAGCTGTTTATCATTATAAAACATTATGAGATTAAATACAATTGTACATGCTTATTGTTTTCATTTCACTCACTCATTCGCTAAACTGCTTAATCCTACTACGGTCAGGGTAACACAGTAGCCTATGTTAGATGACACTAGGTGAAGGGAGGGTACACCATGAACAGCTTGCCAGACCATCGCAACACACAACCAATCAAATTCACATCCACACTTAGGGGCAATCTGAAACAGACAATTAGCCTAAAGTGCATGTATTTGGGGAGGACACTGGAGTACCAAGAGGAAACCCATGCATGCACGAGGAGATGCAAACTCCGCACAGAATGACCAAGCTAGGGACTTCAACCCAAGACCTTCACGCAGTGAGGCAAGTGTGCTAACCACTATATATTGTATTAATGTGACCATTGAAGCTCTTCGCCATGTGGGGAAATGGTAAAATTCCAGGGGGTCTTGGGGTTTTCTTTGGTAACAATATAAGACACAGACTCGAAGAAGGGCAGCTGCCAGAATGTTAATTGTCATTATGAAGCTGACTCTTGCTAGGAAGAACCAGAGACATGATGTCATTCTCAAAGTCAAGGACCGTTTATTTTGGTTGTAATCCACTTTGCTGTCCTCGTCTTCTGTCAGAGGAAAATATCTGCGAGAATTACACTTGTAAGAAACAGACATACAATGCCTTCATTGGAACATCTATGTTACGTCAATCTGTCAGCAGGGCTCTTTATTTAAGAGTTTAATCTTGTAGTAAAAGTGAGACATTGGATCCATTCAAGCACAAAAAAGCCAACAGGCCCAATTGGTTCATGTTATCTCAGAGTTAATGCTACTTGACAGCTTTTCTTTAGGCAAGTGTACAAGTTATTCAGGGTAACCGTGTATTATTTTTGTAAAAGGTCTTGGACTACTGGCTCCAGCCCATGACTTTACTTTTTCCAAGAGGGTTTACCAAGAAATCTCCAAGAAATACTACAGCTAATGGAAGGTTCTTTAAATCAGGAAGCTTTGACAGCTAACCTTTTTGTTTAAGCATTGTGCAAATTTTGTTTTTCTTCATAGAATTTCCTCCCGAAATGAACTCCTTTCAGATATCATTCTTTTGTAATGATTAACTCCTGAGTTAAACTATCTGTGCCCAGCTGTGGAGTTGTGCTCCTTTGTGTCATAAATAACTGGCGCCTGAAAGATGATGTATATGTTTGAGACACGGTTTTAACATGCCTAGAGATAATGGGAAACACACTGGCAGTAAAGAGGATGAGTCACTGTATGCTGCCTCCCTGTGCGGTTCTTTCCTGTGAGGAAGTCGGCAGGGTCCTGGCCGGTTCCAGAAACTTCTGGAGGTCAGTGCCTAGGGCGGGCTGGGATGAGCTGATAACAGAAGAGGGCTCAGGGGACGAGCGCCTTTTTGACGGGAATGATCAGATGGACACCCTGTGGAATGCCAAGCCAAATATTCCAGGGGCTAATTCTTATCTTTGGAACTGTAGTGGTTTACTTGGATACTGAAAATGTCTTCACATTCACTGTAATGACCACATTATAAAAAAGAAAACTTTTAAATGCATATTTATTTCCTCTCAAATAAAATTCAGTGTCAAGTTCTTAATTGCATTTTATTATTGGAAGGTATGGTGGCTTAATGGTTCGAACTCTCGCCATGCAGTGAAAAGGCACAGGGCTCAAATGCTAGCAAAGGGCCTTTATGTGTGGAGTTTTCATGTCCTCCAGGTACTCAAATCTCTTCCCACAATCCAACGACATGCACATGTACATGCACATTAAGTCAACTGACTAGTTTACTGACTTGTGCCCATAGGTGTGAATGTAGGTGTGAATGATTGTTGGTATCTGTGGTAGCCCTACAATTGACTGGCAATCTATTCAGTGTGTACCCTGCCTCTCACCCAAAGTAGGCTGGGATTGGTTCTAGCTTCTTCTGCAAACCTGACAGAAAAGCAGTACAGATAATGCAATGGATATGCTTATTTTTTTACACATAAATAAATCTCAGCTATAGTTGTACAGTAGATATTTCACTGTCTGAGGTTAGGTGTAATGATCATTGTCCATAAACATGCTACTGGGCATAGATATGTGCCAGGATAGTTAGCCGCTAGCTAGTTTTCAAGATAGTTAGATGACACCATTTAAGAAAATGGTATCAGCTAACTATCTAAATCATGAAAAATGTCAGTAGGATCACTTGTATTGATGAACAGTAGAAGTATGCTGTGAAAGTTGTAGCAGTGATGACGCTTTATGTGTTTTCTATGGTTTACTTGGTTTCTGGCAAAAGTATCACATTGTAAAAGTTTTTATTCCTGCAATAAATTTCAAAATCTCTCACTACAAATAATTTCAAAGTACTCCATTAATATCTCTTAGATGTGCTGTAGGAATACTCTATAATTCATGATAAGCTTTTTATTGCCTGAGCTGACAAATGTCAAAAATCCAGGAAACATAATAAAACATTGAAAGTTAATTGTCTATTAAACACACTGAAACTGCCTTGATAGGTTTCTAACCTGTAAATGATAGCTGCAGTCGTGGTATGTACTGGTTCCAGGCCCTGTCAGCTCTAACAGCAGGCCCAAGTAACTGAAGCAGCATGGTCAGCAGCGGACAGATGTGTCCCGGGCTCCAGAATCCCGCAAACCTCATCTCTGGTTTCTTCTTTTAACAGTGCAGGAAGTGTTCTTTTTCACATTACTGTTTTACTGCTGTGAGAAACACAAGGACACACACAAAAACATATATTTTTACTGATTATTTTTAGCATCTACAAGAAACCTGTGATTAGAAGCACGTGTATGTATTAGAGTTTCATGACATATGATTGCTGGATGCTGTCAACGGGTAATGGGACAAATTCGAGCTAATCACGAACTAATCAGGCTGATTCTTTTAGTTTGTTTTAATTCTAATCAAGACACGGACCTGCCTACAAGCAGTTTTATTAAATACATGTGCCACATCTCAAGAACAACATTTGCTTCAGTTGGTCCAGATTGGTGCGCACGGGCAAAGGATTTGCCTGTAACGTTTGAACTAGATTTTCAGTAACTCATGTCCACTTGTTTCCAATACTGAAGAGTCTTTCAGAATTGACAAATGACCAAACAAGGGGGGAAATAGGCACTTTTCCTCTTCAACTTAAGGATGCCTCAATAAGGCTAAAGAAAGCTCCAGATAACATTCCAGCACTATGACACTAGCCCTGTTGACGTCTGTCTTGCTTCTAAAAAAAAGAAGAAAAAAAGAAAAGTGAACCGTTCCAAACATACATCCTGGCATGTCGTGCCACACTTACTCTGGCACTGACGCCATCCTGAATCCAGCAGCACTTGGAGAAGTGCTTCAGCTGTCAGAGTGGTGACAGTACTTAAAAGAAACAGACCCTTAAAAGACAAACATGATTACTCAGAAAGCCGCTACCTGATTCTGATGTGCATGTGTGCCAGCATGTGACCTCTGCTGGACGAGGTTCGCCCTAAAGGGAAAACTGATGCATTGTTTAGACAAATGTTCCCATGGCTAATCAGCCCTCTGCAATCTTTATTCAATTTCCTTACAGAGCTCACACCGTGTAAAAAGATTGCTTGTGGAACCTCAAAAACACTTTCGTGGACGCTATAAGTGGACCACAATCACAATAAATTGATGTTGTAACCGTACAACATTCTGAAAACACTAAGAATATATTTTTGAACCCTATTATCACTTTTTCTTCTCTGCTAATTAGCTGACTGAGAAACCAGTCTCCTTTGTGCATGCTTTCCATGCTAGGCCTTTTCCCATGCTGGGGTTTATTGTACACACAGCCATAGAGATCCACTTAGACTACTACAAATACCCCTGTGGATAGTTTCAAACACAGGCAAAATGAGCTCAGGGCTAAACATATGCAAAATGGAGATAGGGCCCATTTTTCCATCTATTCAAAACCTCAAAAGCTTCGCCAATTAAGCTTCTACTCCAACACAGAAATTTTCAGCAGGGTCTTCGACAGACAGGATCCATTGAGACAAACCTTTGAGGCACATGAAATCTAATTCAAGAACAAATTTAATTCCAACATAAAAAGCCCAGCTTGAGTCACCCGTTACCACTCCATGTCAGTAAGTCCAGAACATCAGTTTAAGCTTCTTAGAGACAGATGGGGATGACTGGGGAGAATCAAAAGTTTTGGGGGTGGCGACAGCTTTACAACAACAGGTCAGTAAGATCTTTAGTCTTATCTTTAGATTTATATCTCATGTGCATTCAGGGTCCCTAAATCTGAACCCATGCCTGAGGCTGGATTGAAGTGCAGGTTCTCAATTTGACGAGATCAAACAACCTCACTGAATTTCTCCAAATCACTGCAAAGATATTAATCCTCCTGTTGGAGAAATTAATTTACACTGTTAAATCAGAAACCATATAGAAAATGTGAGTTCTGCAAGGCGAAAGAAATCCATCTGGTATAAATCAAGGGAATTTTGCAGAACTGTTCATCAGGGAGTTTTATCGCTGGGTTAACAGTGACAGAGTCCAGGTGGTGAAAAAGAAAGTATCTGAAGTACACCTCATAATTTCCCATTAACACTGGGATTCTTCATAATGTGACTTGTAAGGAATTGCTAACTTTGATTAATGAGGAATAAAGAACATGTTTTTCATCATTATTGACTCTAAGGAGACTTCTTGTTGGCTGTATCACTGTGTGCTTCCTAGTCAGTAAAGGAAATTGTGGATGTCTGAAAGTAATCTCTTCCAGTGCAGCTAACTGGGTTATCAAAGGCCGGCCATGTCTCTGACTGTCTGTGGTGGGAGGCATGTAAAAGAACTATTACTGATTTTCGTCAAGAGTAGGCTGCATAGCCGTCAGCGTGTTTGCCCTGCAGTGGCCTGGCGAGCTGTCCAGGGTGTACTCTGCCCTTGCCCAGAGTCGGCTGAGATGGGCGCCAGCCTCCCCGCGATCCTAATTAGGAACAAGAGGTTCAGAAAATGAATGAATGAATGAATGAATGAAAATAATCTAATTAACAACTCAAAACTTGACAAGCTGGTTGAATAAATTGTTATTATTCTATCCAAGTTCATGAGATAGCAAAAAATTTTATTATATAAAAAATATATAGTATATTATATAAGTGATTTTTTAAGAATTATTTAGCTTTTCACCAAACTGTTTTTCAAACACTGTTTTTTTGGGCGGGGGGGTTTTGCAAGAATTTAAATACAACATTAACACTGTTAAATTTCTTAAAATCCATAGAATAAAAATAAAACAGTAACTCCACTCCCTTGGCTTTGACTCACAAGGTTTTTACTTTATTTATTACTTCTACTATTACTTTTACTATTATTGAGTGCATTCCATACAGACACTTTAAATGTGCTTATTTTTTGTCAATATTGTTGTAAAAATTTTGCAACTTGAAAATCTGCATTTGTAAAGTGTGTCACATCAAGTTTCATGTCCTATGACGCAGACAAAAGTTAGTCATTAGCTTTATTCAATACAAGGAAAGAAAACAAACACAAAAGTGTGGGAAAAGCATCACACAACAGGAAGAGGAAATAGCTGATACTCAGGCACTTCCATGTGACAAAACCGCTGAATGTTGACTTTGTTTATTTGAATATGTGGGTTGCCAATTAGAAAATAAAAAATACAGCAATAACAAGTAACAAATAACAAAAGCCATTAAAATGACTGACAGAGAAGCAAAATGATTCCATGCATTACATAATCAGTCTTTCAGCCAAATGCCATAAATGCTTTTTTTTTTTACTTTGTAAGAAAATGAGTTAAACGGGGTTGAAATAGCAGATGGTGGAAAACCGTGACATTTCCTGTTAAATGTATACTCTATAACAAAAGCAAACACACACTGAGCTTACCATTTTGAAAACATTGGACATACATGCAGGAACTCAGACAGCGACATGATGGAGGCTGTTGCGCTGAATGCAGTATTGGTGCTGTCAGTTTAATGGATGAGTGCTTTTACTTCCCTTAGAGACTTTGATGGGCTTGTGACTGGTCAGACTGTAGGGAATTGACTTTGGCTGTGTTTCAGAGACTGCGAATTATGTAACATTCTACCGTCTACATTTTCCTGAAGCAGGCCAATTAATCAGAAATGTAAAACCGATTGATAAAACAAACGTTCTTTAATATAATTTCAGGGAATTTCAGGAGTGGAAATGAAGCAGTAAGATGACAAGTCAAATTGCACTTAATTACTGGGGTCAGAAATGAACGGGAGGTGCTGGCATATCCAATTCCCAATGGAATTCTACACATTTAATAATTTTTAAGCATCACATTCGTTTCTGTGTTGACTGACCTCGTACAGCTTCATAGATAGCATAGCTTCATATAGTTGTGTGATGATTTTTACTCAAATTTGGTTGCCAAAAAGTTATAATAATATGCTATGAATGTCAGAAATACTTGTCAAGATTTGTTAAATAGCCTTTCAGCTTGCAAATAAACGGAATCTAGACATTTGGGGCCCAATACTGTTTTGTATTTTTCAAACAGGAATTACACCACCACATAGCAGTTTCTTTTTGCATTTATGTTGGTTTTTACTATAATGCAGGATTTGGAGTTTTGGCTTCCTAAATAATATTTATGCTTGTTAACCAGCACTACCAGGATGATGAAAAAACATTAGCTAAGGCATCTAAGCCAAGCAGCTTCCACATCTGAGCTACTCATGTTTTATTTGTAATTACTTGGAAAGTGCATGAACCAAAAAAAGAAAATAAACCCTACTTCCAATTGAGATTTAACAGCTGTAATTATAACATCCATACTTCCAAACCCCAGCAGGTGCCACACTACACATATCACTCAAGCTTCAATCTGGCTAAGAGTTATTATTAAATTATATTACAATATATTACATTACATTTTTACCACATTAATGTAGGTTTCTGCTCAACCAAAACAAAGCAAGGGGCAAAAACACTGAAACATGGTCCAGCAAATTAATTATTCATCTGTCCTCCCTGTAACATCACAAATGCATGCCTTAGCTTTGTTCTAGCATCTTTTTTGTGCTAGATGCCTACTTTTGTCAATGTATAACATACCACACTTTAAAGTTCATCAAAAAGTTGCTCATCCTATTATACAAAGCTATTGAACACAAAAGCACAACCTGTTCATTTATGTGTTATACTTGGAGAGGAAACTGTGTGATCTTTAGTGAGCTGTGAAAAGGTTTGCCACCCTGCAAGCACACAACAGTGGAGTCAACCAGCTGAAAAACAAGCGGCCCGGACCCCACATACAAAAGCTTAATGGATGCCGGACATGTATCCAGGATAGCTTTGAAGGCAAACACTTTCTAATTCAAACCAATCCTTTTCATTGTAAAGCTCAAACACAAGCACTTGGGTGGGAATGAAACTATTGTAGCTTGATTGGCCTGGACAGTTGACAGATCTGTTTCCTGTTTCAGGAATCATCTTGAGAAAAACACTGAGAAAATGTGATTTAAATTCCTGTAATCAGTCTCATGCAAAGGTATCGAAAAACCAAATAAGATAACCAGTGTGATGCTCATTTTGAGCTACTGTAGATAGCCAATTCCAAGATGGTAAGTAAAAAAAAAAAAAAAAAAAAAAAAGAAAATTCAGATGGTTGTAATCATCCTGCATCTGTATAAATATATCCTTAGCATTAAATGCATGCATCTACATTATTTAATACTAAGCACGGCTATTTTGTAGACAAGTTTTTATAAACTGCACTATCTGAGACATCTGTTAATCATATACTTGTGTGAAACACAGCAGAATACTTTCAAATCTGTCCCTAGCTGCAAGGCAAGCAGGTTATCTGATGAAAACAAGGCGTGAACATTAGAAACAGTGCCCCATCTGATCTTTTCTTTTAAAGAAGCACCCAAAAAATGCTTGCACTAGAATGCAAAGATAAATATGTCTGTCTTCCTTAGCTATCAACATCCATACTTATTGAGACTTGCATCTCAGTTTAGTGAAAGAAGAACGTTCTAGTATTAGCAGTCTGGGTGTACTTTAAAACCATCAGATCAGAAGCTTGTAGGTAGGACTGGATAACGTAGGCACTGGTAAACAGAGACATGGACCGTTCTGGAGTGTGTGAGTGCTGGGCCAAGGAGAGTTCTACTCCTTCACATACTAGGCCACGGGAGCAATTGGAGCATCAGATTCCTCATCTCAGCATACCAACATCTGGCCACGTGGAACAGCCAAGAAAGCAAACAGATGGACTTTTCTCTTTTGGTGTTTTGACTTTAAGAACACCCTGGAGTTACTCTTAAGCCTAATGTGGATTTCTGTCTTAAGTGGCTTGTCCTGAATAAGTCAAAGGCATCAGCTTAAGACAATGTTAAGTTCCATTTAATTTGATTTGCTGTATTATGCTTTGTATTGCTGATATGCTAGACTCACTTCTGGGAAGAATTTCAATGTTAACAGGTAAAAAGTATCATCACACACACTTCACACTGCTGTCTTTATTGGGAAATATATATGAAAGACAGACAATTGTCAAGAACTCAGTGCCCCTCACAAACCTCAGTCACCATCCTAGTAAAATTGAAGAGCACTGATTAGACCAATTCATGTCATTTTCACGAGTGGTCTCGGTCTGAAACTTTTCATGTTTATGACCAAATTCCAGCAATCCTTAGTCAACCTTTGTTTATGTGTCCAAAAAGAAACAATTACAAAAAAGATGCACGAGAAGTTTCTCAGGAAGCATGTGTTTTTAGGGATGTGTGAAGGAAAAAGGGAGGCAAATTAACACAATGAACAACTCTGAAAAGTTCACAAACTATACACAGCCAATATACAGTATAAACAACAAAATGATATATTAATAAAACTAATACTGGTTTGATATATGATTTGTATTTTAAAAAATTGTAAAAAAAGAAAAAATGTTAGCCTTGTTTCCATTCATCTCCTCATTTGCAATTTGAAACTGTTTGCTAAAATGTGATGTAAAACTAAAACCTCAAATATTGCAAAATAGTGTTTTCTTTGACACGACACAATAAAGAAATTTTATTGAAATGAAAACCTTTTTATTTTTGCTTTTAAATTACATCATATGCAAGCTTTCTGATAAGAGAGGGCTCCGTAAGAGGAGAAACTATCACAAGAGAAGAAAACCCAGACATTAATCACTGTAAACAGATTGTGTGCACTTGTGTTTTTGTAAAAAGTATAAATTCTACTTTGTTCAAAACTGCAGTGGAATCCATACTACAGTTGGGATAAGTTTACTGCAACTTTTCAGGATATATTCTATATTGACTCACTCACTTATTTTCCTACTACTGAGTTTGCAGGGCGGCTTAGCCTATCTCAGCCAACACTGGGCAAAGGTGCGATAGACCCACACCAGACTAACATAGGGCCACTATACAAAACCATCCACACTCACACCCAGGAGGAATTTGGAATAGCCAGTTAGCCTAGTGTGCACCTCTTTGGAGTGTGGGAGGAAACCAGAGTACCTGTAGGAAACCCACACAACCATGGGGAGAACATGCAAACTCCACACAGAAACACAAGGTGAGTGAGGTGTGAGACGGACGTGCTAAACACTTCACTGCTGTGATGTCCAAACACTATTATCTCATACATATTTCATATCAGAAATAGAACTTAAATCACATATTTGGCAGAAGGTTACAGCTTGGCACTTATACAATCAAAACCAAATAAATCTTTGAGATCTGCGGATAAACTTTAGGGCTCAGCAATGTGTTAGTTTTTCGTAAATTGCAGAAGTAATGCAATCATCAGACGATCTGATTCTAAAGTATAAGTGAGGACAACAAAGTCCAGATGATTTCTGGTTAGATTAACTTAATCTTAAACATTTATATTCAGGAATATGGGTGATGAAAATATGTTATCCAGACATCACCAACACCAAATTGTGTTGCAATGACACCCTCACCACATTCCAATTTATGCCTGATAAACTCCTGCATCATAAGTCATCAAGCATAGATCTATGCACAGTGTCAGTGTAGATTCGCAAATTGGCTGTCTGACAGTTCTCACATGTCTGCTCATTCTCACCCCTAATCACCCAATGCAACCCAAGAACTAAACTTGCTTTATAAAAGCCAGTAATTATGCACCATATGGAACAATTTCAGGACTTTCTTAAATCCGATAGAAGGAATTCACAGTCATTTATTTAGCATTCTTTAAGCACCTGATTCCTATACAAACTTCTCATCAACATCTCAGGCCACCACAGAGCCTTAAAAACACTTTAAAACACTGTCACTCTATCACCTGTAACACAACTGCTGCTGAAAGCACGCTTGGTGCAATCTGGGAATCCTAAACTAATATTAATGAGGGGAAAAAATAAGAGATGAGTAGTCTGTCAATGTTATATGCACCTTTTTTGGTGGTTGACTTTCCAGCTACTGCAGAAGTTGGCTGTTTGATACTGATGTCTTCTGACTGCGTTAAAATAAACACACAGTAGACTGTAAAGGATTTTAAACTGTAGTTGATGTAAGAATTGGAATAAAGAAACACCAGAGGCGAAGAATGAAGCAAACAGGGAAGATTTTAATAACACATCCTTCAAGGTATGCAAAGAACTGCCTGGGCTTGACACAGACATCACAAAGACACACTGGCATTCCACTTAACGAAATGTACAAATTGATTGCAAGGTAACAGGAAGGTCAAGGAGCACAGTGTATAGAATTCCTCCAGCTAAACAAACCTAGTTTGAGCTTGTGAATGAGCAAATAAAATTAAACATGTTCTGAACTTGTGGGACTGTTTTAGCCTTAGAGAGATACCAGCATGTGTTCTGAATGACTGATGACATTCTCTCACTAAAATCTGGGTGGAGAAAATATGCACTTGCCCGGGAAACATGAGCATCTGCAGTGCACACGTTGCAGCCATTATGTCTACCAGCAGTAACTGCATTGCATAAGTGAAAGTCGGAGTTTTGTGCAAATTTTTACTTCCAAGGAATTCTGTAACCTCCCGTAGGCTGTGCATGTCTCAAGGATGTCTTCAAGGTTGCAATGTTTAAATTGACTCGATGCTTGACCCACGGTAATTTTCAACATAACCGAATGGAATCCACACCCTCCTAGTTCTCGAGGTATCTCCCCAGCTCACGTATTGTCAAAGAAGTGCATGAAACACTTACGGGATAATGCTGGTTGACTCCCAGAAGGCAAACAATAACTTGCTGTTATCCTCTGTGAAGTAATTCCGGTAAGGCCAAGGCTTTAGACTGCAGGCAAGCAGAGGAAAACTCTTTGGTGTAAAACAATAATAAAAATAATGTTATTTCTAGGGTCTGTTTTGTCTGTGAAAAAAACAGGGAATTTGGTTCTAGATCAGAGCCCAGGCTTTAAGATGGTTGATAAATATTGGCTCTGCCTTTCACTGCAGGGTGCCTTACAAGTGAAAGGTCGGTTCTTAGAACGCATTGTATTTCTTTGGTTGTTTAGTCTGCTTTGACTGAAGAAGACACAACACCTGCTGCACTTCAAACTAATTAACTTCAATGTGAAGACAAATAATAAAAGGGTGGCCTTGCCAAAATCCATATCAGAAAGGCTCAGCGTTGTGTTATTAAAGGGAATTGGTTTAGTTTATAGACTACTGTATCAGAACAATAGACAGAAGTGCTATCAAAGCAGATAGGCTAAATATAGTGCTTAAGAAGGCAAAATCTGCTGTAAAAACACCCAGCTTAATTTACCATATGATAATATTCATAATTCTTCTTCCACAAGAACATTTAGAAACACTGGTTTGGAACCCAGTTGGTTTGGAAAAACATTGTCATCCTGTTTTAGAGGTGTACATTTAATAAATTAATGTAAATTTTATACAATTTAAGCAGTTTTTGAATGAGCAAAAGTACAACATAGAGAATTACTGGATCAAGAGGGTGTTATCACCCTCCAAGATCTTAATAACATACACAATACGAATTCAATAATTATTTTATTATTTATTCAAAATATTTTCAGTAGACAATTATAGACAGTCATATTGCTATGGTAGCAATGAGCAAGTTGCCGGTTTTGCATGGCCTTATGAAGGTGTCTGGAGGAAAGCACATTGGAGCTGGTGTGATTCAGCCAAAAGTGCCACTAACCAATGCATGCTACTCTGCTAACACAGTTTATAATTCATTATTGACAAATTCCACAAAATAAGGGAATTGTTTGTTTGCTTGTTTGCTTGATTTTTCTAGAGTTACGACTTCTTACAACAAATGCAATTTTATGGCTTGTTGTGAGGTGCAGGCCTCTAGCTAGACAGTTAGCATGTTATTCTGACAACACTGTTTAAGATTCATTCTATACAGTTTTTGCTAATAAGCAATAAAATGTATAAGATTTAATAGAAATGATGCATTTGTTTACTTTCAAAATTTTTTTCCCCCACCAATTATAACTTTGTCTGCTTGTTGCCAGGAACAGGCATCAAATCTTGAAACTGGGCAGCAAATTCCTGGGTAGCTTTCTCTTGGAGAAAGGGGAGAGTGTGTGATGTTGAACTTATTTAATGGTAATGATGATAAAATTTGACTCATAAAGAATTCCAAGAATTAATTGGTGGTTTTCCACCAATTAGAAATAAGAAAATACTATAAATAAATAATAACACTGATCATCCCATTACAGCGGCACCTGTCACGAGGTGGGATATAGTAGCCAGCAAGTGAACAGGTAATTTTTAAAGTTGATGTGTTGAAAGCAGGAAGAAATCGCAAGTGGAAAAATCTGATTATTTTGCCAAGAGCCAAGATGTGATGGTTAGATGACTGGGTTAGTGCATTTCCAAAATCGTGTAATAGTAGTTAGTACCTACCAAAAGTAGTCGAATTTTACAGTATTGGCTATTAGATCATTTATTCACTCATTCATTCGATTTCTAAAATGCTTAATCCTAATTAGAGTCGCAGGGAGGCTGTCACCCATCTCAGCCAACTCTGGGTGAAGGTAGGGTGAACTCTGGACAGCTCACCAGGATATTAGATTATTTACTGTACATTAAAGAAAATAAAAATTTGAACACTTTATTATCAAAATTGTTATTGTTGTTTTAGGCTTTTAAACAAGTCTTAAAGTACTGACCACACGAATGTAGTGCTGCTTAACAGATGACATAGGGTGACTTATTGAAGATTTCATCACTGGTGGTCTGAAGTGACCTTATTTTCGTTTGGGTGATACACCACCATTAAACACACATTCATAATTCCCAGTAGCAAAAATTCAGGATGTCTGCATGAAATTCAAACAGTAGATCACCCCACACTAATTCAGACTGACAGTGGAGCCAGTTTGTTTAAAACAGTGTCACTATCCACTTTCCTGTTTGTCAGAGATCCATTGCTCTTACACGCACTAAGACAACACTAAAATCGATAGCATGGTTCCCTAATTTTGATGGAAATTAAAATTGAGAGGTACAGAAGCAAAAGTATAAGACAGTGTTCTTTGCCGCAGTTAGGCCATCTACTCTCAGACAACTCTATTTATCTCCAAACCAGGTCCCTAAGGCATCAGTGGGGACATTTACATATAGCGAAGACTGACCACAATAGTAAGGGGCTGGTTAGTAAGACAGCCTGTAAAATATTTAAGCTTAGTTTATATACAGGAATAAGAGGTCAGATAAGAAAGAAAGGAAGCAATTAGAGCTACCCATGGCTCCCTTGGCAGAGAATTTGGAGAGCAATTTGTTGACCTCTGCATTATTTCAGAGACTTGTAAGGAGAGATAGAACATAACTAATATTACATTGAAGCTAACTGCTTGAGGTTACTTGAGGTCATTAATGTGATAAGATGTTGGAATGATACAAATTATTTACACAAAGGCATGTAAGCTCAAACATTGAATCAGAGGAATAGAAATTTACAGATTAGATAATACAGACTGGCATAATTCTTTTGTAATATCTGATTGCCTTTGTTGCCCCTCACCACACTGTAAACTCATGAGAGATGTCCGAGAGGATGATACAAAAGGGAAGTAAATCACAGACAAAACGCAAGAACCCGACAATAGGTTTTTATCTCAGCAAGTGAGGCTGTCCGAAGCATACTTCCCCATAATCTCCAGTTGATTTATCTTGGCCCTTTTGGCCTGAGAAATTCCAGTGCTGGTTGTTAAAGAGTGAGAGAAAACACAGTGAGAGCTCCGCTCTGGGAGGCAAAGTTCCCTGGAGAGACAGGGTCATCATGGCAATCCCATCCATTCCAAAGAGGAGCTATCTCTGTCTTTGAGCCAGGTGTAGTACCCCAACCTCTTTTCCCACCTCTCCATTACTATTTCCTTAAAAAGTACTCAATGATTTCATCTTAGCAACAGCAGTTTAGTGGGATCCAAGGAGAAGGTCATAACAACACTCAGTATTCACGAAAGCATATGTGCCATGGAATATATGGTGCACACATGTTTAAAACGCTTACTTTTTTATCCTCTATTCATCCTGGTAAATCATGTTTGCAAGGAATCCCTGGGACAAGTCTGGCACTTCAATAATAGTTCAAAAGAGGTCTCAGCAGCACAGATGCAAGAATTATCACTTAATAGCTGTGATGATCCTTGTGCTCCAAATAAGTGGCTTTAGATTATGTGGCAATAGCTTTGCAAATAAGGGCGACATGTTCAAGTGGCTTACAAGCCTTGACAATTTGGTTATCAATGGGGTTTGTTTCTTCCTTTCCTTTTTTTTTTTTTGAGAAGTCTGAATGCTGTAATCACAGCTACAGGACCTTGAACTCAGTCATCCTGTTTCGACATTCAAACATCACCTTCAATGAAAAAATGGTAAATAGTGACTGTTGATCTCTTAAATTTTTTAACATTTATATTTTTTAAAAAAAAGCTTCAGTATTTGCAGCAAACAAAAACTTGTCTGTCCACCAAACATCTCGCAATAATTGCTTTAACAACTTCTTCCAAAACAGTATGAGTAGAATTTGAGTTGATGTTCTCCCCGCGCTTGTGCAGGTTTCCCTTCAGTCCAAAGACATTTGTCCAAATTACATTGTGCTAACTGACTGTTCCAGATTGCCCCTAGGGGTGAGCATGAATGGTCATGTATTGGCCCTGTGATAGCAATCTTAGGCATAGGCTCCAGTCTCTCTGTAACCCTACTAGGATTAAGCAGTTCAGAAAATAAATGAATGATGGCAGACATATTTTCCTTTTGGAAATCCCACAGATGACTGCAACATGGATGTCGAGGGGCTGTCTAACTTGTAGATCATAGTAAAGTCAACAACAGTAGTCAAAATTGCTGAGAAAATCCAAGCATCTCTTGCCTATTACCGCCTTGATAATTTGAGTTTTCTCCACATTTTAGTTTCTACAGCGTTCCTTTGTTAAATATATCCCAGAGAAGATTAGTGGGTCTAACGAGAAACAAGTGCTACTCTATTAAAACCTGGAATTAATGTAGTCAAAGAACTAACAGCTGCACTATTCACTCCTAACAGCAGAGCTGCTCGAAACTGAGAACAATGGGAAATAAAAATAGCCTGTTTCTTACGTCAAGCATGTTTGCACAATACATCATCAAAACAAGTTTTTGCAAAGGAAATAATATCTTAAAGCTTTCTGAATCATGACGTGGTTTTTTCAAACATTTTGGAGACAACTACTACTGTGTCTCACAGACGTGTTTTTTACTGTTCTTCAGAACTGGTTGTGTATTTATGGAGGAAACCTGCCTCTTTGCCTCACATGGACTTACTTCCAGCCAGTCATCCTGAGGTTGGCGCCAGACGGCACGTTTAAATAGATGCATGCTGGGAAGGAAGTGCAATGCTGGGTAAACCTCTGCTATTGTTGACTTGATGAAGATAAGGAGCAATTAATTAAGATAATAGAGGAACAATACAATAGTCTATTGAGGCACTTGCCAGGAAAGATTTTTTTTTTGCCAATTCATGGACCAAGACACGCAAACTGAGGGTGTCAGGATGAGCGCACTTTTATTATAAATGGCCAGTAAGTTTGACTGGTGCTACAGCTGGCAGTGTTAAGTGGCCACCAGTTCAGATCTGTAGGTGTATAAAAACTCTCAGAAAGGACAGAGTTAGTTCAAGTGTCACTCATTTCTGTTAGTAAAGTGTCTAGGGAGAAAAATACAAAAAGTATCCCCCCCTTTCTGATTTCCTTGATTTTTGTTTATGCATTACAATTAAGTGTTTCTAATCACAACACAGCCCTGCGATAGCCTGGCGAGCTGTCCAGGGTGTACCCCGCCCTCGCCCAGAGTCGGCTAAGATGGGCACCAGCCTCCCCGCGACCCTAATTAGGAATAAG
>JBCNYG010000021.1:7853472-7865278 GCA_039654305.1 Porochilus rendahli
CCCCCCCCCCCCCCCCCCCCCACACACACACACACACGCCAGTCGAAATCATTAGCACACATAATTTGATGTCCTTTTTAGTTTTGACCTTATTTTTAGTGCAGAAGAGTCACGCTCTAGTCAAGGGCTTTAAATGCCCCAGAAATTATTTCCATATATTTCGGTAACAGAGCAAATATGGGCCATGTGGCTCGTGATAGTTTCAGTTTTACATCCAAGATAGGCTGTCACTGAACGAATCACTCGACTCTCTTCTAAGTGGCCTAGTGTGTTTGGCTGATGAAATTTTTCCAGCCATATGGATCATAGATTGCTATTGCAGCCCTAGACTTCGCAGACCATAAAAACAGAAACTGGAAAACAGAAAAGGGAACATTTCTCTCTTTCATTTAAGTGGTCCGCTGATATTGAAGTGTTGTGTCCTACTATTTATATGTACGGCTGATCATTAAAGCCAAAGGATGCTTTTGGTCTCATGAGAGGTTGGTGTGTCTTTTTAAAGTCGGACGTCTCGGGCTGAGAGATAAAGGAGGCAAGCCTTCACACGATTTCACTGGTCTCTCTTTCTCTGCTCTTCTCTCCCTCCCTCTCTCTCTTTCTCTCTCTTCACATCTCTTGCTATCTTTCATCCGATATGCTCCAACTACTGTTTTTCAAAGAGCCCTGAAAGTAGGACACAAACTTCAGGATGGGGGAGAAAGAGAGAGAGAGTGAGCGAGAAAGAGCGAGAGAGAGAGAGAGAGAGAGACACACACACACACACACACACACACACACAAGAAAGTGCATCACAATTAAAGCATGACATATAACATCACAAATGTTTTCAAGAATTATTGAGACTATTCATAAACAGATTTTATTCTAATTTCTTTCATTAACATGCTGTCTTCCACCTCAAATGGATATGCAGCAGGTTGTCATCATATTAGTTGCCAAGGTTGTCTATTCCTGAATGAGTGACAGTACAATGCATGTGTGTGTGTGTGTGTGTGTGTACAGCAGAGTATGTATATGTGTGTTTAATACCTGCAGTAAGACTGAGATAAGATTAGGTTGTTTGAAGGCAGCAGGACGTATAGCATTTTTAGCCCAATGTAGCGGCTCTTATCAGGAGCAGGAGAAAGGTGGCTCTAGCAACAATGAAGCATGAAGATAAGTCTGAGGCCAAAGATTCACATGGCCACCTAATTTATGTAGTCTACACTTGGTAATCCACGAGCTGCTGTGTCTTCTTGACATCATTCTGCAGCATCCTCTTCAGTAGCATCATCAGTGAGAAATTACAGTCAGACATCAAATTCAGGTCACAGTACAGCTGCCAAAAACTTCATACCCAATTCACACTCACATTAAACACAGTTTATTTACTGACATTATGCTGTAATGGATTTGAGTAGGATTGAGAGCAAAACTCAATCAAGAGAGTGAATACATGACACCCATTACATTCCCATTATGGAAAACTGAGTGGGAATGAACTCTTTTGTTCATGACAATGAACTCTTTTGTTCAGACATGTTGTTTTTGCCTTTTACAACAAAGGTGAATAGGGTTTCAGAATAATTACTGATTTCAAAAGAAGGTTCTATTTCCTTAATCATGCATTTGACAATATGTCCAATGGGTTATATTGTAATTTTTTAACCTATTTAATTCATTTCTTTATTTTAAAAAATTATATTTATTTTGGTATTCCTCAAGGCTCAGTATTTTGACCACATTTATTGGCTCTATGGATGATGCCATTTGGCATTAGACTGGTCTTCTACTTTTAAAAAAAGATATATCATAATGTGTTCTGACACAAAACTTAAAAAACAAACTTCAGTCTAAACATTTCTGAGAAGAATTAAGTTACTGGTGTACAATTAAAAACATATCATTTAATATATACTTTAGTTTATTTGATAATTATTTATTAATAAAGAATAACACGTGATGGTTCTTGGAGATATAGTGGCTGGATAATTTAAAGGGGAGTTACTGTTACTATTCCTAGATGCTGGTAGGTGTCAAATTCCTACATCTTCATGAAATTATATGATTCATGATGCATATCAGTCAATCAGCATCATGGAGCATGGAGCGACAGACATATAAGCCATCCAAAATTAAGTCAATGATTTCTTAAGTATGGTTCTCTAATAAAGGCCTGAGTGGGAGCTCTGCTAAAGTATTTTTATAAAATAATTTGCTTAATATATGCCAAAAAATGTTAGCCTGGCAAACAGTGAAACTACTGAGGCTACCAGAAAATGAAGTAAATAGTGTGCTTACAAAAGAAATGTTATCAAAGCAGGCTAAACCAATGTGGTCTAATCCGATCTGAGAGGACATGACAGGGAGCTGATTTACAGATGGCTGGCTGACAGGAGTTTATTAATATCAACACAGGACTCTCCAGATTGCAGCAGTTAATATTATAACATAAGGGGGAACTCTTGTCTCTTATTAGCTTCTTGCATCACAATCATGAGACTAAAAAACCTTCACATGCCTTCCTTGTGTCAAGATATCTGTAAGGCTCATGCGGTCTTCATAAACCCATTAATGATGTGTTTGGGTTCCATTTCTGAACACGGAGCTTCATTCTATCACCATGGCCTACATGGTGTGTCCTTCAAACGTGCCCTGAGACTGCAGATAAAAATCAGTGTTTAATTAAATCTGACATTTCAGACCCAGATACTATCACAACTGACATGGGGAGAAATATATTAAGAATAAATGTGTGTAGAAGCTAATCCAATAACACAGATAGTAAAATAAATGGCTGAAATTGAGTGTTTGTGGTGGCTAATCTGTTCTGCTGGAGGCCTACACAACTTGTAGCTTTTGGAGGTCTCTCTAGAGCACACTTTGAGGGGTGGAGTTTTTTCTTGGGTGTTGGGGTTGGTTTAGGCACAGGCAGTACTATGTGTGTGTGTGTGTGTGTGTGTGTGTGTGTGTGTGTGTGTGTGTGTGTGTGTGTGTGTGTGTGTGTGTGGTGATACAGAGAAAGTCAGGGGAACCCCTTTTGGCTACAAGTGCTGTCTATGACATGGAACTCTGGATCGGTGGCGCTGTGCCAGCAGGCAACCCGCCAACTCTCTCTCTCTCTCTCTCTCTCTCTCTCTCTCTCTCTCTCCCTCCTCTTGTTTCTATTTATAAACCTTCTTTTCATCACCTTTCCTCAGTCATCCCTCCTTTTCTTGGCAGCCATGTGTGCCCTCCTTTTGCACATGCTGATCATCAAGCCTTGAGCTTTATCGGCAGTACTGACCTCATGCCGTATTAACACATTTCTCAAAATAACCTGGCATTTTATTACCAATAAATCCAAAGTGATCACTGGTGTATGACTATCACGATTATCTGAAATAACTTTAATAGAACTGTGAAAAGACTCCAGTTTCCTCCCACAGAACACGCAAACTCAATACAGAAACGCCTGAGCACAGGAAACCAGCCCTAGGACCTACACGCTAACCAATACGCCACCCGTGCTGGAAGTAGCTAATATAAAATAAGGAAAATGATACCCCGATCAACTGTAGTGCACAAACAATAAACTTCCATTAAAGGAGTCAGTGCAGGCCAAGCAGACATCCCGAGTTCACCCTCCAGAACACAACCCACAGCACCCTGTTAACACATGGTCCATGTATTCATGCTGTCGATTCCAAATTCTGACCTGACCACCTACACATGGCAACTAAAATCAATGGTCACCACGCCAGGTCACATTCTCCCAAGCTCCGGTTGTAGTGAATCTGCAGCCTCGAATTCCTGTTTCTGGGAGACAGAAGTAGAGCTCAGCGTGACCTTCTGCTTTTGTAGCCTATTTGCTTAAAGATGGGATATGTTGTGTTCTGAGATCCGTTTCTGCTCACCATGACTGAAAACACTGGCGATTTGAGTTACTATAGATTCACCGTAAAGCTGTGAATGTGGGAGGAAACCTGGAGTCCCTGGAGAAAGCACATGAAGAACATGCAAAGTCGATACCAAGCACGGAACTCGAACCCAGGACCTTCTTGTTGAGCGGTGAACGTGCCAACCACTGCACAGGACATGAACGGGTTAAATGGATAATTAAACTAACATTACAGGTGATAAAAATGAACGCAGAAATACGAGTTAAAGCAAACCCAGGTTCAAACTCATCTAACAGGAGCTCTGCACTGTAGCTGTACACCAAAATGAAAACATAAAACATAAAAACATGCGGAGCAACTTCCAGTGCGACCTAAATCACATGAATTCATCCATTTTTTTGCAGCCTTTCTGCCATAAGTACGTTTCCGACTAGTGGGAAACAAATCGTCACTGCAAGCACCTGTGAAATTGAAATTGTTAATGGACCCCCATAGAATATGGACCTATTAATAATGGACCTCCACCCCAAATCATTTAGTGTTAGTGTTATATGTTCTAAAAAGTAATCAGAATATATTTACAATGAAGAACACCTGATTCATTCATTCATTTCATTCCTTTTCTGAACTGCTTATTCCTAATTAGGGTCGCGGGGAGGCTGGCGCCCATCTCAGCCGACTCCGGGTGAGGGCGGGGTACACCCTGGACAGCTCGCCAGGCCATCGCGGGGCCCATCTGCGAGCAAGGTGAATAAAATACGATCCCAAGAAATGAGTGTGACCATTATTACACTGCTTGGGCAAAAAAAATAAATCCCACACTCCAATTATTTTTTGTACTGATATTAGCCTTGATTACAGAGTGCAATCACTATGGCATTGGTATTTCTGTTGGTCAGGTTGAGGCTCAGCAACAAGTGCAAATAACATGAAATCAGCTGATAACCTGAATGTACCGAATGTGTAGGTATAACTCAAATAGCGGAATGGGTTCAGGGAGCAGGAGGAATCATTTTCACACATGAACCAACACCACAGAGTCCAGACCATAACCCTACTGAAAATCTTTGGGATGTGCTGGAGAAGACTTTATGGAGGGGTTTGATTTTCCCTTCATCATTTCAAGATAGGTGAAAAATAAACCGAACTCTAAAAATAAATGTTACGATGTTGTTTAAGTTTGTCAGAATTATGCCATGACAAGGATAAAGACAGTCCAAAAAATATTGAAGTTCTTTTTTTGGCCAGGTAATGTACCTGTTTCTTCAAAAGGGTAACTGCAGGGTCTTCCTTAGTTCCAGGATCTAAAGTTGAACTATGAGACGATTTAGTCTGCCGCAGTAAAGCCACAAAAGCCAAGAAAATGTCTGATCTGACATTCTCTTCACGTTCTTTGAAACGTGACACTAGAACTGGGCACACATTCTCATAAAGTTCCACCAGCAGGTCTCTACAGGTGCTGATAATTGCCTCTAAACACTTCACGGAAGAGCGTCTTACTTTCCAGCTCATGTCATCATCGTCGCTGTATTCATCATCAGATTCTGCTGGAATGAATCAAAGGTCACTGGTTGTTTCAAAATACCTTTAAATTGTTGAATGCATCATGAAATAATGTGAGGCTATAGATTTGCATGGGTGGGGTGATTATTGGCTTAACTGTTCCCTTTTAAAAAGAATTTGGGAAAAGTTCAGCTGTCACTTTCTGGATTTGTATCGACATGCAATGTAACTGCTATGCAGCTCAAAAGGAATGATGAAGCTAGGGCATGCATGTACATACATGTATATTATTCTTATTATCTTTAGGAAAGAGTAAAAATTGCACCATGGTCTTCATCCATTCCATCCTCAATATCCATGGAGTCATCCTGGTCATCATCTGCATCGTAGTTATAATTTGGGTCATAGGTGATGTACTTCAGGCACAGGTTAATTACCACAGGAAGGTGGGGAGCCATTTCCTTGGGGCATCTTCCAGGGAAAACAGAAAGGTTGTACACTTATGAAATCATTGTGAAATCTACCAGGAAGGACATCCTAACGTTTCATAGTCCAAAATAATTACTTGCGAACGAAGGCATCAAACGCCTGAAAGCAGTTCTCCCTCAGTTCGTCATCTTCTGCATTGCAGAATTTCACCACCATTGGAATAATTTTCTCTAGATGCTCTCCTAAGGAAAACAAACAAGTTGTGATACAGCTGAAGGGTTACTGTATATGAGGGTGTTCATAAAAAAATAAGATCTCTGTGAACATTATTCATGAATGAAATTGATAGCTAAGTGTTTTCTCACCAAATCTGTGCCCTCCATGCTGGCTGATGGCGGTGAGGCACTGGATGTGGGTCCGTGTGTTTGCAGTAGGTGCTCCTGGTGTCAGTTCACCCATGAGATGCTCGGTGAGCTGTGTAAAGATTGCAGGACTGCAACTAGGCACCAGGTGCCCAAGTGCAATAATAGCACGTTTCCTCACTGCCATGCGAGGACTAGTCAGTTGTGGAAGAAGACTGGTCAGGATTGACTGGTCGAAACTGACTAATGTGCTGCTTAGCCTACAAGGGTGAAAACATTACAATCCATAATTTCATTGGAAATGATGCACTGAAAAATACAATGTTCAATATACACTACACCCAGTATACCAGTATACAATACGCAATACGCCATAGGCAATGCAATGCACATGTGTTGACAACTTTCCATCATGGGGCAGCATTACTGTTTTCAACAAACTGTGCTTTTCTAGGATCAGACCACACATGCTATCCTTCTCTCCTGATGCACATAAGTGATTATCTTCTCTTTTCCATTTGTCGTTTCAATCACTTTTGATAGGTGCTAACCACTTTATACCCAGAGCATGCCACATTTCCTGTGGATACGGAGATGCTCTGACCCAGGTGACCTATTTTTCCTGCTTCCTAAACAAATTTCAAGAACTGACTGTTCATTTACTTCATTTACCATCACAGAGACAAATGTAGAGTTTTTAAACTCATTCAAAGTTTTAGTATGTACTATATACTGTTAATGTTTTAATCCCCAGACAGTAAAACAATTAGACTACAATGTTCCCATGTAATATATACTAATATACATCATACTATGATATGTATTTAAATTGTGTTTTAATTGTTGTTTGAGATCAAAATATGCCTTTTCATAAGTAGTCAATATCAATAAATTCATTGTTATAATTGAATGAGTGAGGTAACTAAGCAATTAAACAATTATAACAAACCAAACATACTTTGGGTTTCTAATTCTTGTGCTATTGTAAGACATACATTTTTACTTAAAAGTGTACTCTGTTAGCTTAGACAAATCTCAACCACAGTATTGGAAAGTAAACCTGGAATACCTGGGAAAATCCTTTTAATCACCGCTTACTTCTCAGACTATCTTGTTTACCCTGGGTTTACACTGGGGCACGATGCCCGTGATCTCCATGATTCAAAACATGATGTATGAGCGCGATTGGGGTATAAAAAAGAGGTAAAGTGCATCCAAGAGATGAAACTTGAAGGAATTGTGCTTCCAAATTTGTCAAGATCCCTTATGATGTCGCATCACCAAGTTACCTCAAGATCATCAAGATTTGATCCCATGATCCTCCACGCTCCCCACGATTCTCCCAGATCACGGAGATCACAGACATCGGGTTTTAATGTATAACACACTCTAAAGACAGTATTAGTCTTGCAAAATTTTCATATATTTATGGTTTATAAAATTTCATCATTACCAGAATTTAATCTTAGATTAATATTAAACACCAACCTTCCTAGCATATCAGAAAGGATGTCCAAAGCTTCTAGTTGTACAGACACATCATCCTGTTTTCCCATGGCACCAATCAACTGAGCCGTGATTTTTTTACACACATTAGTTGTCAGACACAAACCTGAAAGAGGTGGGGATCAGTTACAAAAAATCGCTAACGGGACAAATTACAGTATTATTTATTCATTCATTTGCTCAACTGCTTTATCCTACTAGGGTTGTCTCACCCGACTTTGGATGAAACTTTGGGTGCTCGCCAATCCAACACAGGGACAACACACACACAAACACAGACAACTGTCCACACTCACAACTAGGGACAGATTGGAACAGCCTATGTGCATGTCTTTGGTCTGTGGGAGAAAACTGGAGTACCCAGAGGAAACCAATGCAAGCATGGGAAAAACATGCAAACTCCACACAGAAAGATCCTTGCCAAGCCGGGGACGCAAATGCTACAGCTTTTTACTATGAGGCGGATGTGCTGGCCATTATTCCACCGTGCCACCCGGGATAAGCAATCTAGAAATTGCCTGTGTTAGCCATATTAAACAAGCAAGGAAATACACATTATTGCATATTTAATTGAAAATGGTGTAACTGATTTTGAAACGAGTGACAAATTTCTGACTATCCTTAAGCTTCTCTTCATGCATATAGAACAGAACATATTTATATTTTCCAACATGTCCAATTTTATCCAAAACAACTTTCTAATGAGACTGGATGCAATCAAGCAATATGGGTAAGAGGACTTGCTCCAACACCCTCAGCTGCAGTTTTGTGGTGCAGGGCTTTGAACATACAACCCTTTGTTCAGTAGGCTAAAGACACTGAGCTACCAAACACTGAGCCACCGGGACCAACATGAATGTTTTACCTGTAGTCGGTGGGGGCAGCTCAGCAATAACCGTCTTTAGACCCATGCTGGAGATATCACGTAGCTGCTCTTTGTCAGACACCATGTTGCAACATAATGTGTCCACCATTGTCTCCACTTGGTATTCCTTCACTTTGCCCACAAGCGGACCAAGGCTGCATGGAATATCAATACTTCTTAGTCAACAACACTTGAATTAAAACGCTTTGAAGCTGGTTCATAAATTGCAGAGGATTAGAAACACTATACAGTAGGTGTTGTTAAAACTGACTAAACATTTGGCTACCATTTGACAGCAAGGTTTTGAACTTCCCCATTTTTGTCCTCTAGGAGCTTCAGGAGCATGGTCACCACTTTCCTCTCGCTGTCCTCATCCAGTTTTATGGAATCTTTTTGCAGCTCCATCATCAGATCATTGGTGGCCATAAATCTTAACAAAGAGGTCAATAAATGAACTAGTTTATAAAGCTTTTATATTAATAGTTTGACCAAAAAGTATACAATTTCTTCTTACTGCAATGGTCTAGCTCAAGTAAAAATATGCAGTATGTTTTTGGTGCTGATAAACACCAAAATCCTACTATATTTGACATACAATTTGTTAAGTTGTGTAAATGCAGTTATTTTATTATATAGCAAAACAGTTATTCATTGTAAACCTAGCTCATCCATCGGTCATCTATGCGATGGGGGAAATTGGAGCCAATCCCAGCTGACTTCAGGTGAGAAGAAGAGTACACCCTGAAATGTTAGCCAACCTATATCATTGCTAACATATAAATGAACAACCATTCACACTCAAATGTACACCCAATTCGCATAGAGTAGAGTAAAGAAATTAAACTGTGTCCTCAAAGGAATCACACACATGTGCTGGAAGAACACGCAATCTCCTCACAAAAGGCCCCAGTCGGACATGAGGCTTGACCCAAGAACCTAGCTGTCAGGTGACATTTTAACCGCTCCACCACTGTGCTACCCAAACCTTAATGAGGAACTATTTTAATATCCACATATTTTCCGAATTCAGACCTGTATGGAGGCTTCTATGTTCTATCCATCCATTGTCTATAACATTCATTTGACAGTGTCCTGACCATAAAGACCCACATAAAAAATAAAAAAAAATTAGGTTAAGTAAGATGTTTAGGTAAAATTTTTATACCTTCCCAAAATTAATGACAGATTTTTTTCACCCTATATAACTATAATTATAACTCCTCATATCCGTAGCGTATATATTTATTTACTTTTTTATGTATATATTAATTTATTTTAAAGAAAAATAGTCTTCCAATGCTTTGACTGATTTTTCCTGACAACAGGAATAGCTAAGCTTTTAGACAGTGCCTAAATATATATGTTAAAGCCTGATATTAGTCATGCAGCTTCCACTCCAAGCAAACACAGGCTCTAAACACACGCTCTTACCGAAAGTCTTTGTCAGTAGATGTCATTTTTTCCAATAGGTTGGAAATATAATAGGTGACATTCGACATTTTGGCTCTTCAGATATTAACACCAATATTGGAAATCACTTAGTTTGTCTGTGCTTAATGAAAAAGATAATTGTTTTTAGATAAATAAGACCATATCTTGTAGTTGAAGCGTCTATCTCTTGTGGAGGACACACTGAGAAACCTGACGCTCGTAACATAGTTATTAATAGATTGGTGAAATAAATGGGTGCGTTCAAAACCACAAACTATATGTAGCCTACTTCGTGGAGTGTTTACGGCTGTTAAATGTTAAAGGCATTTATTCAACATTTGATCCAGTTGGCTTATTTTTATTTTAGATTTTTTTATTTATTCATTCATTTTCTGAACCGCTTAATCCTAATTAGGGCTGCAGGGAATCAATTGGCACCCATTTCAGCTGATTCTGGGCGAGGGCACATCTGGACAGCTCGCCAGGCCATTGCAGGGCAGAAACACACTAAAGGCAATGCAGCCTACTCTTTACGAAAGTCAGCAATGGTTCTTATACATGCCTCTTACCACAGACAGTGTGAGACATGACTGGCCTTTGATAACCAGTTAGCTGCACTGGGGGGACAGCAGTGACAACGCGGTGATAGTGGGGCTTGAACCAATGACCTTAGGATCAGTAATCCATTACTCCATTACCAATCCATTACCAGGCCACCATTTTATATTTATTTCTTTTATGATTACTTACTCATGCTATTGTAACCAAAGTAAAAGTATTTTATTTCGGCAACACCTACAGTAGGTAGGGGATCACTGATTCTGTTACTATGATCAGAAGTAAGCCAGCTGTGAAAATAAAGAATATTAACACAAGGCCATCTCTTCTCAGGTCCCTCTCTTGCCCGTAGCACTGTAGTGACAGCTGTAAAATTCACTATTGTAGATCAGCCCGGCCCCATCGACTCATTTCTTAAAGAATGCATAGGTAAAATCTTTTCAATTCTATCATCACTAAAATCTTAATGAATACAGTTGTTTTGTTCCATTGTAAAACTGTTACATTGTCACGTGTACCCGACTAGGTGATTTCCTAAAAACCATCCAAGATACAGATCTTAATGTCCGACGTGTCGCATTGGTGATGTTTAATTCAGTTGCACACAACAAGCCTGGCCTCATACGTGGTCTTCTAACTACAGTTCTGCCAAACCTCTATAAGGAAACCCATATTAGGAAGGAGCTCATTCGAGAGGTAACTTGATTTCAATATTACGCACTGTGCAGTTGTGAAACAAAGGGTGTAGTAGATTATACATATATACCTATATGTAATACACATTTTAAAATAGATGTTTGTTTCTACAATAATAATCAGATCATGATTAGTTAGTATAAATCCATTTATTCGTTTGCCGACCAGCTTAATTCTACTTGAGTCACATAGAGGCTGGAGACTATCTCAGCCGACTCTGGGAGAAGGTGGGGTACACCCAGAACAGTTCACCAGTCCATTACCGGGCAACACACACACACACCTTCCAAAACCATTCACACTTACACCTTGGGGCAACTTGGAACAGCCAATCAGCCTAATGTGCATGTATTTGGACTGTGGGAGGAAACCCACGAATGAGACAGGGAGAACATGCAAACTCCACACAGAAATGCCCTCATCAGGCCTGGGCCTCAAAACCCAAGACCTTCTTGCTGTGATGCAAACATACTAACCACTGGCTTCCATGCCACCCTTGATTAGTGTAAATGTCTATGAATACAGGGAGTGCAGAATTATTAGGCAAATGAGTATGTTGACCACATTACCCTCTCTATGCATGTTGGCCTACTCCA
>JBCNYG010000021.1:7866027-7886559 GCA_039654305.1 Porochilus rendahli
CGGCTGAGATGGGCGCCAGCCTCCCTGCGACCCTAATTAGGAATAAGCGGTTCAGAAAATTAATGAATGAATGAATAGCCATCGGTACACTTAAAAAATAAGGGAAGCATGGGGGCATGGGGGCAAGGTCCTGGCTTCAGGTCAGGTTTTTCTAAGTAGAGATTGCATGTTCTCCACTGCTTGTGCACCCCACCTTTCTCCAGGGTAGGCTGAGATAGGCTCCAGCCTCGGTGCGACCCTAAGAGGATTAAGCGGGTTGTGAGTGAGTGAGTGAGTGAGGGAGTAAATTCGCCCTGATTGCTTCTGTAAGTTTGACTAATTCCTGCCATGATCCCACCAGGCTCGCTGACCTCAGTTTGGAGCGCCAGCTCCTGTTTCCATGGCTCAACAAACTTTGTTTGCAAGCCCTTGTTTAGTTCTATTCCATTAGTCTAGCTTGTTTAGCGGAGCCTGAGCTGAGGTTCTGTTTGGGTAGGTTTTTTTTTTTACTTCGTCCTCGTTTAAACACTTTTTCTTGTCGCTTTCCTCAAACAAACATGACAGTCATATAAGAAACTCTGTAAACATCTGCAATTCCAAGAGCTCTATTGTTAGAACCACCTTGTTTATAGGGACAGTTGCAGATTTAAAATGTGACATGCTGAACTTGCTTTCATAACCGGAAAACATCTGGTGAGCAGCATATCGCATCAGCCTGCCCATACATTGCAAGTCTACTGTTTATTTATTTATTTTTTAAGTTTATTAGACATGTAAACCTTTCATATAGACATCTTGAGTAGTGGTGGCTGAATGGATTAGGCTCTGGGTTACTGATCAGAAGGTTGGCAGTAACCACCGAGCTACCACTGTTGGGCCCTTGAGCAAGGCCCTAAACCCTAAACTGCTCAGTTGTAAAACTGAGATAAAAATGTAAGTTGCACTGCCAAATACCGTAAATGTACAAGTTTATAATATACAGTACACTTTTTAACTGTAGCTAAGTGATGGCTGGTTATTCTCTTACATCAGTAGCTTAACCAGTTATTAGGGTTCAAGCAGTGCATTATATCACAAGCTTACATCAGTGACATTATTACACAACATGTACCTGTTGCGTCTGTGCCAAACTCTATCCCCGACGCTCACACTCCTCGTTCACAGTCTCCCGAGTTTTAAGGACCTTCACCTGCACCTAGGTCCCTGCACTAATTAGCTACCCTATTTAAACCACCGGCTAGGCTCACCCCCTTGTCTAGCCTCGTTGGAGATACGCACCATTCCTGCTACTCCTTCAAGCGGTTTGGACTCTACTATTTCTGACCTCTGATACCACCTCTGACAGCATCGTCAGCCTCCTGATGAAACCTGCCTTCTACATTTTTCTTTTTACTTTTTTGACAGTGACATATTTATATTAAAGCATATCTTATTTTAACCAAAAATGTAATTTGTTGGTTTCATCAGGAGGCTGATGATATCATTCATTCATTCATTTTCTGAACCGCTTATTCCTAATTAGGGTCGCAGGCAGGCTGGCGCCCATCTCAGCCGACTCTGGGCGAGGGCAGAGTACACCCTGAACAGCTCGCTAGGCCATCGCAGGGCAGAAACATGCTGATGGCTCTGCAGCCTACTCTTGACGAAAATCAGCAATGGTTTTTTTACATGCCTCTCACCACAGACCGTGACAGACATGGCCTACATTTGATTACCCAGATAGCTGCACTGGGGGAAACAAACATACTATTACATATTTTACAATGGATGTTTTTTCTGTGAAAATAATATGATCAGAATTAGTTAGTGAAAACTAATTCATTCTTTAATATATGCCGCACTTTATCCTACTAAATCCTACTCGGGTCGTGGGGAGGCTGGAGCCTATCTCAGCCTATTCTGAACAAAGGTGGGGAACGCCATAGCCTAATGTGCATGTCTTTGTACAGTCGGAGGAAACTGGAGTACCTGGAGGAAACCCACATAACTGCAGGCAGAACGTGTAAACCGAATCACATTTTGGTACTTGAAGCCAGGATCTTATTTCAAGCTAACCATTACGACACAAGGCCACCATTATGACGTTGGAGACTTGTTCTGCCATCTTGTGGCCATTAAACGCATTGCATCAAAACATTGCTTTGAAACCAATATAGACAGATGGTGCGCTACTATTACTGTATGTGTCACTTTTGGTGAATGAATAGTATGAGCAGTTGTTCCCTGGAGTGGTTCACAGTGCTATCTATTCATGCTATGTGTATGGGAAAACACTCAGCTGCTTTGGTGTGATAACAGCAACAAACCAAAGATCCATTTTTTCATTATTTTAATGTAACTGCATGCTTTATGTATTTATTTCTTACTTATCAGGAACTGATTTAACTTTAAAAAAGTTATAGTATGGGCAGTATAACAGCTCTAGATTTTTGCTGTGTATTTGCATGAACTTCTAATGTGGACCAAAGCCATGCAATTATAATTTCATCAGTTTTTAATAACTTATAATTTTTATACATTTAAAGTTGTTCCGCTGTCGGCACTGTGGCGTAGTGGTTATCACATCCACCTCAAAGCAAGAAGGTCTTGGGTTCGATTCCCAGCTAGGGTGTTTCTGTGTGGAGTTTGCATGTTCTCCCTGTGCTTGTGTGGGTTTCCTCCGGGTACTCTGGTTTCCTCCCACAATCCAAAAATTGGCTGTTCCAAATCACCCCTAGGTGTGAGTGTAAGTGTGAAGTGTGTGACTGATGCCTGGCGAGCTGTCCAGGGTGTAACCCGCCCTCGCCCAGAGTCGGCTAAGATGGGCACCAGCCTCCCCACGACCCTAATTAGGAATAAGCGGTTCGGAAATGAATGAATAAAGTTTTTCCGCCATCTTGTGGCGATAGCTTGCATGGCAGCAAAGAATTCAGGAAAAGCTGTTATAAATAACTGGTAGGTTGAAGCCAAATAAAGGTGTACATGCTAGTCTCCTCTAAATTAGTTTTTTTAAGTGAGAATTCCACATAAAGGAGCAAAAATTTATTTAAGTCATGGTGAATGGGGGAGGCTGGAGCCTATCTCAGCCAACTCTAGATGAAGAAGGGGTCCACCCTGAACAGCTCAGCAGTCTATCACAGGGCCAACACACACACACACACACACACAAACACACACACAGCCATTCGCATTCGCAAGAACAATTTGGAGTAACCAATTAGCCCAATGTGCATGTCTTTGGCCTATGTAAGGAAAGTGGAATACCCAGAGGAAACCATGAGGGACTCAGATAGTTCTGTACCTTGTCATCTCAAGGCTAGACTACTGCAAGTCACTTGTGGCAGGTCTCAAGGGACACATGAATCTTTTGTTTGTTTAAATGAATGCATGCCTTGTACTTGTGTGAACAATGCAGATAACATCTGCTATGTTTGTAGTGACTTTTGTATCACAAAAGCACAGTATAACTGCTGTGGTTAAGAAAGCCTACCACCTTTACTTTAGAGGCAAAATTGGGGACATAAGAACTGGCCACATATGTTGCAACATTTGTGCAACAAATCTTTACTAGTGGATGAACAGGAAAAGGAAATTGATGCCCTTTGCTGTGCCAATGATTTTGAGACAGCCAACTGATCATATCAGCCATTGTTACTTCTTCATGGCTCCTCCACTTGGGAAAGGTTTGACAAAGAAACAAAATGGACTGTGCAGTTCCAGAATACAGAGAGTCAGAATAAAGAGATAGAAGAGATATAAGAAATGATGTCTGTACTTATATATATATTAATGTTTTTTTACTTTTGTTCTAAAAGTAATTTAATATATAACCCTTCTGAATTAAATTTATCAGAGAAACTATGACTTATCAGTTATTAATTAGAAATTATGAAATTACTTTATGATTCATCTTAAAAACTTTACTATAGCTGTCAACACAATATAATCATGTGAAAAAAATTAATATCCAGTCATTCAATTATGTTGTGATATTTAAATTCAACATGGCAAAATACATAATAAATCTCACAGTTTATTTCTGAACCAGACAACTAAAAATTTGTATGCCAGTGTAACAGGATGGACTAAGTGAAGAGGGCAAGACACCAGAAGCATTGTTATGTTCTGAGCAATGTTCTGCTGGAAATCATTTGGTCCTATATTTCATGTGGATATTTCTTTGACACATACGACCTACCTAAACTTTGTTGCAAGCCAAGTACACACCTTTATGACCTTGGTGTTCTCTAACATCAGCAGTATCTTTCAACAGGATAATACACCCTGCTATAGGTTTGAAGAAAATATACCAAATTTAGTATTTGTTTAATGTGCTGAACAAATAATTCCAAACCATGGAGACCCGACCTTGCAACATACAGAAATTAAAGATGCTCTGTGAACTGCTTGATGCCAGATACCATGACACACCCTTAGAGGTCTTGAGGAGTCCATGTGTTCATGGGTTATAGCCGTGTTGCCGAATCAACACAATAGCAAATTGGTTATATTATTATGGCTGATCTGATCGGATGGCAATACAGATCAGGATCAGATTGAGAAAACATTTTTGATCCGGAGTTAATTGTGTGCGGTTGGCAGTCCTATTTAACAAAATGGCAAAGTGTACACCTTACAGGTTATGGACATTATATCAAAACTGATGTTTACTATGTTCCTTATTGCTTTTAGTGCAATTTCTTCTTATGTATTTAAGCATTGAAATTTTTGAGAGTGTCTGTGCCATCTTCTTTGGTCAAGTCATAGAATTGCAGCAAAGCGGAACCAATGTAAGGATCTATTTTCCTTTCAACTTGTTCCACCCGGCGTCTTTTTACAGCGGAAACGTCTTCGTCACTCGGCGGTCGGGTTGCCACGTCGAAAACATAAGCAGCGATTTCTCGGAAACCTTTATAGTAAACTGTGTTTTTTATTTGTTAAACAACAAACTAGCATATAGACATGGTAAGTACAACACTACTACTGTATTTGTGATTTAATTAACTAATGCTAACTTTAGAAACATAAAAAACATGAACGTGCTTTTTAAATGTGTGACGGCTAGCTAGTTACGGTTAGCTTAGCGACCGGCTTGGCGAGCAGCTTAGTATAAATCATTAAAATGAAATGTTATTGAGAACTAACTGTCTTCTTTATGTGCTAAGCTAATAAGCTGGCCCTGTGCTAATTTATATGCAATAAAGTCTAAACATTTACCCAGATAACTTTGAACTCCACAGTAAACCTTGTAAGTAAACAGCAGTAAACATCATTTTAGTCTCTTGTTGTATTACACGTTTAGTCTTAGTTTTAAAGCAAATTAAGTTTTCTTAGAAAGTGTTTTCTATATCAAGTTTTATAGTAATAGTGAAGGAATGTGTTCAGTGGCACTTTTTAACATTTTCTGCACGGTCCATAAAATGACCTAGAACATTATCAGAGTTTTACAAAAGTCGTAAAAGTAGATAAAAATAACAATCAAGCAATTGCGGCAAAATTATCTGATAGTGTGTTCCACGTAGAATTGAAGTTAAAATTGCATGTAAATGGATTTGTGTAATGTTTTTTTTAAGCCCGAGGATTACCAGCAACCTTTTTCATGTCCTTGGTTCATACCAGCATTAAACTTTGATGAAGATTTGGCTTTAACGATCCCTGTTCTTTTAATCCTAAGTAAGGTTGCCTACTTATGGCCTTATTGTCATTCCACTGAATGAACGCTTCTGCCACTACTGGGAGTTGGTACCATTGCCTAGCTCCAGTATTTCCCCACAAACATAATTTAATGACAATAATTTAAGCTGGTGCAGAGACAGCAAAACATGCCCAAACCACGATACTACCTTCATTTCAGAGAGGGGATAAGGTTTTCCTTTCCAAACATAACACTTCTCATGTATTCATTCTTTTTCCATTCTGCTTAATTCTAATTGGACCCTAGCAGGGAGGCAGAAACCTATCTCAGCAGACTCTGGGTATAGGCGAAGTACACCATGAAGAGCTTGTTAGTCCATTACAGAGCAACAAACACACAATCACTTATCCTCACATTTACATCTAGGGGCAATTTGAAACAGCAAGTTAACTTAATGTGCATATCTTTGGACTTTGAGAGGAAACTAGAATACCAAGAAGAAACCCATGCAAACACGTGGGGAGAACATGCAAACTCCAGACAGAAATGCCCTTGCTGAGCGTGGGAGTCAAAACCAGGACCTTCTTGTTATAAGAAAAATAAGGCCTTTAGTTGCTTAGGAGTTAGTGTTCCTTTGAGACTTCTGAGATGATTACACACCTTGCTCCAATGTATACTTGAATTGTAAAGGGCTGGCTTTTATAGATCCCTGTTATTTAAATAAAACAGGTTAATTACTGAATGCCTGATTTGTTATCCAACTGATTGAAATACCTGGCTCTGATTTACCTTTAAATTTATATCCAATATTGAAACGTTACTTGTTGGAATCCGTTTAGATTGTTAGTCCTCAGTTTTAATAACTGGTTGCCTCATTTGAAGTCTGTGTTTGTATTTCAGGTGTCTGTCATTAACACCGTGGATACCTCCCATGAGGATATGATTGTATGTATAGTTGCTGCTTTTAAGTGACCCAGATTTTTTTTTAGATTTTTGCTTAGCCCATCTAGATTCTCATACTTTCCTCATCTCTTTCTTTGTTGCTTTTTCAAAGCACGATGCTCAGATGGACTACTATGGCACAAGACTGGCGACCTGCTCCTCCGATCGATCTGTGAAGATTTTTGATGTTAAGAACGGCGGGCAAATTCTTGTGGCAGACCTGAGGGGGTAGGTGGTGTCTTCTTTTAACAGTTACCATAGACTACCAGTAGCTATCCTAACACTCTGAACATTTCAACGTGTGTTTACTGTACCTTCAGAAAAATCTTTCTAAATTTCTAAATTTGTAATTCTCTAATTGCTTTAAATGGTAATCATAATATAACTTGGTCATAATTCCATGCAATAGATATTGCAAGTTTCTCAGCTGCATAGTTCAAACGGAAGTGGTTATAGGGGAAGGAGAAGGCCAGTAAGTGTTCTTCCCTGGTAAAGGGAAAGCCGGCATCAAAAATGAAAGCCACTTGTGTAGCTTGACTGTATGCATTGCATACATACTGTTCTAGGGACTCACTCAAAGTAACCGTCCCCTGTGAAAAGTCCCAGAGAATTGCAGACCAAAGGGCCTGTTTTCTGTTTGCATTCATACCACCAGTAGAAAGACTACTGATTATAATATACCCGGCTGAGGGTTGGTATAAATAGAGGGTATAGAGTCCTCACTCTGTTTTTCATATGAACATGCTTCTTGTCAACCAAGGTTCTTGAGTTGCTGTGAACCTGGTAAACTAGCAGCCGTAACATTTTAACTTGGCCATGTTTGTATTGTTTCCATTGCGAGTTTGTATGGATAGATCATTCTACCGTGCTGTAGAATGGCTGAGAGCTGAAAGCATTTTGTGCTGATTTCAAATTCTTTATTTTACCTTACCAAAAGAAAATTTCTGCATAATTAGTGATTGCATAAAGTATTTAGACCTAACATGTTATTGGATTATTATTGTTATTATTGAAACACCGACAAGAAACTTTAGTTTAGAATGATTTTTAATTATAGATATTTTATTTATATTGTTTAGTTTAGTATTCTTGTCATTTATAAGTTTTGCTTAGATGCATAAGAAAATAAGATGTATAAAATAAAGGGTAGCTCAGCATCGTATAAGGAAAAAAAGTGTATGCTTGAAGGTAACAAAACTTTTTTAACCCCCCAGACATGAAGGCCCAGTTTGGCAAGTGGCCTGGGCACATCCCACTTTTGGCAACATCTTGGCCTCGTGCTCCTACGACAGAAAAGTCATCATCTGGAAAGAAGAAAACGGGACGTGGGATAAGATGTACAAGTACACAGGACACAACTCCTCAGGTACTATCTCTCAACTTTACTAATTTGAGATTGAATGCACACTGTATATATAGTCACTATTTCGTTAATGGATGAATGTGTGAGGTTGAACTGAACTTTCCCTGTTGTAGTGAACTCCATTTGCTGGGGACCCTATGACTTCGGTTTGATCCTGGCTTGTGGGAGCTCTGACGGTGCCATCTCAATTCTGACCTACACTGGTGATGGACAGTGGGACATCAAGAAGATTAATAATGCACACACGGTAAATGCAGTTCAGAACACTTGTTTCTTCATTGAGCTAATAATTTTAAACACAGGTTCAAATGTCACGTGCCAGTGCTAAATTTTTACATTTCTGCATCTTTCCTACTAGATTGGCTGCAATGCAGTGAGCTGGGCTCCAGCTGTTGTTCCAGGAAGCCTCATAGACCAGCCTACAGGACAGAAACCCAATTACGTTAAGAGATTTGTCTCTGGAGGCTGTGACAACTTGGTCAAGCTTTGGAAGTAAGTATACTGACAGTCATTGAAAACTTTGAGAGAGAAATTTCTGTATATCTGTACTTGTAGGGGGGTTAGGAGTATACCCTGTGGCTTTACTGATGATGATACTCTGGCACTTGACAAGTCAATGATTTTCTCATTTTGTCACACTTTGTTGCACATGTCTAGGTCACTTTGCAAAAGTGGACCAAATGCAGTTTGAGCAAAACACAGTGTGTATCTGCACAATTTGAGTGGTTTGGAAAGCCTTTATAAAGGCTCAAATATCTCCACTGTTGTTAATCTTGTGCACGTCATAATGCCACGTCTGTCACGTGAACAACTTCTCTGGGCAGTGTGTATGGTGGAGGCAGGTTAAGCTACAGTGAGGTAGCGAGGTGTATAGGCTGTACACAACCCACCATCAGAAACCTGACTGACCGCTACAACATGACAGGGTCAGTTGACGACAGGCTGCGTCCGGGGCAAGAGAGAGACGACTCCTGAACAGTAACTCTACATCCAGTTGCAGCACTCGCAGGACTGGTTTTACCGTTCTGTATCACTTCCTGTATCACCGCAAATCACTGCCTGTATCAACGCAAACGGAGGCCATGACTGTTCTGACTTTCATTTTGGCAAATTGTCAAATTATGGTCGAACAATATTTAATGACTGTCAGTGTGATTAGCCAAACTGATTTAAGCAAAGTTAAAACTGCAGGGGTTTGTTAGTTGAAGGACTGCATTGTATGGATAAAGTAACATGTTGCATATATACTGCTATACACTGCATTTCATATTCCTTAAACAAACTGTTGATGCAGTATATCTAAAAAATAAAAGTTATACACTGAAGGTGAGGTGAATGTCACTGAGCCTGAGTTGAATAATTGTTTTATTTTAGTAAATATTACATGGAAACGTATGAAAAGCAAACTAAACTAACTTTTCCTTTTTTAAGTGTGACAGTGGTCATGTGCACTCCATTATAGCATGTTTTAAGTCATGTGTAGCATGTACTAATCTCTGAATGAGTAGACCATAAACAGAGGCTGTTCACTGCATAATGCTTAGCTCTGCTTGGAACGTGCAGAGCTCACATGACCTGCCTCTGTATTAAAATCTCAATGTTTTTTGCTTTTGTTTGTATATAATAGAACTCTTAGAATTAACGGGACACCTTTACTATGCACCTGTTCATACATCTGCCCAGAGCTTGTGTGTCTGTTATGATTTTAAAACATCTTAAATCTTGTTTGTTTGCTTTTTCCTTATGTTCCCATGTCATAAATACTAAAACCATTATTCACCCCAAATTTGATCTGCCACAGATGCCAAACCATTTAGAAAACTCCATTCCCTGTAGTATATACTAAAGCCAATTATAGATGCTTTTCAGTAAAAGAGTGATAGCGATTAAAGTTCATGATAACTTTGAAATGTCACAGTGTACGTTGAGCATATTGATTGTGTGATTGGGCTTTGCTACCAGTTATTGATGCTGCCTTGTTTCTTTTTTTTGCAGGGAAGAGGATGGTCAGTGGAAGGAGGACCAGAAGCTAGAGGCTCACAGTGATTGGGTGCGAGATGTAGGCTGGGCTCCGTCTATTGGCCTGCCTACCAGCACAATCGCCAGCTGCTCTCAGGTAATTCCTTCAGTTTGTTTGCAATTGTACACACTGTACGTGCACACACTACTATATACATACATACATACATACATATATATATGTATAAAATAAATAATAATAAACTTGAATGTGCAACATTAATATTAAAATTCTCAGTGTCCGTTGTGTAGAAGGTCAAATGATTTGATTATTTTTGGACAAGCCATAGAATATCAGGTAATTATCTTTGCAGAATGTTTATGTATAGTTGACATTTACTGAAATTTAGTATGTAATGTTATCACTGCCTAAAAGCCTTTTGAAATTTTTGTGGGCTGTCTTTTATTCCCCTTCATAATTGATTATTAATTATTCTGTTTTGCTTTAAATATTTAAAAGCCATCTTCTCCAGAGAAATTGCCAAAAATACTGTTATACTGGATGTTGTTTTGGTGTTAAAAATAAATACATTAAAAACAAATAAAACAAATAAATAAACACACAAGCGGTGTCAAGTTTCTGCCAAAGAGCAAACAGCCCATCAGTTGTGCAATGCATAACAGGCGAAATAAACGTACATCCCAGGTAATATCAAGTGCTCGGGAGCTTTACCAATTTTTTTTTTCATGCAGTGTTTTTTGTTTGATAAGGTTTGATGTTTCAGTGGGATTTTTGTACTTAAATAGATTTTTTTTGTTCATCAAGTGTCATAAATTCTTTTTACTCAAGGAAAAGTTAATTTGCCATTTGACTTAGAGTCAGAACTTTGGTAATCATACCCTAAGTGAATGTAATATCCTAATTTTGAACTATCTTTGAAACAAGAAATTAAAAGAAAAAAATTAAGTCAAATATCAGAGGCACAAAATTTTTCTTGAAATTACGCCTACAGCATACAGCTAAGTATATCATAATCCTCCAAGTAATGACTGAATATTGGATTGGTGGTAAAGCAAGTAAAAAGCCCAATGTGATCAGTGATGGTGTTGATGTATATTTATTTCATAAACTGCTCAGTAGAAGTGAGAGTCTCGCTCTCTTTTCAGGATGGTCGTGTATTCATCTGGACGTGTGATGACCCCTCTGGAAACACCTGGACCGCTAAACTCCTACACAAATTTAATGATGTAGTGTGGCACGTCAGCTGGTCCATCACAGGCAACATCCTGGCCGTGTCTGGAGGAGACAACAAGGTACATGTCCGTCACGTGAACGAATGTCTGATGAATAATACACAGTTCACATTGTGAATCTGTTATTTATTTATTCGCCCAAATGTGAATAGACTGTAGTTGAGTTGTTCAAAATTGTAGTACAGATCAATAGATAAAGTGATAAAGACCATAAAACAATACTCTTATTGGTAGGGTTTCTAATAAATGCAAATGTCTTTTTTACCATCTCTATTTGAATGAGTCAAAGAAGACGACACTACGTTGATGTTAGTGATGCTTAAGAATTTCTTTTGATGAGCTGCATCCCAAACTGTGCCAACATATGGCCTCTTCAGAACAATGCCAGGCAATAGTATCAATGATGTCATGGGGAAAAAAGTGAGGCATGAATACTGAACTCCTCTTCCTGTCTACACACCTGAGGTATACCTGGCTGTTTAATGTGTTATTTCTTCAGTGCCAGTAAATGCTGATACATTTTTTAACATGTTAACAGTTCCCCAAGATGTCTCCTTATTTTGTGGCTTTGTCAAGAGTGATGGGGTATGAATATTTGTAAGCGTAAACATGTAAGAATGTCCTTTTTTGACCATTTTTTTTGTAATAACGTCAGCATTTAAAACTGAGGGGGACAATTTATAACCTCTTAAAAGGTGGCTGTTTTCATTGGTGTCAGTTGGCTTGTCTGCAAAAACTGCTGTTTTGCAATGCAAAATTTGCAATGTATATTCAGGATCAGAAACTTTAATAAATGAAACTGAATATTTTCATGGTAAATCCCATTTTTCTTTTGGAAGTGTGGTAGTAGAGAAGGCTTACCAGGGGGTTGCAGTGTACTTATTTTTTATGGCATCTTAATTTCTCAGCATTCTTTTTAGTAACACATGCAAATATTTAATTGAAATATTCCATTGTTAAAATGTTAGTTCAATGTTAGCTGAAATCTGAGACCTGGGCTCTGTGAGGGCGTTTCTGTGTGGAGTGTGCCTGTGTAGGTCTCCTCCTACAATCGAAAGACCTGCACATTAGTCTAATTGGCTGTTCCAAATTGCCCCTTAGTGTGAATGGTTGTTTGTGTGGTCCCTGTAATGGAATGGCAAGCTGTTCAGGATGTACCCTGCCTTTGCCCAGAGACAGCTGAGAGAGTCTCCAGCCTCCCTGCAACCCTAGTAGGATATTGGTTCAGTAAATGATTAAATATCGAAATACCTAAGTGTGAGCATACTTGTACACTCAAAATGGCAAGTGTTAGTACTCAGGTACATGAATTGAAGCCAGAACATAAAAAGTAATAAGCATATGCATATTATTGCAGTTGTTGACGCTGGGATTTAGGAGGAAAAAAAACACCCAGGTTGCGCTCTTATAGGGAAATAATCACTATAATTGTAGCTTTATGTTAGGCTGTAAAAACCAACCCCCTGCTGACCATCTCTTTATAGCAGCACTCTTGTCATGTTTTACTCTGTACTTATTTTTTGGATAACAGTATTGCTTAAAGGATTTTTGTTTAACATAAGTTAAATGGGGAAAAAAAAGTCTAATAGCTATTTAGCAAAACCATCAGCTCCCTTATCTATTAAGGGTTAGGGGTTAATTTCACCTGAGGAGGCGGACAGCTCACCTCAGGCCAATTACATTTAGACAGATGCTTATGAATAACTGCTCTCTCAGCGAGAGGTCGTTAGGAGGTTTTAGCCAATTTGCTGAGCATTTTATTCAGAAACTCTGAGTTTATTTAAATTAAAGTCTGTATGAGATTTTTAGCTAGTGGAACAAATACGATCTATATTTTAAATGCTATTTTGCCTCTGCCCCCTTGGTGGTGCCGAAGGCATTATATCCGTTTACTCTTATTTGTTTGCAGTCTATGTTCTAAATCGCTCCATGGATTTTGACCGAACTTTCATCATGGGTCAGAGGGCAAGGTCACATGAGATCATCTTATAAAAATGTTTTACACACTCTGCAGGATGAACGCCTGCATGGATTTGGTCCAGACTTTCACCAGTTGCTCATTACTGAATGGTAATGATGATAATGGTAATGAACTGGTACAGGTTTAAGATCGTTCAAAAATCAGGGTCACGGTTCAAGCACACACTAAAAAGGATCGTGGCATTTAGTTATCATTATTATTATAATATATATTTTTTAAAGATAGAATAATTGGTAAAACAGCAAGGGAAAAATCAGATTAAAAATCAAATCTGTAAGAGCTAACCCCGCCCACTGTATTCTTAATCTGTGCTTGGGTCAACAAAGTACTGAAAGGTTATGATTATAGCAGGGGACAGTCCTGTAAAATGTGTAATGGAATCTTAAAATCTGGGTTTGTTTAATGATCAGAAAGCCATTGAGGTGATTAAGGGTGTTTTTTTTTTAATTTTTTTTAAATTTTAGGCTGTATCTTAATGCTTGTAGCTTCATTCCTAAGTCAGCCACATGAAGGTGTTAATGTGATCTAGTCTCGTTATCACAAAAGCATGTATGAACTAAATTTTTCCTTAAAAGAGGTGTTACATTCAAACCCAAGAAAGAAACTGACAATCGCATTTAACATATTACATAGTTGATAGCTTATAGCCATCTTCTGTTTTGCAATAAAGATGCTAATGGCACTTGTTCTGACTGTGATTTACTCCTCATTAGCATAGCCGCAATTCCTAAAGAGCAACAGATGTTAGCAAAGCAGCAGATGTAGCTAAGTACGTCTGTCTGATTATAATGTTTGTTGCACTCAAGCTGAGCATTAAGGCTCGCAGTACTCGTACGTTTTGAAGTCTGAGTTGTTCACATGCAGGATAAAACCCAATCTCAGAAAAAAGTGTTCTGGAAAATATTTTACATGTTTTAAGATTTTTGCTCAGTGCTGTATGTGAAATTTACATTTTTGAAATTGCAGTGCTCAAGTGTCAAAACTCAAAAAAAGCTTAGCTGCATTTTGTGGGTTGTTACTTGGGGGTTTGAATTTGATGCTAGTAATTTCAGTTTTTGAGACATTCTCATGGCAGTCATTGTTTATTTGCTTATTTAAATCTCAATCTATTTAAGTCTCAAATGTATTGCTAACATTTAAATGAGTATATATGTGTACTGCTCTCCAGAGCACATGTTCGAAGATGACCTTTAGGCTGATGTTGTTTTGTCATCTTGCATTCCCAGGTGACCCTGTGGAAAGAGTCTGTGGGCGGACAATGGGCTTGCATTAGTGACGTGAATAAAGGCCAAGGAGCCGTGTCGTCCGTCACAGATGGCCAGCAGAACGAGCAGTGAGACAGAACCTAGCACCTAGGTTCCCCCAAACAGACAAGTTCGATAAGCCTCAGAGACTTAAACCAATGACCTGTCATTCCCCCAACAACCAGTAAATCCAGATGGCCAGAACAGTTTTAGTCAACATTTGAAGTTCTTTAAAAGTTTTTCAAAGTTAATATGTTCACTATCATTGATTGCTTGCAGCATTGTTTGAAATGTTCTGATATTTCCTTTTGAAAGCAGATTTATCAAGAATTGTAATTGATCAGAAGTTTCAAAGCCCAGATTTTGTGCTTAATATCTTATGTGGACTGACTTCTGATGTTTTCTTTCAATTTTGTTCACAGTGCCACTGAATTTAGAAATAAACTTTTATAAGTAATTATAGACCTAATTTTGATATGTTTTGTTAATTGATTTTGAAATCTGAAGTTTTTGTTACAGTGTAACATGCACAAATGCTACCTGAATCCTAGCTAAAGGATTTCGCAAAGTAAAAAGTGAATCATAATTTAAATAAATAACAGCCTAGTTACTTTTTGTAATCTTATCAGTTGTTTCATGTGCATGATTGCCTTTTTTTGTACAAGACACACACACACACACACACAAACAAAAAAATCTTCAAAGCTTAAAGACTGATAGGAAACTGCCAGCGTCCTCTTGAGCACTGGCCATGTGTTTAGAACAACAGGTGAAAGCATTTGTGATGGCATGGCACGTGTTCACTCAGAGTGTTTATTATGGTGGTGTGTGACATTTACCATATGCAGTTGCCTTTATCTTGGACAGTGAGCAACGTGAGCAACGTGAGCAGCAAGAAGGAACCCACTGAGAGTCATTCCAAACAGAGATGCCAATCAATTTCTTTTGAAAAGCTTCATGTTGTACATAATTCCCAGTTGCACATAATTCCTAGTGAACAAACCAGAGCTGACGATGGCATTCCCTGAGATGCCATGGGGATATTCAGGGTGAGCATATGAGTACAAGGCACTGCAGTGTGGTGATCGACTTGCCACAAGCTGGTGCCGAGTTTGAGCCTTGCAGCCAAATGTGACTTTCCTGTTTGGAGTTCATCTTCTCCTGGGCCTTGCATTGCTTTCCTCAGGGTGCTCTGGTTTCCTCCAACAGTCCAAAGCCATGCATATAAGGATCTACTTGAAATTGCCTTTCGATGTGACAGTGTGCATATGAGACCAGATACAGCATAGTTTTCCCATCGTGTACTGATCAAGCACTGAGTCTAATAAGAAAAGTGTATCACACCAGGTATTCTCCCTTGCAGTGATTCAAAGGAAGCCCCAGTGATTCAGAGTATGCAATGAGATTAAAAGAAAAAAAGTGTTTTATTCATTTATTTTAAATTAATGTGATTACCCCAAACTACCCCTACAATATTCCTATATATTAATATCCTCTATGTTTGTAGGCTTGATAACTTAAAACAATATTTTTCAGAAAAAAGTTGAAAACGTTTGTCATGCTTTATGAAATAATCTCTCCAAATAATGCAAGTTAAAAGTTACTGCATGTGAAATTTTATCTTTTTTTTTTTATTTGGAACACATTGCCAAGAAAGATGTCAGCGACTCTGAAGTTGACCATGACAGTTCCTTACATCACATCACATCCTTTTCAAATATTCCTGTACCACAGTTCTGCCAAAACAAGTAATAGTCACACATTCCAGTGACAAATAACAGGAGGCGACTTCTAGCATCATGGAGCGATGCATCCAGGGACGCATCCTCAATGGTTCTCTCCTCCCTACGAAGTGCACCAAACTTAATAGGTTTTGCTCTCTTTGTAGTGCACTATATATTAAGTAGGGATCCATTTGAGATTTATGTTGACTCCGGTGGCTGTTTGTACCTTCGGGGCGCACTGGGGTTAAGACTCTTTACCCGAGCGCGCGGTGACATTAGACCGCGTGAGTCACCTTCGCGTGCTGTAGTGCTGAATGCTGAGAGCGCGCAGGGCTTTTACCTCCCCTCCTCTCCTATCCTCTCCTCTCCTCTCCTCCTTCCTGCTTGGTTTGGTTTTCGGGTCTCGCTCGGAGAGGACTTGGACTCCGACAGTCGTCATTTATAAACCGCTTGTTCTTACTACGCGCTGCCAAAACCGCTGGCCATGCCGAGCTGGAGAAGAAATCTGACTTTTTGTTTGCAGAAGACGCACGACGAAGGTAAGACCCGAGGACCCGCAGCCTGACCACAGCATGCTCGGTTTGCGTTGCGGGAGTCTCCGTGGCCAGTTGCTTGTGCGTCTGTGCAGCTTTGGCGCACGTGCGTAAGCCTGGTTTCCCCATTGATGCTCGTGCTTGGAGGGGAAGGATGAAAAAATTGTTGCATTTGTGTTTAGTTCAACAAACAAACAAAAAAAAACCCTAATTTTATTTGGGCAGCTAGTGATTTTGTTTCTCAATGCTGATGTGATCTGAATCTCTCCACCTACTCAGGCTCAAGTGCTGTGTCCATCTATCAGGGTAACCCAAGTTCAACCTCCATCAACCACGTGACCCACATCATTTGATCTGTCTGACTGTCCTGAGTTGGAGCTAAACTTTTCAGGTAGATCAGACTGAGAGATACTGTAGACCAGAGTGATATCTCAAACTGCATACTTAATTGCATTGCCTTCATTACTCCTTATGTAAAGTATAAATAAAAACTGTTTCATGCAAGGAGTGGCACTTTGGCGTAGTCGGTAGCACGTCAGCCTTACAGCAAGCGGGTCCTGGGTTCGGGTCCCGGGCTAGACAAGGATATTTGTGTGGAGTTTGCATGGGTTCCCTCTTGGTACTTCAGTCTCCTCCCAGAGTCCACACACATGTACACGACTCGAATTGGGTGTTCCAGTGTGCTCCTGGGTGTGATTGTGAATTCTGAATTCTGTGATTGAACGTTGCTGAATCCATGTGACCCTAGTAAGATTATGTGATTTTGGAAATTGATTGAATGAATGAATGGTTCATGCAGATCAAGCTTTTCAGGAATATGGAGTGCACTGCGTGGTCGAAATTTAAAGTGGGAGTGGACACCTGACCTTGTGCTTATTGAACTTCCTATTCCAGGTTTGGTCCTCACTTCGCTCTTGTAATAACTGTCACTCATCTCAGAAGGCTTTCCTCTAGATTTTGGACCATGGCTTGTGGGGATTTTCAGACATTCAGCCACATGTGCATCCAGTGATGTTGGGTGAGGAGGTCTGGGGCACAGTCAGCATTCCCGTTCTTCTCCAATGGGTTAAAGTCAGAGGTATGTTCAGGCAGCTCAAGTCTTTCGATCTTGGCAAAACATATCTTTATGGAAGTTGGGTTGTGCACATCTTTAATAATTATGTGATTCCAAGTTTGTGGTAAAATGTTGGAGAAGCCCAGCATATGGGTGAGATGGTCAGATGAACACAACATTTTGGCTGTATTGTGTTTGAAGTTTAATTGTTCTCTGAGCTATATCCTTAAAACGTTTGCGAAAGGCTGGAGCGTTGGTGGCGGATTACGCATTCAATAGGGCATTCGCAAAAAAAATTCTTATTGAATACACCGATAAGCTCTGAACCGAGGACGATAGAGTGCTGAGGCATCAATGCTACACATTGTGCCAATATGCTTATTCTAATTTATTCACAATTATTTATGGCATGACCAAAATATATCACATTATTTATAGGGAGAGTTCTTACCAGGTACCAGGTAATCACTATCACAATACCTTATTGCCGATTGTATTTGGATTGCGATTCTGTAAGTATCTTGCTTCTCTGTACATATTCTGATTTGACTGGAGGGTGTCTGGGCTCAGCTGTTAAAACAGGATGAGCAGTTCGGGGTAGAGCCGCTCCTCCTCTACATCAAAAGGAGTCAGTTGATGTGGTTTTGGCATCTGATTAGAATGCCTCCTTGTCACCTCCCTTTAGAGGTATGGGAGGAGACCCCGATGCAGACCCAGAACTTGTCTGGCGTGGAAATGCTTCGGGTATCCCCAAAAGTGGTTAGAGAGTCTTGCTGGGGAGAGGGACGCCCGAGGTCCATCCTGGACCTGTTGCCACCGCAACCTGATTGGATGAATGAATATATTCATTTTTGGTAACCACTCTTTTACTGTTGAGACTTTCTACCGTAAAATAGTTCCAGAATGCAGACATTATGCTAACTGCAGCGTTCCTCTCACAACGGAAGTTAGGTCTTCTTTGCTGCTGTAAACAGAAGCTTGTATGATTAGTGCATTTTCTACATTGCAGAAGAAGGCATGATATCCGGGATTGAAATTGTGGCCTAATTTGTGTAAAACCACTGTTTTATCAGCTTGGCGCACAGACTTGGGTACTCTCTGATACCAGTCTGGGACTTCCGATACTGGTATTGGTATCGGCACAACTCTGCTTTTGAGAGACGCAACGAAAGAATGTTTGGCCTCAGGATGAAAACCGTTCAGATGGTAAACTCATCTAAAATATTTCTAAAGTCATTCCAATGCCTTGTGAAGGTGTAGTGCAAACTGAGGCATGGTGGACGTGGAAAATAAGCATATGGTACTGTGTGTGTAAGCCAGCAGGGATGTAAGGACCCCACATAAGAAACCAGTTGTGCAATTGTTATGCATCTTTTTGCTCTTGAAGACAAAGTTCCTGTAAGTAGTAATAAGAATTCACAGTGGGACATTGAAGAATCAAATTCACTGACCCTAAAGAGGATATCAGTGTCATTGTGAAATTTATGTGTATGTGTCCAAATATATGTACATTAGGTTAACTGGCTGTTCTAAATAGCCACTAGATGTAAACGTGAGGATAAATGATTTTGTGTGTATGTGTGTGTGTGTGCGTGGGCACTTGCATGTGTGAACACTCAGCTTCTGTATACTGCAAGCTGTAGAATTAAAGATTCAGATGATATCTGAAAACGAGCATGGCAGAGAACGTACACATGACTTCACTTCTTATCTTGAACAAGGCACAACCAAGTTTCTCTGGGCTGAACAGCTCAATTTAAGATTTTTCTACACTTGTAAACATTTGATTATGGCTGATTGAAATATATGGATATGTAAATGGATTAGTCACTTTATTTGACTTCTTGTATTGCACAAAGTTTCCATGTGGTAACATAAGAAAATCGTTTGAGCTTTTCTTCGGATTATTTTTCTATTTTCGAAGATTGCAATGGTTTCAATGCTCCACTACTTCAGACTTAAGCTTCAAGGCAAACCTTTGAGTCGCGATCATTGTCGTCCGAAGGAACACCTTGTTTTTTGTTTTTGTTTTTGTTTGTTTTGTTTTGTTCATAAGCTGGATGGGATTTTTTATGGACTGTTTCTTCAGACTCACTCAATACTTTTAAAATTGAGTCCAGCACTTTAATGGCTTCAGTGAATTCTGGGTTCTGTATGATTGAAAACTTTTTTTTTGTTTGGTTTAAATGTAATTAGTGTCCCTGATGATATGATGCTTGTTTTGCTGTAGTATCCTCTGCTGTGGCTTCGTGCTCAAAGGTAAAATTCCCTTGTTAAATTTCCAAAACATCCATTTGTCATCAGTAATTTTTTTTAGGTAGAATAAATGTGACTTTTTAAATCATCAGCTGGGTGGCATAAGTGTTTTTACATATACTACTAAGGCAGGATTTTCATGGTTTATTTTTACCATTACAGAGAAAGGTCAGGTAAGCCAGGTCAGATCATTTACATTCATTTACTATATATATTCATTCATTTTCTGAACCGCTTAATCTTAATTAGGGTCACGGAGAGGCGGGCGCCCATCTCAGCCGTCTCTGGGTGAGGGCAGAGTACACCGTGGACAGCTCGCCAGGCCATCGCAGGGCAGAAACACGCTGACAGTAATGCAGCTACTCTTTACGAAAATCAGCAATGAATCTTTTACATGCCTCTCACCACAGACAGTGACAGACATGGCCGGCATTTGAAAACACAGTTAGCTGCATATATGCACATATGTGACTGAGTCTGGCAAAATGAGTCACAGTGACCAAAAAATAAAGTTAGAGGAGACTCTAAGCTTTAAAATAAAACAAATCTGGTGGTAATATCTTGAAAATTGACCAAGTTATGGCAAAATTAAGTTTGTGATGAGAAAAACGCCTGTAAAGTTTTTGGCT
>JBCNYG010000021.1:7886659-7915386 GCA_039654305.1 Porochilus rendahli
TTCAGAAACACTTCAAATCCCCAAGCCCACATCTTACTCCATCATCTGGGGCTAAAAGAAACAGAGCAGCAGCACGACCAACTCCTGACCAACGCACACTCCATCACTTCACTAAACTCCCAACCAACTCTGAATGAGCAAAGCGGATCAGTACATCTACAGAACCAGCTGTCTAGAAATATAATTTCTTTCTTTCATATAGAAGAGTTGTTCCTAGCTTATAGAAGAATGTAGTTACTTCCTTGGCTCCCTTTGTTTGTAATAGTTATGAATCAAACATCGGTTTGAATCGCCAATCGAGTCTGAAACGAATTGTCACCCCAAAAACGGAATCAAATTGAATCGTGAGTTGTTGTTCGATTCACACCCCTAGTGTTCACAGATTTTTTTAATTTCTTCTCTCGCTAAACCATTCCATATAGTTTCACGTTCATTCATGCTATGAAAAAGTAAAAAAAAATACATTTTTAAAATGTTCTGAAAAATTGGTATTTTAATATGGTAAATGATTAATGCACTAAATATGATTAATAATTTGTTAGTCATGTGAAGTCAGTGACTCACTAATTGTTCCAGTCTTTAAACAGCCCCAAAAACCATTTAACATGCAAAATTTTTGTTTTGATTTTGTAAAGATCATAATGTATTACTATGGTATAGAACAGTTACCAAGTACATGGCTGCCTATTTGAGTAACCAAAATTAAAATAAAGGTAATTTCATAACTCTTGATACCCGAACAGTACTTTGGCCAAAAATAGAAGATCCAAACTTTAGACTGATAGCTTTTCAAAATGTAAAACAAAGACTACCTTGTAGACAACTAAATAATTCAAACATGGTTTCATTCAGTTTTGAAATGGGCTGGTTAGCTGTTTCTGTTATTGTTACAGCCTAATACTGCATAGCAGTGAAACTAAAAATAGTATCTGGCAAGTGGTAAGTAAAGGTGCAGGAAGATGTCATGGCAATCATAAAGAGGTGAATTCCATCTCATAAGCTTTAAGCTGCTACACAGGAAAACAGTTAGCCACTTCCCGACCAAAAAAAACCCTTTAAACTCTCAGTAAACTGCTCTCATCATTACAGAAGTCCCCAGTGTATAGTCGTCAGACCCACCAAGTCTTTATAGAGGTATTTAGGTTCGGCGGCCAAATGCCTAATAAATTTTAATTTAAAGCCTTATTCATTAGTTTTGTTTGTTCTGAAGCAGTTTATGATTAAGGTGATCAAAAATATGCTCAAACACACTAGTTAAGCATGGGGTAGCTTAAAGGCAGAAGTTTACATCTGATTAGTGTTAGCCTATTTAAATACTTGTGTATAATAAAGGTATTGTAAGTTATATAATTTCACTATTACAATTTTTCCTAAAGTTTCGAACTTTCAGTGTACTCTGCATCATGAATAGGATGTGGGTCATTTATTAATGCCTGAAACTCTCAAGAAGACGTATCACTCTTGAGCTAAGAACATTTCCATTTAGTTGTGGGTGGGTTTAGCAGTACTGGTCTGCCTCACAGCAAGTAAGTCCTGAGTTCAAGTCCCGGGTTTGGCAAGGGTTGCATGTTCTCCTTGTACTTTCATGAGTTTCCTCCAGGTGCTTAGGTTTCATCCCACAGTCAAAAGACACGTTCGGCTAATTGGCTGTTACAAGTTGCCCCTAGCTGTGAGTATAAATGGTTGTGTGCCTTCACACAGAGTTGGCTAAGATAGGTTACCGTCTCTCTACAACACTAGTAGTTGAGCGGTTTGGCAAATGATGATAAATTAATGAATATTAACTCTCTCTCTCTCGATCTCACGCACACACACACACACTTTTTGCTTTATATACTAATCTCTGAAATGTAATTGCTTGGGGATCTGAGGCTCATTTTTCCTACCAGTGGCCAGAGGCTGATGCTCATTGTGTATGGTATAACAAATGGAATTTTAAGATGACTGACGGGATTTATGTCTCTTTTTTTTTGTACCCAGGTCAGTTATTATGCAGTGAGAGGAGCTGACGTGAGCTTCCTGATCCTGCTGTCCCATGCCCTCAGTGCCAGACTGAGGTGCTCTCTCAAGGGCCTCTCTTGCTCCCTCGGTGCCCGGAGCCATGGAGCACACGCGGGAGAAGGAGAGCGAACGGCCGTCGCGGAGCACTAAGACTGCTCAGAGCCGCAGTACACACTCACGCCCGTCTGGCTCTAGCTCATCTGGTGTGCTGATGGTTGGCCCAAACTTTCGCGTGGGAAAGAAGATTGGATGTGGAAACTTTGGGGAGTTGAAGCTTGGTAGGAAGAATTTTTGTACCAGATTAATGTGACTCACTAAACAACTCGAAGCCTGATGAGTAAGCACACAGTAGGTTTATATGGTGTAATTATGTCCATATTTGTGACTGAGTCTGGCAAAATGAGTCACAGTGACCAAAAATTCAAAATTGAGTTAGCCATTCCATTTAAAAGAGGAGCTTTAAAATAAAACAAATTGCAAAATGAAGTTTGTGATGAGACGCCTATAAATTCCAAAGAAAATGGAGGAAAAAGCCTGTAAAGTTTACGCTCAATTCTCATGGAACTGCCTTCAAAAGTCCTCAGCAACCAATGGGTTCCATCCCTGCTATTGACACCAAACTTGCCAGAGGCCTTTGTTACATCATTGGCAATAATCTTAACATATATTTAATATTCATATATTTAAATAGATTTCCTGTTTTGAATTTTTCCCACGAGAATCATGTGCTCCCTCTCGTTCTGTTTTCCCCTTTCTCAACCATGACTGTATCGCAAACTTATGCACATGGTGGGGTTTCCTGAAAAGAAATTTTGAGAAGCAAAATAAAACGCTCACCTGCTTCCTTCATGGCACGCTCAAAAATCCAGTACACCTTTGATTTTGTGTAATGTGATGGAATCAACTTAATGTTGAAGCGTTTAAAACCAGGAACACGTCCGGGTAGGACCAAAACATTCGATTCAGCAAAGCTGACTATGAAGGTAACAACATGAGTGATGTCCTCGTGGCTCATAAGGCTTTTTTTTCCCCTGCTCGTCGCCCTCCAGATTTTTTGGTTCGTGGGATCAATCCGAATTCTTTGTAATGCTTAAGAAGGGCTGATAATTTAAGAAAGTATTAATATTAAGAAATATTTTCAAGCGTGTTTGTGGATCACGGGCGCAGCCATTAAAGTTTTCCACAATGCACTGCGCGATTTGAAACATAGCAACAGCACGGGGTTTGTGTACAACTTTCTTCTGTATGTGATTGGCTGAAAATTAACGTGACGTCACTGTAGATGCCAAAAAATAGAAAGAGGGACGTCTGAGATTTAATTTTACATGCATCATGGGGGTTTCCCCGACGAAGCACGTACAAAATGAGTCCAATTTGGAGTATTTTTCTCAAGGTCAGCGGTGGTTGTCTTCTACAAAATACAATTACACTGTTTCACATAAGTGGGCCTATATCTAGATATCACTACCTGCGACTTCCGACTCATTTTGCCAGATCGGGTCACATATATGCATATACATATATATGATTAATAATCTTCTTGAAGGTCCACAAGGTGTCAAAAGTCCTCTCAGACTAGTGGAATGGATGCTCAGAGAGAAGTGAGTCATTCAACAAATTTTGCACGACAACCTGAAGTGCCAACATCAGGGTTTCATTTTATTGATCGGTTTATATTTCTAAAAATGTCTTTCTTTGTGCTTGAATACTTAATTTTTTGTACATACAGGGCAGGCCAAAAGTAGGTAACCATTTGTATATTATTGTGACTTTTTATTTTTAACAGGTGTTGTGACAGCATGGGGAGAAGCATTTGTATACCTCCACCAACATGGCTGAAAGTGTATTATATAGGAGATAAATTTGAAACAAAAGTGGTTAATGCACTGAAATATGGAGGTCCTAATGTAAAAATAATAAAATGTAAAAAACAAACAAATAAAAAACCAAAAAACAACTACTTTTTGGCTACTCTGTATTTACAAGTACAAAGTTGAAAATTATTATGTGAGTAAATTTGAAGTGGATACATGTACTGGAAGTGTGTAAAATAAATATTTACTCACTGTATAGGCATAGTAATACAGATTAATCACATTTCAATTCTTATTGTACTCATAAACATGTAATGAGAGAAATCCTTCTATAAATCATAATCCCGCTTTGGGACAGAAGAAAAAAAAATCCTGCTTCCAAATGTAGTAAAACTGTACAATTTCAGAGATAATGCATGAATGAATGAATTTGTTAAGGAGCTTTTTGAAGAGTCTAACAAAAATAATTCCTTTTGTGCAATGATTACTATTGCATCATAAGGATGGAGATTACATTAATGTAAGGCAGTAAACTAACCTTTTTATGTGATATTCACACTTAGGAAGAGCCCATTTTCTCCATCCTGAAACCTCCCAGCCCAGTGAACTGCTGTTTGTGGTTGAAGTTTAAGTTGGGTGCAATGTTAAGTATCAAAAGTCTTCAGATAACACAGAGGTCACAAGCTGGCGAACACTTCAGTTCGCCTTATTTTCCGTGTCTCGTTATTAAGCATGGCAGCTTTTTCCTTGAAGGGATTCTCTCTCAGCTGGTTAATTCATGTCCAACACAGCGCAACACAACACAGCAGAAAGCCAAATGTCTGTCAGCTTTTCTTCCATTTATAACAAATAGAGTCACAGAGGTGTCATCACTACTGAATATCAAGCTTTCTCTGGAAATTTAGATGAGAAATGTCTATCATTGTGTAGCGTTAATAATTTTCCAAACTGTTTTATCCTTTATTAGGGTTTCCAGGAGGCTTGAGACCATAACAGCCGACTCCAAGCAATGGTCTGGCTGAACCGTTTGCCAGAAGATCGCAAGTGATTAACGTTCTGTCTTTCAGAATGCAACAAAATATAGGCTAGTTTTCTCTGTAATGGAAACTACCGTCTTATACCTTTTTATAGATAGTGATTTGTAGATATTATAGTTTTTTGTTAACTAGAAACACTTGTAAGTTTCTACACATGGGGCATGTCATTACAAAATGAGTCGGTTGTAGCAAAAGGTTAATTGTAAAATATAATGAAAAAAAATGACCTAAATTAGGATTAACCTAATGATGGATAAGCGGATCCATCTATCTATAGCTAATGGATGGAAGGAAGATGATACCTTTAATGTTTTTGCTAATTTCTCTTGACAGGCTGCACCAAATTTATCAATTTATCAGTTATTTCAATATAATAAACTGCAACTTTAAAATTATCCAGTAAAACAAAATTTTATTTTTTGACTAACTTTTCATTTTTGTTGATAAATATTGGAATCTTTAGTTTGGAGCTGTTTATAAAACTAGCTCCTTTAAGATGGAATGGAGGATAAACCGTTATTTTCTTTATTCCTGCTTTCGGATAGGGGGGAGCCTTACTGAGAGCGGAAGCACTGCTAGGAAACATGTGTAAATATCAGCTTTACTTATATCAGATAGTCTGGCGAACTGTTCAGGGTGTACCAATGTAGGCTAAGATAGGCTCCAACCTCCCTGCGACCATTTAGGAAAATGCACTTAGGAAAAAATCCTGATGGCCTCAGTTTGCTGAGTGGGGAGTAGCATTAGTCCAACTGATATGAGTCGCTCACTCACACAAAACAATATTTTTATCCATCCATGCTGCACTCTTGTGAAAAAGGGATTAAGATAATATTTTTAACATAGGTTCATTTCAATTTCATTCTATCAATAAGGCTGAGATTGGAGTTTGCTCTGAGCAGATTTTCTTTTCTGATTATAGTTGTTCAGCACAATTAACCACACAGTTGTAGGATCTCTACAACCTACGAAGGATTTGTTTCCCCGCAGATATTTCATATCCATCCAACAAACTATTAATACTACTAATAACCTCAATTTTATGTGATGTGTATTCCTTTTCTATTTTTTCTGCATTACACATAGAGTAAACCTGTCGTCCTTTATGCGTATACTTACTGAATTCTTGAGATACAGCAGGTAGTCTTTCAGATGTAATACATGAATTAAATCTTAGTTTGAAACATATGGCCAACATCACTTGGTGATATACACTCTAATGTTTTTAGCTTTCTCATTTTTAATTTTAGAAGTACAACTTTCAGATACATTTCAGAGTGATATGTTGTAATTATTTCAAGTCCGAGGTTATGGAGAGAGTACTGTTTTTGATGACATGATTCTGAAGCTTACTCTTAAATATTCAGTTATGTTTTGTATCTAATTTAGTTTGTGTGAATGTGTGATTTGTTTAAATGTGTGACTAATGCAATGGTAGTATCATTTATAAAGCCTGTTGCTAGTGTTGCTGTACAACCCTTTTGTTTTTCCTCACAGAGGCGTTAATTACCATCGTTCTATATATAGAAGAGTGTGGAATTGCATACATGCCATTTGGTCATGTGTTGTGTCCGGCTCAGTCCAGTCATAGCAAGCACTGCCTACGTCTCACACATATTTAAGAGCTTAAAAGGTGCTTAGATTCTTACAGATAATCCTTGTTAGTTTGAACCTTTTTGTGGCTTATTGTTTAGCAAAACCTAGACTTGCTTTGTGTAAATGGTTATGCAATTGTTTTGCTACAGACTAACCAATATGTTGCTGGTACCTCAACTTTTTGCATTTTTAATTAGAAATCTCTGTTTGTGTTTATGCTCAAGAAACATTTTTACAGGTCTGCACCTTGTAAAGGTGGGTTTAAAATCTAGTGAGAGTTGTTCTGCTGATGGACATGCATTGCTGAAAGTACCACAGCCTGAGCAGTATTGCATCCCTCAGTGACTACATTTTACCCATTGGTATGGGTACTGAGAGGTTGGAAGAAATTACAAATATGCAGCAAATATAGTGGAGGTGATTGGCTGTTATGTATCACTGATTAGCAGTGTTAGGGTGCTGGATTACTGATCCCAAGGTCGGGGGTTCAAACCCCACTATTAACGTGTTCTCATTGCTGTCCCCCCAGTGCAGCTAACTGGGTTATCAAATGCCGGCGTTGTCTGTCACCGTGCGAGGCATGTAAAAGAAGCATTGCTGATTTTCATCAAGAGTAGGCTGCACAGCTGTCAGTGTTTCTGCCCTGCGATGGACTGGCGAGCTGTCCACGGTGTACGATGCCCTTGTCCAGAGACGGCTGAGATGGGCATTTGTCTTCTCTGTAATTTAGAAATGGTTTGCCTATGCAAAGTCTGAACTAAACCACTGTCTGCCAGGTTTTTCTAAAATCTCATGTAACTAACAATAGTATATTAGTATACTAATAGTATAGAAATAATAATAGTATAGAAAGCATTATTCAGCCTCGCAGAAGCATAGATTATCTCATTACAGTGTCACCTACGAAGAAGTGGGATGTATTAGGCAGAAAGTAAATAATTGGCAATCAAAGTTGATGCATTGGAAGAAGGAAAAATGCGGGCAGAGTTAAGTAGACCAGTAGCATTCAGCCAATCAGATGAACGCATTCATGTTGTAAGATTTTTAGTTTCTTAAACATGTAGTTTCAGCACCAAAAATGTTGCCTGTGTCTTTAAGACATGATTCTAACAATTGAAGATGGTCTGAGCATGTTGTTACAGACCAATCCACTGCTCAGTGGTTTCTGCATTATTTAGCATTTCACATCTATTTCAGAAATAGATGAAGTGTTCTATTTGTGCAATCTTAAAATCCAATCTGTGTGGAAGCCCCTAATAAACCTTTTGCAATGAACATCAGTGGCAGAAGTGCTCAGTCATAGACCACAGATCCTGTCGCAGATAAGATCATGACACACAGCAGGTTAGGAGGTCAGTGATATATATAGCGTTACTATCTTCAAAGGATTCACTGGCTATTTAAATTGTCGATATTATAAGCCTTGGTTGAGTGCTTGCACACACACACACACACACACACACACACACAAATACCTGCTTTTACTTTCATCTCCAGTTGCACTTAATTTGGTGTTTAGAATAATAATCACAGAACACCTAAAAGCACTCGGGAGGATATTAATGACTGCAGATTGACTCTGGAATTTGTACAGCCTGGTAATGAAGACATGACAGGCATTATCATATGAATACAAAAAGGATTCTTAATCCAAGGAGAAATGGTATTCTTTCTAAACCTGCCTGAGCAGACAAACTACTGAAATAATAAACCTGTCCCAAAAACCATCAGTTTCAAATTACTGCCAGAATGCATAAAGTGAAATAGAAAGCAACCATACCAAAGTCTCCTGTCACACATGAACATATGCATATTTTCATCATCTGGTGGTTTTTACTTACATTTTTTGATGTTGCAGACTGCTACAATCCATTTGATAGTTTGCATTAACCTGTAGGCCTCTGTTTTACTCCAGCGAGTGTGCGAAATCGCCAGTACAAGACAGGAATCCATCAGTTCATACTACAAATGCTACAAATCAAATTTTATTTGTCACATACAAATTAAACACAGTACAATATGTAGTGAAATGCTTAATACGACTGTCCAAAAATGTATAGAATAAACTATCAAAGTAACCGGAAGTAAAGAACAATAACAATAACTAAAAGTTTTTAAAGGATTTTAAAGGTCAGTATAAATATAAAATACAAATATATATATATATATATATATATATATATATATATATATAAGTGAAATATAATGCAAATATACAGGCAATTTAATGAAAAATAATGTAATGCAGTGGCGATTTTTCAGTTAAAATAAGGTCTGTCTGTAAAGTGTCTGTGTGCAATAATAACTCTATACAGATATTAATCTAACAAGACAACTGCTGTCTTTTTAAAATCTTATCGTAGCCAGTTCCCACCCGCCAAGTATGCCTCCCTGACACTCGACTACCAACAGCCAGGGAGTTGCTTCCTCTGAGACACTTGATGCTTGCTGCCCGCAACTTTTCAATCAGGTGATATCTGTCCCTTGTATGCATGAGCTCACAGAGGCTGGTAATCACTCAGTGTGACAGGGAGGTGAACCTATGCTATCCCCCCAGGAATATTCCTGGCCGCAGATGGATGCATCTTTTAACCTGGAATCGAACTCGAAAGCAGCATATATGTTAGCAGCACACCTTGTTGATGTCTTGGGAGTCAAAAATTAGATTTTTATAGTTCATTTTTTATCCATTACAAAGGCAGGGCTTGTGAGCTCTTTTGAACCTTCTCATTCAGAGTTTTCTACATGCTACACAGGAATGGTGTTTTAGTATATACTACATAAAAACACAATAAAAACATGCTAAATTAGGTTTTAATTGTTTATTTCTTTATTTTAAAGCATGATAATGGCACGCTTCAAGTGAATGGGACAGACAGTTTTGTGCGGCTACATGTAACATGACTGGATGTTAATTGTTAATCCTGCACAAATTATTAAAATCTGACCCAACGCATTGTATCAGGTATTAAGTTGCATAAGTTGCATGGGTCAGTTTTGAGCTATGAGAAACACCCCCAACCGGTTGGTTTGCAAGGAGCTGAAGTTTGTCATGTTTGGTTCAAGTGGGCGTCGCTGCCTTTATAAATCCTGATTCTTTTTATCAGTGCAACTTTTCATAGTTTTTAATAATAGAAATCTGCATAAATATTGAAAATAACTTATTGAGCTTATTGAGCTTATTGAGCCAGGAATATGGCGATATGCATAACTCATATAGCCCAAAATGGGATTTGATGTAATGGGTCACATACAGTGTGGTATGTCTACGTTTGACTTTCTTTAGTTGATTTATTTAATTTAACTATGATGTTGCAAACCTTTTCTGTGTGTTGGGGTGTTAAGGGATATATATTGTTTTGTATGCGTGTATGTTTGGGAAGACGTTGTTATTTTCTTTGGCTAAACTTCTTTTTGGCCATATATATGTAAGAGCAAGAGGACTCACAAGTGTCTTCACCCTACGGCACAGTCAAGTACATCCTGAGTGACTAAAATACACATATTGAACCTACAGTATATTTTACTCAATTAACACCCATTTATTTTGCAGTGATGCACACTATTTAAAAATATGTCTGCTGTTAATCTAAAATGCATTGTCTGTGCACATGTATCTGTACTCTATATAAGAGTGGAGTTTTTGTTCTTGTTTGCGTTTTGGAAATGTCACTGATGTGATTAGATTACTCACTGCAGCAGAAGAATTAAATTCATCTCATTTTCCGCTCTCCATCTAGCCAGTATTTTATATAGCAATAAACAACACATGCTATTATGTAGAGCTCCATCCAGCTCCATTAAAGTAATTATCAGCCCTTGAAGGTCAGGGATCTGTCTGCTATAGTTACGACAGTGACCACTGAATTAGACTTAAAAGATCTCGTCTACCTTTTGTTGGATATGTGGTGGCAAAGGCTAGCCTGCTGTTGCTGATATTCCAGTGTCTCCAGACACATGTCAGGCTCTGTATTCAGGCTTATGGGGTAACTCTTGACTTGGAGCCATTTGCTTGGATACATTTTGTGGTTCAGTGATTCAGTCTGCTCAGCCCTGCATTAGCAGTGGCCCGTGAAGAGTTTGCTGTGAAGAGTTTGCTAAAGGGCAGCTCTTCCTTGACTCATTGTAGTGTAGTACTGAATACAGCATGGTTAGACAGAGTGCAGAGGCTCAACTAATCAGAGATCCACACCACTTACTAAATTTTGCTCAGGGCCATGACCAACAGTGCTTTCTCACCTTTCCGTTTGCCTGCTGACTCTGAAATCAGAAGCACACACAGAAATTGCTTTTGGAAGCAAGTATAGATCATCTTTTAAAAAGAATTTCGTCCAGAATTCCTAATATACAGTATGTTTGGGATTGTTAAAATGTGCTATGGCTCACCTGGAAGCAGTCTGAGAGACTGACTAAGATTTTTCTCAACCTGTGCTCATCGTTCCACCGCTGCCTTGGACCAGTTGTTTTGAGTCCACACCCGCTGTGTTTACACATACCTAAATCAAATGCACCAAACGGGTAAGATAGGGTTCAATTTGACTTGTGCAGAATTTAAAATTTTTTTTTTAAAAACATAACATGTAAACAGACATACAGAGAGTAACCATAGGGGAGAATAACCAGATATGGCGTAATTGTTAGTGAAGCGGCTTTGAGACCAAAAGGTCTTTGATTCGATTCCTGAACTCGCAGGAAAAATGTGTGGTGGTGGAGTAGTGAGCTGCATCCTCCATTCCTTCACCTTCATGGCTGAAGTGCCTTTGAGCAAGACACTTAGCCCCCAACTGCTCTCCGGGCACCCCAGTGTGTGTGGCAGCCCACTGTTCCGAGTGTGTGTGCTCACTGTTTGTGTGTGTGTGTGCTCACTTTGGGTGGGTTAAATGCAGAAGTAATAATTTCCCTTGTAGGATTAATACAGTATAGCAAAATAAAAAAAACACAATAAAAATAATAATAAATAATCAACCAATAGGTGTGTAAACAGCAGGCTTTCATATGATGGGATATGATTTTGATTTATAAGGCAATGATTTGCTATTTAACACTATGATTATAAACATTCAAGTTCATTCATCATGAACTGTTTAATCCTGCTAGGGTCGCAGGGAGCCAGAAGAGTATCTCAGGATGGGGTACACCCCAAACAGGTTGTCAGTCTTTTGCAGGGCTAACACAGACATAAACAATTTGGAGTAGCTGGTCTTTGGACTGTAGGAGGAAACCAGAGTACACAAAGAAACCAATGCAAACACAGGTAAAACATGCAAACTCAACATAGAAGGGCACTTGGCTGATATTTGAACCCACAATATGCTACCTTAGAAACCTTCGTAGAAAACATTATTGTGATTTAATATTTTGGTTGTTTGTATTAATGCATGCAACTAGCTAGCTCTGTGTTATATTTTCATCTAACATTTCTTTCAGTTATAAATTCAGTTATATTTCTTTGCAAACAAAAGCTTTCATTACTCATGTGGTCTACCTAATTATTTAGCTCGATACTAAAACTGTATCTCTATTCATGAGATGTGGTTTGTTATGAATGTGGACAAGGGCAAGGCTTTACTACCCAAAATAAAGAACGGAATGATTGGAGAGATCTGAATAATCAGACTAATCTGATCAGTATTCTATTCGGTGTAGCGCTCATATCCAGAAATGAATTTTTAATGCTCTTTGAGTGATCGTAGTACCTGAGAATTTGGTTGCTTTATTTATTTCTTCAAAAAGTAATAAAAACCTGGCAGGGTGATTCGGTAGGGTATATGTACCATGACTTGAAATGTGCTTCTTCGTGCCTCAGCACTACTCACTCTGTATTCCAAGGTGTGAAAGACAAGAAGCAGAAGTGCCAGTGCTTCTGACATCTTTGTTCTACAGCCTCTCGGTTAATATTCCTCTGGTCATGCTCATCTGTCTCCTAACCTGTGAAACAACCGTCCACAGCAACACATCATCAACTCTTGTGACAGAAGTTGTCATGGAAAGATAATAACTGGCTCCAGAACTGAATTTATGGATAGGAACAGGTAATGTCTTTTGGATGTTTTTTTTTTCATTCTGTCTCTCTTCTTGGACTAAGAACAGTACATGTCATTGATGATTCTATTAATAACAGTAAACTGATTTTGTTAGAACTTTCTTTGACACAAATCACTTTTTCTGCTTTATATGATTCACTTAGAGATATATATCAAGAAGAAGGAACATTTATAAAGCAGTAATCCTATGCTATAACCTCTAAAAACATTTTTGTACATGTAATGATTCACAGAGTGCAAGGTGCTTGTTGTTGAATAGTCCCAGAGACGGGACATCGAAGTGACTATTAAGTTCGTTTTTATCCACCAAGGCTGAGGTGACTAACTATTTTAATATATACATGGGAACATAAATTAGCTAATAGAAAACTATATCAAAATGTTTTTTTAACATATTTTAAGCCAGTTATTTAAGTTAGGTGACCTTTATGTGTATATACCATATGGAAGCACATAAAAGCAAATTAAAATAAGATCCTTATGTTTTTTTCATTTTTTAAAGCATGACAGTGATGGTTCCATTCAGCACTTATGAACTCGAGAAACTGTGCTTGTCCATTGTTTTCGATTGTCCACTCTGGGAAAATGTCTTTTAATCCCCATATAGTGCATGAATTCTCAGGTAGTGTTTAATAATACCGGTTGTCCTTTCGTCTCATTAATCTTTTTTTTTGGAGAATGGATAAAAAGTGCTTATGGTGCAACAAGTAATGATTACATAGACACACCTTTGGTGGGCACATATTTCACAGTATGTAGGTTTGGGTCTTGAATCTCAGCCAAGGGCCTTTCTGGGTGGAGTTTGCATGTTCTCCCTGTGTTTGCATGGATTTCCTCTGAGTACTCAGATCTCCTCTGACAGTTCAAAGACATGCACATGAATATTAGCGTGAATAGTTGTCTGTGTTAACCCAGTAGTAGACTGGCGTCCTCGTTAGGGTGTACCCTACCTCTTGTCAGAAGTCAACTGGAAGTGGCTCCAGCTATCCCCGTAGATCAGGAATGGAAGGATAGATGTATCGTACTTTAAACAGTTCGTTGTTAATATGGGTTGGAACATAATACAGCATCTGTAATAAACTCAGCCTCACTTTACATAGTGTATTATGGTAAAATAGATAAAATAATCAATAAAAGTTAGAAAAAAGTCTCATTATATAATAGCTGAAAAGATTTTGTTCAGATAAGGTATAGAATAATGGTGTTAGCTCTAATTTAGCAGTGGACCTTGTATGTTTATTACTTACTAAGGTCATGTTCTTGTCCATCAAGGATAACCTAATAGAGCTTTAGAAAATGGTCATTTCAGTCAGATTGGTCAGCCAGTGACATTAAAACCTGAGGTTGGAGAGCAGAGCTATGAAATTTTGAATGTTCATTATGTAAACTGAAGTTTACAAGGCCAAGAAGAAGTGAACACAGTCTGAGGGTACAAGAGCATATAATTAGATCTAGAATGAAGAGCCCAATCCTAATAAGATGTTGCATTGCCTCATTGCCTGAACAAACTGAGCAGTTTATTGTGTTTCTTAAAGTAGTTGGGTGCTGCCACTTTCTTGGCCCATCAAAAACCATCTGCTTCTGTTTCTAGCTATTTTTTACTTGTTTGATATCCAAAAGTATGTAATGAACTAGTGGAAGGACAAACAAAAATTTCTTAATCTTTTTTTCCTTTTAGATGTAACACTGGGTTATACCCTGTGATAGCCTGGTGAGCTGTTCAGGGTGTACTCTGCCCTCACCCAGAGTTGGCAGAGATGGGTGCCGGCCTCCCCCACAACCCTAACTAGGATTAAGGGGTTCAGAAAATGAACGATGATGATTACTGGGTGACATGGGGCTGCAGTGGTTAGCACTGTTACCTCACAGAAAGAAGGTTCTGGGTTTAAACTCATGGCTGATTGGGGTCTTTTTGTTTGCATGTACCATCCATGCTGCATCCGTGTTCCCCAGGTACTTCAGCGTCCTACCACAGTCCATACCTATGCACATTAGGTCAGCCGGCTATTCTAAGTTGCCCATAGGTGTAAATGTAAGTGAGAATGGTTGTTTAGCTCTGTGGTAGCCGTGATTATAGATTGGCGACCTGTTCAAGGTGTACTCGGCCTCTCGTCTAAAGTCTTCTGGGGTTGGTTGGGATACTGATGGGTAAGCAGGATAGTTAACTTTGGATGGAGAGATGAAACACACATCGGGGAAATTCACTTCTCTGCATTCAATCGAATCACAATAAGACACCTATAACATTAAAAAAGTTTCGATTTACAGATATGACCTTCATCTACTGTAATGTATTCCAAATTCCAAGCTATTGTCTATTTAAAACAATCTGCTTGGTTTTGCTGAGTAGACAGTGCTGTGGTTTAATCTATTCTTACTGATAATCGCTGTCCGATCATTCAAATAGAGAAAATGTTATATGTTAAAATGCTATCCAGACCAAGAAAATTTTTCTGAAGATACTTTCATCCTAATTCATTTTCTCTGATCTCACAAGCAACATACACAGCAGTTTTAAAACTAGAGTAATAAAAAAACAGATCTTTAAACTTACAAATTAATAATCTTCACTGAGGCTGCACAATATACTGTATTGTTAAAAACTGTATTGTTGTATTGTTCATCGCTCAGTCCTGAAATTCTTTTTTTTTCTTTGAGGATGTGTTTATGTGATGCAGACTTTCTTATCAGTTCATCTCCATTCGATTCAGTTCCATGGAGATTTCTTTAAGATACAGAAAACTGTATTGTGGTTTAGACATTCATGATGTTGATATCATCTTATGCCCCATATGTGAATTCTTTCGTTTTCTTGTATTCAGTGTTATGGAAGAATCTAATAGGAAACTCAGACAATCACTCATTTTCTCACATTGCTGCTTGCTCCATGAAGCCTATTTGTCTATTTTTCCTGCTGAGTGCTTTTTCTCCCCAAGTTTGTGCAGACCAGAGCGTCATACTTGTTCAAAATCTTTAAATCTTTATAGTTTAGAACACAATCATTTAAGAAACATTCATGAAATTGCAGGCCCATCCTATAGTTCCTAACTATATTTAGTACTGCTTCATTCTTGAGTGTGAATGCCATCTGTCACCCTGTGATATATTGTTAACAGAATTACCATAATGTCTTTAAAGCAGTGGTTTAGGCTCCTAAAATAACCTTTGCAGTACAAATTAGTGTTTTTTAGGATAGTATGAAAATTATCAGAGTTTATGGTAATGAGAAGTGAAGTGATATGAAGACTATTAATTATAGCAGGACGGTGGTGAGCATTTCTTTCAGCAATAAAATTAAGAATGGCTACAAGTGACAACTTGGATGGGAGGCTGCCTGGGAACACCAGGTTCCATGAAGGGTTGGGAAAGACCTGGCAACCAACCCTGTAAAAATTCTGCTAGGAAAACTATGATAATATAGCCAGCAGGAGTCAGTCTTAACACAAGAACAAAAACAATTCATTCATTCATTCATTTTCTTAACTGTTCAATCCTAATTAGGGTCGCGGGGAGGCTGGCGTCCATCTCAGTCGACTCTGAGCGAGGGCTTCTCACAGCAAAAATAAACAAATATTTGTGACTGGTATATAGGAATGCAAAAGATATCACTGGTATTTAAATCCAGAGTTGTGAACCTTGCTTAAAGTACCAACAGTAGCACTCCTATGATGTGAACCCTCAACCGTCCAGTCACTGAGACCGAGCTTTAAGTTGCATTCATGATGCCTGGTTAGTGGTAATCTGCAAGTTGTAAATTTCGTACCTCAACACATTTTCCATGTAAAGTGAAAAAAAAAAATCGTAAGACTCTGTGTAAGTGTATTGTAGATAAGCACGTAAAGCTCATCAATAACTTCTTTAACCACTCTTTTGCAGTTCTGCTATACTGAACATCAAACATTCATACAACATTCTGGACTAAAATTGTAGTGCACAGTACCGAGTATTTGAGATGGGAATCAGCAGAGACCACCCAAATCGATATTATCATGATACATGGGTGTTAATTAGATTTGTACTGTGATTCTGTAAGTTTCATGATTCTGTAAACATCCCAGTTTGATTTTTATTTTTTAACAAATTTTCCTCTTTTTAGTTACAATTATAAAACCAGCAATTACATTGAACAATGTAAAAGAAGGTTTGTTAATTGTTATTCTGACACAAAGTTAATGCATATAATTCACCACCCAGGTAGGACTTTGCTACCTGTAGATGTGGGAATGGTTTAGAGTGCACCACCTGTAGAACTATAAGGGATCAGCAAAGATTCAGCACCTCAAATTCAAACCTATAAATTAAAAATCAACAAAAATGATTTTGTAGCCATAAATGGGTCACCGCACAAAAGAATCAGGATACATATCCAAATAAAAAATTTCCCATCTCTACTGAGTAGCTTATCAACAAGCTAGCCAGTTGACCTTATTGCGAACTCTAATGCTAACTATTACCATCTCAAAACAGTGATTAATGTGGTCAATTTTATAGATTGAACCAGGTTCTGTCTTGGTAAATTACCTGAATTAAAAAAACAGTTTTAAACTCTTCTAAAAGTAGAGAAGCACTTTAGACTGTTTACAGTGTTTATGTCAATGTTGATGTGATGTTAGTTTGTAAACAGGGGAATGAACTGGCAGATTAAAAGGAAGGTAGAAGAAAAGGACATGGAAGGGGAATTTTTTCTGGGTTTTTACTGGTTGTATCAGGGGACTTAAGTTACTACAACTTCATCTCACAGTAATAGTCAATGATCAATAAAAGTCAAGTCACTTGTCAACATTCCATATTTTCTGATGAGAGTAAATAAATAAAAAGCCCATAGTACAGCTTAAAAGACGATCAGAAAATCTGCACATATTTTACAAATTTGTGAAATATGTTTGGATTCATTGACGTATCCAGCTTGCCTGAATTCTTTGACACATGGCTGAAAAAATGTATTTATTCAACACTGTCTAAAGTTCATGCAAAATGAGAATCAGTAGGGATGGTGATGATCAAACCCCATGTAGGCGGTGTTTATAACTCTATGCAACACGGAAGTGTGATTGAAATGTATGAGTCAGTTTTTAAGCCAATTAACCCCCGAGAAATGATTCCTAATTATAAACTTTCTTCATTTAAAATACAGATTAACTCAACTAATAATTTTTACCTCTGGAGCTTTACTCTCAGTTCTTCAATATCCTCAGTTGTGCAATGCCTTGTGAACCAAGACGAAAAGGCAAGGCAAGCTTCCTGTCCAGCCTAGGGCTTTACTTAAAAGCAGTGTTAAGGTGGATGAGCAGTGCATGCATCACTGTATTCCTTAATGTTGTATTATAGTTCCTCAAAGTTGTATAAAATGCAAACCATATATCTTTTTTTTCTTCTAGTCACTTTAAATACAATATTTTGAACTGTGATAAAAATGTTTTTTTGGTATCCTGCTAGTATGAGTATATGATAATGCTGTATATGATATGTTGTATGGATAAAACATACATTACCAATCCTCAGTAAAACACGTGTTCTGCTCATAACTATTAAAATCTCTCACAATTCCATCAAATTAGTTTGAACTTGTAATTTTCTTTAAAAATTCTTTGCTCACTCCAGGAAGATTCTCCCAGAAAACACTTTTCAGTTCTTTCAAAATAAAAAAGCCCAGCTGATTCTATGACATCCAATAAATACCTTTTTCCCTTTTATCCTTGCTCCTCCATGAAAGCTATTTGACTATCTCATCGAAGCTTTGCCTGCCTGTCTATTGTCATGGAGCCTCACAGGCAATTTGAGTTCCACAGAAACCAATAAATCCCGGATGGTTGAAGGTCTTCACAGTAGGCCACCTCAATCAATTTAGTAAAACTTCAGATGCTGCAGTCCAATCCTACTAGAATGCCTTCTAAAGAAACCAATATCATCTTTCATTGTAGCACTGGAGCATTGTAGTAGAGGCCAATCGATGCTAAATTATTTTAACTAGCATCACAATAAATGGCAGTGAAATGCTACATACATACTATTTGCTTAAATGACCCAGAACGATTTTAGAGAATTAAATTGCTATTTTTGTTGGTCACAAACCTTTGTCATGCAAATGAGATGTTTGGGTAAAAAAAAAAAATCAGATCTCTTAATCCTTGCTGTTTCACTTCTCCGCTGTTTCATATGTATTTCGGTTATATAAGTAAAATAAAATTATGTAAATGTTTTATTTTATAATTGAACATATTAATTTGCCCAGCTAATGGGAGCATTTATGAAAAATATGGAATGCTTTAGACAGGCATAAAAATAAGCTTTTTGTAGCTTGTAATTCATGTATGTTATATGAAGTAGTAAAATAATTACAGTATAACAGTATGAACATAATGTGATATGTTTGCACATATGTGCAGAATAAGTGCTAAACTTCACCCATTCATCCTGAGCATCACAGGGAAAACAAATTTGCATACAGACATTCCCTTTATATTGTAAACATATGATGTACGGCCCTTATTGCGCCCCTTGGGACACATCGGGATCACTTTGGGTCATCTCGTGTCTGTCATCCTCCAGAGTTGTTGTCGTTCTGAGTCGTCGTGTGTCTGTCTGCATTACGCTTTTATTCTATCTGCTACATCTCCTGAGTCATTCATTCAAATTCAATTAAGGCATTTACCAAAATGCCTTTTCATTAAAAAAAATTGTCATCAGTTTTTCTTTAATAATCTGCAGGCAACATATGTCTTTTATTTACATATGTGAACTACACTGGCTGTTACATTTTATACAACGTATATTATATATTTATGTATAATTCATATTAATATATATTATAACTCTTTCATGTCCAGGGTTGAGTACACACTCATGTTTCTTAATACAACACCACAACTAAAATTGTATGTACACAATAAAATGTAGTAAATAGTAACAAGGGGGCAAATATGAACAAAGATGGTAGGTCTTTTTATTTGGTGCTAACCAGGTAAGAATAACTTATAGATCTGTTTTCTACAAGTTATCCACAAGACCTACAAGTTATCATTACCTGGGCAGCACTGAATAAAAAAAACTTTCCAATTTTTGTTCCTATTAACTCTGATTTATGATAATCAATGCTAGCTGCTACAATATTATTGCAACATATTAGTAGGCTTGTAGCTTGTCTTCAGTACATTATCACATTATTTGTAAAGTGAGCACTCTATGTTTACAATATCTGCTACCAAAATTGAGTAATTCAAGTGATGGACCACAACTGGTAACTTGCATTTATTGCAAGATTATTATATATACCTGTATAGCACGACTTCAACAATGTAACGGTTTTGTTTAGAGCGGTATATTGTCTGACTCTCTAGATTCAAAAGCCATGTAAGAGCCCAGATTTAGGAATGGTTATCTGTGTGCACTGCCAGCTGTGCCATCATGCATGGCTGGCGCTAGATGCTTTGGACAGGCCGTGTCCATGTTTATTCAGGCCACTGACACTCACAGACGCGTGTTAATCTAAAAGGCTCTGTTCCACTGCTCTTCATCATCACCTTCCCACTGGTCCTCCAGATCCAGTGACACACTCCCTGAGAGAGTGTGTCTTGCTGTCAGCTACATGAGCAATTTCCACTCATGATGCCTGTCATTGTTTTTCACAATGCACAAATTATGCAGTGTGAGGTAGGTACATCTGAGACCTGAAGGTGTTGTTCTATTAATGAAAGTCATCGGTTAATTTTACTTTTCTGTTTTTTTTATTAGGTATGGATGATAATGTGATATTAACTACTTTTTTAATTGGTCAGTGCTGCTTGTGATGATAAAACTGATGTAATTTTCTGCATCGTTTACTTAGCATTGTTTCTGTAATAAAAAAAATCCTGTTCATTTTATTTAGGAGCATCCAGTGAGAGATTCTTAACTGTTATCATTAATTTATTAAGTAATGTGGTGGACTGTTTTGTCCTATTAGGGTCACGGGAAGACTGGAGCCTATGTCAGCCGACTCTGGGATAAGGCGAAGTACACTCTCAACAGCTTGCCAGTTGCAGAGCCAACAACACATGACCAACACAACCACACAGCTAATCACACTCTTATTCACACATAGGGGCAATTTGGAACACCTAAATAGCTTGATGTACATGTATTTAGACTGTGGGAGGAAACTCATGGAATCACTGGGAGTACATGCAAATTCCACACATAAACACCCTCACCAAGCCTGGGACTTAAACCCAGGACATTCTTGCTGTGAGGTAGACTTGCTCTTTACTATTCCACCATGCCATCCTGTCAATTATCAACATAAATGAAATAAGATCTAAATGACGGAAAGAGGTTTTTATGATTCTGCAATAAAAGTCTAAAAAAAAGAAAGAAAGAAAGAAAGAAAGAAGAAACAAAAAAATAATAATAAAGGGAACACTTAACAACACAATGCAACTCCAAGTCAATCACACTTCTGTGAAATCAAACTGTCCACTTAGGAAGCAACAATGACTGACAATCAATTTCACCTGCTGTTGTGCAAATGGAACAGACAACAGGTGGAAATTATAGGCAATTAGCAAGACACCCCAATAAAGGAGTGATTCTGCAGGGGTGACCACAGACCACTTTTCAGTTCCTATGCTTTCTGGCTGGGTGCATGTTCTACTCGTGCTTGCGTGGGTTTCCTCCGGGTACTCCGGTTTCCTTCCACAGTCCATAAGCATGCACAGTAGGCTAATTGGCTGTTCCAAATCACCCCTAGGTGTGAGTGTGAGTGTGAATGGTTGTGTGTGTTGGCCATGCGATGGCCTGGCCAGCTGTCCAGTCTGTACTCTGCCTTTGCACAGAGTCACTTGCGAAGGGCTTCAGCCTCCCTGCGACCCTTATCGGGATTAAACAGGTTAGAAAATGAGTGAATGTTTACTCTTATCTGTCTGATTTTATAAAGTATTCCAAAATCCATGCATTTATTCTGCAAGCTGTTTCTCCTATATCCATACAATCAATGAGAAATGCTTTATTGTAACCCCCCAAAAAAGCATTTGTTGAGCGTTAGATATTGTTCCAGACCTGCACATACAGATCTCTTCACATTAATTTTTAATTCTCAGTGCATAGATCTGCTGGGAGTCTTCTATTATTCTCTCCATCTCCGTAGCATAAATCTATCTCGTGGAAGGCTGGATGATGTTAGCAGCTGCAGATGCCAGAGCCTGTGAAGCCTATTCACATTTCACCTTCTCTAGGGCATATCATTCTCTAATGTCGGGTCATTCCTTCTTTAAGTGTCCAGTCATAAATCTCTTCCTTTCTTGCATAGCATCATTTTTCAAATTCCTTGCTGAGACACCGTTGAGAGAAGACATGTATTATTTATCAGAACACTTAGGTCTTGTGTACAGTAGCCTGAAGGGAAGGTGACACTGGCATAGAAGAATTTACAGTGATGGTAAAGGCATTTTGACTATGAGAAGTCAGAAAATCAGTCCAAGAAGGATAACGTTTTAGTTTATGAAGTAAAATTCCAGACAGATTGTTCCAGAAGTTCAACTTGTACACTCATCCAGTTATGATCCCTTAGTTTATTGTTAATGGATGATGGTTCTTTTACATGCCTCTCACCATAGACAGTGAGAAACATGGCTGGCCTTTAATAGTTATAGTTAACTGCTGAAGTTTTTAGTATGAATTAATAATATCAAACTCTTTGATTGCTGGCAGGTTAGGATTTACGTGGTACCCAGTGTTGTAGGTTGTGTTCCCGTCTCAAATTCTGAGCTCATATTTTGAGCAGAGATGGGAAACGCTGCTTATTTTGTCTGCTTGGTGCATGAACAGAATATCAAGGCCCTCTTATGTCACTGTCAGACCTGGCAATACTGAGACTTTGTTTCTCTTTTTGTCTCTCTCGTCTCCATTACACAATCTTTATCCACTTGCGTTGCATTAAAATTGGCCGGAGTGAATAAGACAGTTACTTTCTACCAGTAATGCATAGCAGCCTCCGGGGTCAGGTGACCATAGAGGTTTGAAAACTCCACTTTTTCATATGCTCAGAAGACATCTGAAAGGCTTTTATTGATTTTCTTTCACATCAATTAACAAAATGCTTTTTTTTTTGTGAAAAAGAACAGGTACTTAGTGTTCAGCGCTATCCTTCGGCTTTGTGACATGTCCATTAGACTGCTATTCTGCCAGGATCGTTTCATAGATGACAAGATTAAAACGTACCTTCATCAAAGAATTTAAACATTATGCCTTTAGTGAGCTGACATTTATTAAAATCAGTGAGTTGTTGAAAGTTCTCTCTAACAGAGTCTTCTCGATGCATGGACTCAAAGTTTTATTGGGGTTTATAGTGATCGTTGAACATTTTCACTATCCTGGAATGGTTTTCAGTGTTGCATCTCTTGATACCTTATATAAATCTGGTTCAAAATCGAGTTTAGTGTTTTATTCCTACTTATCTGCCTCAGATATTTTGAGCAAAGCTCCTCTGAGTGGTCCCCTGACCCTGATGTCTTTCTCCTTGGTTTCCCAAGGTCATATTGATATCATAAGTTTGTTGTTTTTGTTTAGTCTACCAAGCAAATACCTAGTCCCTCTAATGTCACCATCAGACCTGGGAATACTTTGTTTCTCTTCTTGGCTCTCTCTCGTCTCCATTGTTTTCTTTGGTTGTTTTATGTTTCCATTGCATCCACAGATAAGCATATCTAAGTTATGCAGGAACAGTTTGGAGGTCAGTATTATCTGGGCATGGGAAGGAACTGACAAATTGATATTGACCGATGGTAGGACAATATGGGCCGGTGGGGGGTGTTTTAATAACTGTGGCACTGGTTCACTTTTTGCCATAAATAAACGGCTTTTGGTTTTAATGAGACTTTCAGTCAACTGTAGTACATGAGGGTCAGTAAGATATATATGCATTTCCTACATAAATCTCACAAGGGAAATCTGACACTGCATTTACGCTATCCAAAGTGAACACACTCTCACACACTCACACACTCAGAGCAGTGGGCAGCCCACACTGTGCCGCACAAACAGCAAGGTCACTTCAGCCATGTGGGTGGAGGAAGGGAAAGGCACTGCTTACTCCACCCTACCAGTTTGGGAATTAAACCAGCAAACTTTCAGTCCCAAACCTACTTCTCTAACTACTAGGACACAGCTGCGCTCATAATAAGAATAAGGAGCCTATCCCAAAGTGAATTTAACCTAAAAGGGACTCCAGTCCATCACAACTCTGCTTGTTTAGCCTTTATGCTTTATAGACTAACATGCCATAACATGAACACTATTTGACTGATGTGCAGCTTGGCAGGGGCAGTGGTGGCCTGGTGGTTAAGGTGCTGGATTACTGAACCCTAAGTCGGGGGTTCAAGCCCCACTATCAGCCGGTTGTCACTGCTGTTCTCCCAGTGCAGCTAACTGGGTTATCAAATGCAGGCCATGTCTCTCACTGGCTATGGTGAGGGGCATGTAAAAGAACCATTTTCGCCAAGAGTAGGCTGCATAGCCGTCAGAGTGTTTCTGCCCTGCGATGGCCTGGCGAGCTGTCCAGGGTGAGATGGGCGCCAGCCTCCCGCGACCCTAATTAGGAATAAGCAGTTCAGAAAATGAATGAATGAATGAATGAATGCAGCTTGGCAGCCCCATATGCAGCAGCTGTGCATTCTCACCTCTTTCTATCAGTATCTATCAGTAGCAGTTCCATGGGATCAAAGCAGACATACTAGCTTTCACTTTCCAAGGGCATCAGTGAACCTTTGGCACCCCTCACACTCGTTGCCAATTAACTGGCAACTTTTTGGGACACTTATGGTAGGCACTTACCAGTGCATCCCAGGAACACCCGAAAACACCTTCCATTTTGGAGATGAATAGATCCAGTCTTTAAGCTATCACAATGTGTACATTTCCAAAGTCACTCAGAATCTTTTCCTTTGCTCATTTTTTATGCCTCTGTCAACTTTAAGTACTGACTGTTCACTTTCTGTGTAATACATCTCACTCTATTAACAGGTGCCACTGTAACCAGATGTTATGTTATTCACTACCATGGTCATAATATTTTTAATGTCATGGCTGATCAGTGTAGTACTTCCATTTTTAAATCACACCAGATGCCATAAACTAAAGTATTTATAACATGCAAAGGCTAAAGTAATGAAATATTCTGTCTATCACATACCTTGCTACCGATAGAGAACACTACTGATAGTGTTTACCTACATTCCTGTGGCCTGACCTAACCTAGTGCAGTAATTTAGCCACTGTAGAATAAAACCACTCCCGTTAAACTGAGGGTACAGAATCTCTATTCTAGGCGCATGTTGGAGGATCAGCATTATGGAGGCCTTTTTGTAAGCAGTCATGCCTGCTGGGTAGGCATATCAAAATACAGGAAGAAGACAACTAAGCACTTTAAATGTTAACTGCTTAAAAGGAGATTTTAAAAATGTCATATACAGGTTGCCCCAGTAATCTGATCTCGAAGCAATTTCTGTACTTATTGAAATACAGATATAACGTAACAACAAATGTTCAAATGGACAGCTTGTGTATATGAATGCAAGAACACTGAACATTTCCTAATGTAGAATTATGTCCCATGCAGGGACGATTTAGTGCAACAGTTGCTCTCGGCCGATTCCATCATATGAAGACTCCTGTTTTGCATAAGTGAGGATGAGCTGGGGGTTGGATCTGAAATAAAAAATAAAAGTTATAGATTAAAAAAAGAATAATACATAAATACATTTTAATTGAAGGGAAATGTATATGGATCCAGAATTTTAGGACAGCCTATACAGGAAGAACACTAACATCTAGAAATATTGTTGTTTGAAAGATTTCTAAGCAACGTTAAGCATCAGTCCATTTGGATGTAAATAGCAACCACAACCACAGTAAACTTGGGTGATGATTATCTCTGACTCTCAAATGCATTACAGTTCGTTTCTGAAATGGGCTTTCTGTGTCCATCACTATAGCAACTGTGTACATTTTAGGAGATGGAACACAATGCTGAGCAGTTTTTTCCCCTACAGGACCCAAGCTGACCCAACCCTGATGATCCACAGGCTCAACACTGAACAATGGTTGTACACAGAACTCTTCATAACACTGTCCCACACACAGGCCAAGGCATCACTTCCTGTCAATCTTGAGAGAATTAGAGAGTAAAAACTGGAAGGCAATAAAGACACAGTTGCAGTAAACAACTGACTAAATGGCTTATCACAAACATTTGGTCTCTTGTTTATCTAAAATGTGCTGAATCAGAGTTTTAACACAACTCAGTACTTAATAGTGTCATATTCTGTTCTATTCTGTTCTATTCTCACCTCTCACTCACTAATTTGCTGAACCATGAGCAAAGGCAGGGTTTGCCCTAAACCTCGGCAGACCTTCGAAGGGCCAACACACACATACAGCCCTTCGTACTCAACAGCCAATCAGCCTAATGTGCATGTCTTTGGACTGTGCGTGCAAACCAGAGTACCTGAGGGAAACCCACGCAGTCATGGCGATAACGTGTAAACCCACACAGAAACACCCGAGTGTTTTTCAGTCACAACCCTGGGACTTGCTTGTGAGGCGGACATGCTAACTACTACGCCACTGTACCGCCCCTATTAATTTCTATTCTATTCTATTCTATTTTCTTCGATTCTGGATAGTGTCTTGTTGCAAAGCAGTTTTACAGAGTAATCAAATTTGTCAATACATCAGAGATACTATAACTTTATACAGCCAGGATAAGAATTTGTTCAGTACCAACTCAAAGTACTTTTTTCAAAAATAAATAAAAACAAATAAAAAATCTAAATAACAAAACGGTCCAGTGAGACCAGTAGTCTAACAGGTGGAATGTAATAGCAGATCAGACAGAACAACATTATCGGAGAAACCCTGCATTCTTGCCCAGTGTATTCCAGGATCTGAAAGGGCACAGCGGGATCAGCAGTTCAACTCTATATTCACATGTGTATATTATATATACAGACCTGTCGGTTTCCTATCAGATGGCACGACCTGTGAAGTATTATCATTATCTTGGGATAACAACAGCATCTTACTGGAAGCTTGTTTTAGTATTCATTGTTTAGCTTAGCATTGAAACAAAAACAGACTTTCTAATTGTATTTCCAGTTCTTGCTGGATTTCTTCCTCTGACCCATTGATGAAGGATTGCACTCTCGAGCTGACCAGTTATTGCATTCAGTGAGAATGCTGGCAGACTCCTTCTGCATGTTCTCCCTGCGCTTGTGTGGGTTTCCTCTGGGTACTCTGGTTTCCTCCCGCAGTCCAAAGACATGCGCATTCGGCTAATTGGCTGTGTGAATGGTTGAGTGTGTATTGGCCCTGCAATGAACTGGCTAGCTGTTCTAGGTATACCCCACCTCCGACCAGAGTCAGCTAAGATAGGCTCTGGTCTCCCCATGACCCTGGTAGGATTAAGTGGTGAGTGAGATGTCTTAAAAACTAGGAAAACACTGATATGTGCAAGGCAGGCGTCCTTAGTACCAAGATTGGGAACTACTTCTTTATCTTCTTCTTTATTTTCTTTTTCATCTTCTTCTTTCGGCTGCTTTCATTAGGGGTCGTCACAGGGGATCATCCTTCTTAATCTTGCTCTGTCCTCTTCATCCTTCCCCATTGCACCAGTCGCCTACATATGCTCTCTCACCATATCCATAAATCTCTTCTTTGGCATTCCTCTTCTCCCCCTACCAGGCAGCTCTATCCTCAGCGTCTTCTTCCACTGTACCCTTTATTCACCCTCTATACATGCCCATACCATTTCAATCTGGCACTTCAATCTCTCTCACTTTATTACCAAACCTACCTACCTGCACTGTCTCTTTTACATATTTGTTTCGAATTCTGTCCACTGCTGTCTCTCCCAGAGAAAATCACGGCATCTTCATCTCTGCCACTTCTAGTTCTAGATGGAAATCTCAGTTCCGTATGCTCAGAGTCACGAAAACCCCTAGACAATTATTTCTCTTTATTTCAATCATATTTACAATTTTTTTTAAATAGAAATGAGCATCACAATGGTTTTGTGTTAGTGATGAAATACAAGAGCAGAAACAATGTTTTAATGTAAATACCCACACATTTCAAGATTCTACTAAGAGCATACTCAGATTAACACCTCAGTGAGGCTAATTCTACTATTAGGTCTTAAAATGTAATACTTACTGCTTTTCATTTTCCTTTGAGTCATCATCCCTCCGGTAAATTGCTTTGCCACAAACTTTCAGCACCTGCATCAGAATCTATATTAGACAGGTAATAAGTTAAGAGGGTGGCATAGTGATGCGCACTTCTGCCTCACAGCAAGATGGTCCTGGGTTTCTATTCCCGAGCTCGGGCTTTTCACACAGAAAAGCTTTTTTTTCTTACATCCCTAAATGACCCAGTTCTATACAGCTTGACTACTGCAAGAACATTCAGTAATGCAGGTGCTGGAAAAGCTTCACAGTTACTACAGAAGTAAATCTTAATTTAGATAGGGATGTGTAGGAGGTTGTAGAGAAATGTTTAGATTCCTCCCTAATTTAATTTTACTATGTAAAGCTGCTTAGTAACAATGTCAGTTGTTAAAAGTGCTATACAAACAAAACTGAACTGAAATGAATTGAATAGATATAGAAGCGTGAATTGGGAAATTCATTTTTTAAAGTGCAATAGAAGAGTGAGTGTTTTAAAGCACAATGGTTAGCGCTCTGGGTTACTAATATGAAGGGTGCTGTGTATGATATATGAAGCTTCAGAACCACTTGCTGGGCCATTGAGCAAGGCCCCTTAGCCCTCAATTTCCCAATTATATATATATATAAAAGTAATAAAAAAATAAATTACATCACTCTGGGTAAGGATGTCTGCCAAATGCTGTAAATGTAAATGTGTGTGTGTGTGGTGATGGCAGCCTGACAGGTAATGAGTATGTGAGGTGCTCCCTCAGGGTTATTGCTGACTAGAATGACTGTGCGGGGATGGTGGAGCACCACCTGATGCCTGTTCTCTGTAAAACACAAAGCAAGCATGTTCTTATTATTCGCTTGAGTCGAAAATGAAAGACACGTCTTACTAATTACAATCTTTTTATCTTCCACATTTTCTGTCTTCCTCATCAGCATGAACATGTGCTGTACACCTAGTATCTGATGATGAACTTTACAGACACTTGTCACTTTTTTCTGCACACAGTCACTTTATGGACTCTCATTCCTTACGGTCCATATATGTTC
>JBCNYG010000021.1:7915486-7935829 GCA_039654305.1 Porochilus rendahli
TTTGGGGAGCCTGAGATTTAACAATTTCATTACCAATGATGACTGTCGTGAATTGTTGTGTAATGACAATAAATAAATAAATCTAAATCTCTTCAACTTCATCCTGAGCAGTGAGGGATGGATAGTGTTGAAAGCACTGGAAAAGTCAAAGAAGGTAATCCCCAGTGTTTCCTGCATCTTCCAGTTAAGACAGCGATCTCTGCAGTAGATAGATAACAGCATTCTCCACCCTAATACCGGGTTGGTTTGCGACCTGCAGGGGATAGGTGTTTAGGCTTACCAGAGGGCAGATGTGCCTGAGGACAATCCTTTTCAGTGCCTTCATCAAGTGAGACGTTAAGGCCATGGGTCTGAAGTGGTTGGGCTCCTTGGGCCATGAAGTTTTTGAGACTGGGACCACACAATACGGGAATGTTTTCGGGAATGTTTTCTTTTCAATGTGATTAATTTTTCCCTTAGCACTGGTTATGTACCTAAATTCTTTAAACTAGCAGTTATCAACCTTCTGATTAAAAAACCTGCTCTCAAACCATATCAGCCATCCAACTATATATCAAACCTTAATTTAATGCCAAAAATGCTAACTACAGCTATGCATTTAGAGCCACCTAACCCTTTTGGGAGTTTATAGCTATGAGGCTTAGCAACAGACTGCTAAGGTTAGTTTGTTGTTTGTTCTTAGTGGGACATGTTTGACTAGCTACAGTCCCTATTTTCCCTGTAATAGAGACTAACTTTAGTTTAACTGCTTAGCAGTGGAAGGGTCCTCAGCTTCCCATCTCTTTTGTTTCATTTTCACAATTCGGCTTGGTGTGGCCATCATCTCCACATTGAAAACAGTACCACGGTTTAGGTGTGGTACCTTAAATTTTTACTATTTGTTCTGTGGTCACTTTATCTGGTTTTCCTTTCTCTTTTGGCTTGGTACTGGGTGTATTTCTTGCATTCAGGACTCTTGATTTTGCAGTTAGTTTTATTAGTTGACTTTGTAGTTTTGCAACTTGTTTTGAGAGTTCTTTAATCGAGCTTAAGGTGGTATCGATATCATTTTCCCTTGAACTGCATTTTCCAGTTTCCAGATGTGAAGTCACATTTTGCTGCCCAAGTGTTGTCTCATGCATGTTGTCTCAAAGGTTGAGGGATTTTTTTTGGTTTTGTTTCAACTGAAGAGCAGTTAAAAGACAATCATCCCAACAACCTCGACAAAACTGTGTGACAAGACACAAAACATCACTTTTAATGAGCTAAAGCTACTTGAAGGTGCTACAAGTATGATGACGATTTTTCACTTGTGTTTTGGAAAGTGTCAAGAAACTTGGCATAAAGCTCGCCGCCATCTTGAACTGTCCCATAAGCAGAATATAAAAGCTGAAGGTATTCTGAAGGTAAGCTGCTGGTCCTCAAGTGCTTAATGACATCAGCTGCTGGAGGTAAGAGAGACTCAGTGATCTTCCGTGATTGTTGCAGTTTTTACATGGAAGGATCAGTCATGATTAGTTCTACACTGGGCCGCCAAAGTAGTCAAAGTAGTCATAGTCTGGCTCATAAGTTGATCAGGGGTCTTTGCCAGAAAAAGCTCAGAGTATTTGTGGTAACGGTAGCCCAAAATTATCCTCTCTTTATACAATGTGTTTAACAACCACACATTGCACTTATGGAGGATTTAAATCATTTACTGACAAAGTGGGCATTGCTTGAGCTTGGTTTAACTGGCTCAATGATGAGTATTGCACAAGTATTGCACGAGTATTGGCTGACTTTTTTAAGTCACCTGAGGGAGTCTCTGGTGGGTTCTCAGGCATGTTAATTGGCTCAGCTTGGTCATTTTCCGGTTCAACAATTGACTCAGAAATCTGTGACATCATGTCTTTCAAAACATCTTCACCCGGTGAACATCAGGTATCCAGGAATCTGATTCGAAGTTTTCTTAACCATCAAAAATTAACTTGCCTGCACAACAATAATGTTATTTTTGTATACAGCTGAATATATCTACTTTCACACAGCTGTAGCTTAGTTCTTATCTCCTTTCCTTTTCATGTTACAATAACTTTATTTCTCATGTGTAATACACATAATTGAATTTCACCTTTATTCCTATCTAAATTATTCAACCAATTAAATTAGACTTTTTAAACCATCTTTTAACTTTTCTAAAGCATAACATGGAATAAAATAACATTCACCCACGTTTAGTATTAGCATAAAGCTAATCTCAACACGGCACTGGCATGGCTTCTCTAACATACACATGGTTTTAACTCACCAAGATGAGGTTTCAGCACCAGCACAGAAAGAGACACATCCACCTAGCCTGTCTAGCTCTTGTTCCCTTTCACAATACGACCCATAAGGATTGGCTCGGACCGTCTACAACCTGTCTTGTTCATTCTCAGAGTGCAAAAAGTTCAGTTGAAGGAGTCCAAGAATGCTCCTGATCTATTACATATATTTCATGAGAAAATGAGATTTTCCAGTCTAACTTTATTTCTATTTGCATCGTAAGAGATTATCTGTCCCCTCAAAAAAGCCTTCATTGCCTCCCAATCACATCAGCACGGATTACCCCTGCAGCTCCCTGGTCTCTGGTTCCCTCCTTTTCCCTTCTACTAAATCAATAATTACCTTTAATTTTCCTTTCACCTCCAGGTGTGCTTTTGAGTTTAGACTTTTGAATCACAACAGGTTTATTGCAGTTTAAAGTAATACATAGACTACACTTCAGTAAAAGCAGACTAGCAAAGATGTTCCCAGGATTAGATAAGGCCTGTTCCCATCAGGAAAAAGCTACGCTGTACCATATGTTTAGGAGTTCTCCAAGTCTTGTACCATCCTGATTTGCTGTCTTTCAAACATTTTCCAATATCTACAGTAAGGAAATATGACCCAGTAGTAAAGGCATTTCATAAAGTATTTCTTCTCCTACTTTGAACAAAATTTTTAATCCAAACAAAAAGTCTTAGCTATGAGTTGTTGTGATTGAGCTAAGGGTTAGAAGCTCTAAACATGGTCAAAAATGTTGCTTAGATGTATTGTATAATTGAAGATGCTCTCACATGAAAGTTTATCTTGCATTTTTTAAGGATTATATTTGTTATAGTTAGATTTAATTGCTTTGATAATACATATGAAATACATATGCCATTATTATTTTATTTTGGTATTTAGCCTATTGATACACAGTGGCTTTGTTATGATGGTACAAGGAGCTGACAGACTGAAATGCAGGACAGACATGAAAAGATTGGGTTGCAAACAGGGATTCAAACAGGGAATCCAGGGATAAAAGGAAAACATGGTACATGAACCATATATGAACGGTTGGCTGGATCGTGGTGTGTGACTTGAGATACATTTTCTCTATAATGGCACAAAACGATCTGGCAATGACACAGGGGAATGCGGGCCTTATATCCTGGGCTGTGATGAGGAACAGGCAATCTGTCCACGCCGGGGGAAGTCAGGCGACCTGAAACAGGAAAGGACCAGAACAGATCATGAGACAGGCATGACTCTAACACATCTGATGAGATATAATAGTTTACCACCTCCCCCTCCCCCCCGTCCCTCCTTGGACCGGCTCCTGACGGGCCTGGTGTGTCTGGATGCCACCTATAGAAATCGTCGATCAGACTGTGATCGACGATGAACCTCGTGGGTATCCAGGAGTGCTCCTCAGGTCCATAGCCAAACTTTCTGGCTGGGTGCATAGGCTGGTGCCGTTCACTGAAGACAATCCGCCGCTGTCTTCATGTGACTTCAAGGAGCATCCGTCTGGCCGCAGCTCAGATTATTCTGCACCTACTGGCCAAGGCATGTGCCGAGGGGACCGTCTCCTCCTGTTTGTTGGCCGGAAAGAGTGGCGGCTGGTAGACATGGACGACCCGAAAAGGTGAGAATCTGGTGGTCGCAGTGGGGAGTAAGTTGTGGGCATACTCTACTTATGTGAGGTGTTCGCTCCAGTAAGACAGTTTCTGCGCTACCAGGCATCTCAGGCAGGTTTCCAGTTTCTGGTTTAGCTGCTCTGTCTGGCCGCTCTGTCTGGCCATTGAAACTCCCTCCAAAACCCTGATGTTTACTGAGGGCCTCTGTCAGAGACGGTGTCTTTGGGAAGACCATGAATACAGAAAACCTGGGAAATTAGGACCTGAGCTTTTTTTTTTTTTAGTAGAAGGCAGTGTTGGCAGTGGAATAAAATGAGACATCTTGGAAAATAAGTCAACCACCGTCAGCACTACCGTGTTGCCCTTTGACGGGGAAAGACCTGTGACAAAATCCAGTGAGACGTGAGACCAAGGCCGCTCGGGCCTGCCTATACTCTTTGCTCCTGGCACAAACAGAGCAGGCTGCTTCGTACTCCACCACGTCCTTGGCGAGGGAAGACCACCAAAATCGCTGTTTAACCACGAAGGCCGTTCTAGTGGCACCCTGGTGACTGGTCAGCAAGAAAGTGTGAGCCCAATGTATCACCTGAGAGCGCAATGCTTCTGGTATGAACAACCGGTTGCAAGGACAATCCTCTGCGGTGGATACCCTCTGACTCACCTGCTGCACCTCATTTTCTATTTGCCAGAAATCTGCTTCTACTACACGGTTAGGAGGTAGGATAGGCTCTGGTTCCTTGGCAGCCGGCTCTGGTTCATGAAGGCATGACAGTGCATCAGGCTTGGCATTCTGGAAAAAGGGCTCATCTGGCTTGATGTGAGTTCAAGCTTTTGGCCGACCTGAGGTACTCCAGGTTCTTGTGGTCCGTTCACACCAGGAAAAGCTGATCTGCCCCTTCCAGCCAAGGTTAGCAGTCTAAGCAGTGAGGTCCAGACGTCCCTCCCCCCAGCCACTTCCTTTAGCTCTTCAGACCAGCTGAGAGACATAGTCCCTCCAGCGGGTTCTGAGTCTACCCCGGGGTCTCTCCCTGTTTAGACATGCCTGAAACACCAGACCAGTGAGGCATTCTGGAGGCATTCTATTTAGATGCCCAAGCCACCTCAACTGGCTCCTTCCAATGCAGAAGAGTAGCACTTCTACTGTGGGCTCCTCCTGGATGGCCAAGCTTCTCACCCTATCTCTGAAGTAGAGCCCTGCCACCCTGCAAAGGAAGCTCATTTCAGCCCCTTGTATCCTCAATCTTGTTTTTTCAGTCACTACCCAAAGCTTGTGACAATAGGTGAGGGTTGGAATGTAGATCGACTGGTAAATTGAGAGCTTTGCCTTTTGGCCAAGCTTCCTCTTCACCATGATGGACTTGTACAAGCTTTGCTTTACAGCAGAGGTTGCACCAGTCTGAGTGTCAATCTCCTATTCCTTCCTTCCCTAAATTGTAAACAAGAACCCGGATACTTGAACTCTTCCAATTAGAAGGACCTCATTTCAAATCCAGAGAGTGCATTCCACACTTTTCTGGCAGAGAACCATGTCCTCACACCGTGAGGAGCTAACTCTCATCCCGGCCGCTTCACACTCAGCTGTGAATTTCTCCAATGGTAACCAAGTGGAATGCACTCTCTGGATTTGAAATGAGGTCCTTGTAAGTGGAAGAGTCAAAAGGACAATATTATCTGCGAAAAGCAGAGACAGGATCCTATGGTCACCAAACAAGAACCCCTCAACACCTCTATGCACCTAAAATTTTTGTCATAAAAATTATTAACAGAACCTGTGACAAAGGACAGCACTGGCATCGACCAATTCCCACCGTAAACAAATTCAACTTGTTAATTGTTAAAATTATCAAGCTCTGGCTCCAGTGGAGACCTAATGGCCTGTAGCAACAGGTCTGGTACATCATTTTCCTAGAGCACACCCCACAAGATAGTCCAAGGGTCAAGGTCAAAAGCCTTATCTAAATCCACAAAACACATAGTATTTGTATAGTTTCAGTGTATAGAGCAGGTCAAGAATGTTACGGCCAGGATGAAAACCACATTGTTCCACTTAAATCCGAGGTTTATCTATCAGTTGGATTCCACTCTTTAGTACTCTTGCATAGACTTATACTCCTGGGTAGGCTGATGCGTGTGATTCCACAATAGTTGGAACACACCTTCTGGTCCCCCTTTTTAAAAGGGGAACTACCATTTTTAAAAAGGGCAAATACTGAAAATACAAGGGTACAAACCTCAATGAATATGAAATGTTGCAGAGACGTGTCAACCAAGACAGTCCTACAACATCTAGAGCCCTGGGGTTTTCAGGACATATCTTGTCAACCCCCAGAGCCCAGCCAACAAGAAGCTTTTTGACAACCTCAGCGACCTCAGCCCCAGTGATGGGCAGACCTCCACCGAAACCCCCAGGGTCTTCCTACATGGAGGGCATGTTTGTGGGATTAAAAAGGTCATCAAAGTATTCCTTTCATCTCCTGAATCTCCAGTCATGGTGAGCAGCTCCCTACCTTCACTGTAAACATTGTGGAGTACTGCTTTCCACTCATGAGGTGTCAGATGGTGGTCCAGAACCTTTTTTAGGCCAAACAATAATCGATTTTAGGCTCTCACTGAACTCCTCCCACACCTGAGATATATATTGTATCTGCGAAAGCCTGGGCTGCAGCACATTTGGCCTGCCGGTGCCTATCTGCTGCCTCAGGAGTCCCACAGGCCAAAAACACCTGATAGGCCACCTTCACTGCAGGTAACCACCAGTGGGTTCAGAGATCGCCACCACAACAGGCACTGAAGATTTTCAGGCCACAGCTATGGGCTGCTGCCTCAATAATAAAGGCACGGATTCGATGTCCCTTGCCTCGTTGTCCCCTTTAGCCATGATGGTGGAGGAAGGGTGCCACCACACATTTTACTTGCCAGTCCAGGAATCGAGCCAGCTACTTTTCGGTCCTAAACCCGCCTCTCTAACCATTAGGCCATGACTTCTTTTCACATTTCTCAACTTTAAGCTGATGTCTCTTATCTTTGTTTGCTGAAATATACAAAGGAGGTAAATTATTTTAGCTTAATAAAGTTAAGAAATGTTTAAAGTGCATTAAAGTGCAGTGGATGTTTACTAACTTCCTCAGTAAATTCTGATAAGACAGTAAAAATAAGCTAAAAAAAATAAAGGGAGCACTTAAACAGCACAGTGTAACTCCAAGTCAATCACACATCTGTGAAATCAATCTGTCCACTTAGGAAGCAACACTGATTGCCACTGATTGGAATGGAATAGACAACAGGTGGAAATTATAGGCAATTAGCAAGACACCTCAGGTCACTTCCCAGTTCCTATGCTTTCTGGCTGATGTTTTGGTCACTTTTGAATGCAGGTGGTGCTTTCACTCTAGTGGTAGCTTGAGACGAAGTCTACAACCCACACAAGTGGCTCAGGTTGTGCAGCTCATCCAGGATGGCACATCAGTGTGAGCTGTGGCAAGAAGGTTTGCTGTGTCTGTCAGCGTAGTGTCCAGAGCATGCCGGCACACTGTGCTCTTTACAGATGAAAGCAGGTTCACACTGAGCACATATGACAGAATCCGGAGATGCCGTGGAGAATGTTTCGCTGCCTGCAACATCCTCCAGCATTACCGGTTTGGCAGTGGGTCAGTATTGGTGTGGGATGGGATTTCTTTGGGGGGCTGCACAGCCCTCCATGTGCTCGCCATAGAGGTAGCCTGACTGCCATTAGGTACCGACATGAGATCCTCAGACCCCTTGTGAGACCATATGCTGGTGCAGTTGGCCCTGGGTTCCTCCTAATGCAAGACAATGCTAGACCTCATGTGGAAGGAGCGTGTCAGCAGTTCCTGAAAGACGAAGGCATTGATGCTATAGACTGGCCGTCTGTTCCCCAGACTTGAATCCAATTGAGCACATCTGGGTCGTCATGTCTCGCTCCATCCACCAATGCCACGTTGCATCATAGACTGTTCAGGAGTTGGGGGGAGATCCCTCAGGAGACCATCTGCCACTTCATCAGGAGCATACCCAGGCGTTGTATGGAGGTCATACAGGCACGTGGAGGCCACACACTCTACTGAGCCTCATTATGACTTGTTTTAAGGACATTACATCAAAGTAGGATCAGCCTGTAGTGTGTTTTTCTACTTTAATTTTGAGTGTGACTCCAAATCCAGACCTCCATGGGTTAATAATTTTGATTTCTTTTGATAATATTTGTGTTTTTGTTGTCAGCACATTCAACTATGTAAAGAACGAAGTATTTAATAAGAATATTCCATTCCGATCTAGGATGTGTTATTTTAGTGTTCTGTTTATTTTTCTCTTTTCTTTTCTTTTTTCGAAATTACGATTTCAACCAGCATGGTTTACTACTGAATAATGAATAAAATATATTCTGTATGTAATTCTTAGTCTAACTTTTTCGAATTAAGTAGGTTTTACTGTGAAAACATAAAAATAGCACATGTGAATATTTTGGGATAAATAAGGATCCATGTTGCTTTATAGTGTGTAGAGTTAACAGTGTTGGTTTAATTAAAGTAATTCTGGTGTGTACATAGTACACAGATTATATCCATTTTATTTTTCAAATCACCCTAAAATGTTTTTTTTATTATTGTGTGCCTGATTGTCTGTTTGGCTTCCTCCTCCAATTTATGATCTTTTGGCTTTCTTTGGCAACTCTGCTCTTATTGGTCACCTTTTGACAGCTGAAAGCTGCATATACATTGCGCTGCAAGGCAGACTGGGATTGGCGGAGGTAATGCTGTGCATCATGGATGGCAGTGTGGGAAGGCTAAATAATCAGAAAGCCCAGCACAATTATGTACTAATATGTCGTTTTATTTTAAGTATCAGTGCAAAAATCGATTAACACTCAATCCCTAGATGAATTTAAAGTAGACATTTGGTAGTTTAATTATGTGTTAGTGGATGTAAGTCAGTATATTTTATAGGTGCACAGATGTTATAATTTTGTTATAATTTTGTCATGACCAATTCCTAGCCTCCTCCTTACTGCACAACAAGTTCCCATCTATCAGGGTGAGGGCTAACACATGCTCCTTCCAGTATATATAAAGGTAGGACATCCTGGCTAGTGGACTCCCTTGGTTCTCTTGGACTTGTGTGCTGTTGTCAAGGCTCATACTGAGACATTCCTCCTTTTTTTCTGGTGCTTCTGCTGGTATTCTCTCTGAACACCAGCAATTAAGCAAATGTGTACTCAACAGTAGGTCTGATCTATGTCACTAATGTATGGTGATATGTCAGATTGGTTTCCAGAAATCCGGTGATTCTTTGGCTCTCTGTTCCATTTTTTCTGCCCTTAACTATCTGTTCATTAGCTTGACAGAAAGCAGCTGAGAGAACGCACGAAGCTCACAGGTGTTGTATATGTCTACAGGCTTGTATTTTAGTTAATTGTGCCTATTTTTTTAACAGTTAGACATTTCCAAGGAAAATGTGACATCTTTCATAACCACAGAATTTCATGAACTATTCTGTCGATCTGTTTTAGTTAGAATATATAAGTAGTGAAGGTGAAAAATATTCCTGATCAATATTGAGAGGTAATGTAGTTTATATGACGATGTAAATTTAAAAGTTAGGCAGACAGACATAGATCCAGGCAAATTGGATTTGATATTTTTTAGACACAAATAAATGGTTACAGCCTTATAATCTGACAGCCCATTGGCCCGACATCCCTAACCCTATCACCCAACTGAGAAGGTTGTCCAACTGATTTAGGCAAGGTGAGTAGGTAGGGCTGTTGAAACATAGAGCTGTCCCCCAAATAAAAAGCAGAAATGGTGTAGTATCTCTAGTAGTACATCATATTGGAATCTATGTCTAAAAAAAACCTTTTTCACAAGCAGATTCCAATCTGTAGTTGAGGAACGCTAAACTATTTTCATACCTTGAGGTGTTAATGAAACGTCAGGGATCTTCATGGAAAACTTGAAATGTGCTAATTTTCTTCCTGACGAATTTGTGTATGCTGGAACAGCTGCTTTGGTGTGTTGGAGGAAAGAGTTAGAAAGGACTTGACAGTTCATTTCATACATTAATGTACATTTTTAGAAACTCTCAGGACAGATGATTGTTCTGAAAGCCAGAAAAGGTGCAATCAGAATGACTAGGAATTTTATTATGAAAGTATTATAAAAATATTATATTTTTATAGTGTTTTCATATTTTGTAATCACAAAATCCAAGGATTATAAATAACTAAATAAATTAAGCATGTGACGTACAGTGTGGGCAGCACAGTGGTGTAGTGGTTGGCCTCATATCAAAAAGGCCCTTTTTTTGAGTTTCTGTGTGGAGTTTGAATGGTCTCTTTGTGCTTGGGGTGGTTTCCTCCGGATACTTCGGATTCCTCCCACAGTTCAAAAACATTCATGGTCGGATAATTGTCTGTTCCAAATTGCCCTTAGATGTGAGTGCCAATGGTTGTGTGTGTTACCCTGTGATTGTCTGGCAAACAGTTTTGGGTGTGACCTGTCTGCACCCAATATTGGCTGTGATAGGCATCAGTCTCCCCATGACCCTAATTGGATTAAGCGATTAGGCAAACAAATGAGTGAGTGAACAATGTCACAATGGGGCTTGAATGTGTAAATGAATATGACCGTTGAGCAATTTTCATTTAAGTTTTGGTTAAACTGTTTTGTGTCATAATGACTATTTTGTGTGCAGTGTGATAATTGGCTGTTCGAAATTGCCCCTAGCTGTGAGTGTCAATGGTTTTGTGTGTGTGTGTGTGTGTGTGTGTGTTGCCCTCTGATAGACTGGTGATCTGTTCAGAGTGTAAACCAGCTTTCTTTTAGCTTGGATCACTTGGCTCCTAGTAGAATCAAGCAGTTGGGCAAATGAATGAATAAATAAATGTACACTATGGATACAAGATTTCGTGGACTCCTGACGATCACCAAATCTGTTCTTGTAAATCCCATTAAAAATGATGGACATTGATATAGATTTGGTCCCCCTTGACTCCCATAACAGCTACCACAGGCGTGCAAAATTACCCCAAAATGACCTGATACTTTTTTTTACACTGTCCCAGTCCTATAAAACTTATTGATGGTAAAATATTATAAATATTAGGTCTAAAATTGTTTTTTGGGCAAACCATGCAGATAATAATGTCTGAGCATCAAATATTCACAATATGGGATAGCTTGTTACATTTCACTGATTGTAAAGTTCATTTATCAATATCTGAATTTTATTTTTTATTAAATTAAGCCAGCCTGGTGGTAGGGTGCTGGATTACTGTCATTGCACTCTGTCATTCATTCATCAATTTATTTATCGATTTATTTTCTATATTACCTGTTAAATGCGGGTTTGTGGGTGAGCTGAAGCAAATTCCAGCTGACATTGGGTGAGAAGCAGAGATCAAACTGTGCAGGTCAGACAGACCCAGAGACAAACAGCCATTTGGAATGAAATTCACATCTGTAGGCAGTTTTCGGTAGCCAGCTGACCACATCTTTCCACATCATTGTACTTTGGGAGGAAACCGGAGCACTGGGAGGAAACTTCAACAGGCACGGGAGACCCGGCAACATCCACATAGATGAGCCCAAGTCAAGCGGCAGATTTAAACCCAGAACTTGCTCACTGTGAGGTGACGGTGCTAAACCCTGCACCCCAATGATGCCATCTACTAATTATACTGCACAGCATGTTTTGGAATTTTCTATTTATTTTTATTTGATTTATTCTTTTGCTGTATTGCTTTATACGGAATTATTTAATCAGAATTCAACATTTCAGAAAGGTTACAAAGCATGGTACAGATAATCTTGTCACTAAACTTTAACTACTATTTTGTGTCCAGGTTAATGTAAATACAAATGTAATGGATCAAGAAGCTCTTGTATTTGTCATCATGATTCATTGCCCAGAAATACTGCTTTGGATCACTGACTTGAGTCTCCAAACTCTAGCTAATTTGCATATGTGTAATGCAGTTGCTGATCCTAAAGGCCAGGCCAGCCCAAGGTGAAGGACGTAGTGAAGCTTCACTGCTGCCACACTCTAAAGTTGATTGTATTTGGCATGCGTCTAAATAGTAAGTGCGTTTGTTTCAGAAATGCATAATTAAAGCTTCTGTAATGTAGAAAATTTTTACATTAAGTTCTTAGTTAATTTATTTATAATATCAGTAGTAATAGATGGCAGTGATGTGGTGGTCATGTATTCTTTTTTCAGCTTACATGACATGGTTAATAATTTATGGTCAGATTGTTTCATTCATTAGGCAATAATGCATGCAGTGTATATGAATGACAACAGAGATTGCCCATGGTGCAGCAGTATAATTGTGTTGTAAATTGGATTTACCATAAACATTGTATTAAGCTTAATCATGCAGGACACTCCAAAACATCCTGACAATACAGAACAAGGTCACTCAACCTTGTTGCTGGAATCAAGGGCAATGCCAAACATAGATACATAGGAGTTAGAACGTTACTTTCAGACATTTATATCTATGTGTGGGCCGAACGATGGGGTAGTGGGTAGCACTTCTACCCAACAGCAAGAAGGCCCTGGGTTTGAGTTCCAGGCTCAGTGAAGGTGATATTTGCATGTTCTCCTCATGCCTGTGTGGATTTCCTCAGGGTGCTATGGTTTCTTCCTACAGTCCAAAGACATGCACATTAGGCTAACTAGATATTCCTGATTGCCTCGAGATGTGAATGTGAGCGTGAGTGATTGTGTGTTGGCCCTGCAGTGGTCTGGCAAGCTGTTCAGGGTGTGCCCCACCTTCCCTTGGAGTCAACTGGGATGGGCTCCAGCCTTCCTGTGACCCCAGTGAAGGATAAATTGGGTCTGAAAATATGAATCTGAAAATAAAAATCCATATCTATTGCCATAATAGTAAAACTTCTTCAGTACTAACTTCACTGGAAACCAGTAATCACATGATTAAATTTATATAAGTTGAATAAAGACTGATTAAATTGATCGATGGCATAGCTGTATGTCAAGTATAGTTCTTAGTTTATGTGAACATGGTGCGATACAACTAAGCTCTATCATGCAGAAGACGAGCCTCTTCATTCACAAACATTCCTAGACATTCTAATCAGAATAAATTGGTTTGCAGAAATGTGACATAGTGAGTCATTTTTGCATTGTTCTACAGATTATGCTTAGACAAGATGTGACAGTTAGGTGTGGAATTGTAAATTAATATTTCAATTAAAAATGTTTCAGCAAGCAAGCACTGCATTTTAACAAAGTTTGTTTTAAACTGAAAAGAGAAGAAGCCCCACAGAATGCACTGGTGCACATAATGTTTGCTGACATGTCAATGTTCTAACTGCTGTTGATTGAATAATATTTAATTGCCAGTGAACGGAAGCACCCCCCACCCCATCTATTGTGGTAGGGTAATGAATGCTAATCAAACACCAACACTATACTGTTCCAGCACAATGTTAGTGTAATAGCAAATTCCAAATATTCCAAATCTATTTCAACATTTTACTTTTTAAAGATATGAGGACTCAATGATAGAATACATATTACATATACCAGCACAACTGATTATCCAGAAAACACTCTGAAAAAGGTACTGAAGCAAATACAAATACAAAACACAAATTTGGGGAAAGGAACACTCAACTATGAGACAAGGATTGGTAGTCTCAAAATTTCACGGTAATACAAAATGGCTCTGGAGATTTTGTATGGGTATGTGCTAAGATAAGCATCTCATTCATTAATTTTCTGCACCGCTTATTCATAATTAGGGTCACGGGCTTGTGCTCATGTCAGCCAACTTTGGGTGAGGACAGAGTACACCCTGGACAGCTCGCAAGGCCATCGCAGGGTAGAAACACGCTGACGGCTATGCAGCCTACTCTCGACGAAAATCAGCAATGGTTCTTTTACATGCCTCCCACCATAGACGGTGACAGACATGGCCGGCATTTGATAAACCAGTTAGCTGCACTGGGGGAACAGCAGTGACAACCCACTGATAGTGGGGCTTGAACCCCCGACCTTGGGATCAGTAATCCAGCACCTTAACCACCAGGCCCAAACGGCCTGCGGGAAGAAGCTCCTCCTAATTCACTCGGTGTTTGCTTTCAAGAAACAAACATTTCCCAGACCACAACAGAAAGAATACTTCCTGTCAGGATGCTTTCAATGTCCTTCAGGCGTCTGAGATGAAAGAGACGCTGCCGGGCCTTCTTCACCAGGGTGTTTACATGACAAGACCTTGTCAGGTCCTGCGGAAACTGTCCACTCTCTCCACTGGGGTCCTGTTGATGATCAGGGGCCGGTAATTCCTCTCCTGCTTAGTACTGAAGTCCACTATCAGCTCCTTAGTCTTGCAGACGTTCACTTGCTGACAGGTTGTTGTCCTGGCACCATAATAATTAAAGAGTATGGAGTGATGCATGTTGGTGCTGGCAGCTAGCAGCAAACTGACGTGACACGGTTGAGTGGTGTGTGTAGCATAGGTAATAAAAAAAACCCCGAAATGTGTGTACCCTTCAAGAAGAAAGCACCTACAGTGTATTAATATCCAGCTCAGAAGTTTTTAATGTATATGCTCGAATACAAACTGATCCACTGTTGGGATTTTTATATTTTTCTTTTATCTGTATGATGTGTATTTGAAAATCTAAAACATGTTGAAAGAAGAGGTCCGTATACTGCTATATATGTTTTTGTGTGGGGTTTGCATCTTAATGGGTCAAAGACCCAGCGTCCCTCGAAACAGCTCTGATTGTGAAATTACCCGTCTATCTATCTGTGGACTCAGTCTGAGCGCTGGGTTCCTTGGGAATCCATCCCCCATGAGTGATGTGTGTCCTCCTGCTCACCCTGGACTGTGCCTGTTGCTCTTGTCGATGTTGTGGCTGTGCTGTGCTGTGTGATGTTTGTGCCCACTTAGAGGATCCGGATGTGTGGGTCGTCCCTACGTGTGCCTTTTGATCAGCTATATCACCGGAGTTACATCCACTCTGAGTTTCAGTGCTGAATTTGGAGTGTCCACCCAGTCCACTGCAGGGCCAACACAAACACAACCATTCATATTCACACCTAGGGCAATTTGGAACATGTGCATGTGTTTGGACTGTGGGAGGAAACCGGACAGGACAAACATGCAAGCTCCATACAGAAATGCCCTGAGCCCAGGAATCGAACCCGGGGCCTACTTGCTGTGAGGCAGACGTGCTAACCACATCAACAAATACAAAACAAAAAGTCTGTATCGTGGAATAAAGTGAAACAATGTGTCATTTGACTTTTCGGCGTCCCTGAAATGTTCTTATCATCCGCTCAGGATAACTGTCTACCGTATATATTCTACCGCTACGTTAGATAATAACAATTTAATGTTATTGAAGCTTTTTCCACAAACAACCTGAGATTTGTTTTATTGTTTATTATTTACTGGAGCTGCAACAGAAGAAAGTGTCGTAGGTGGGTTTGGAAGCTGTGCAGTTGCGTTCACATAGCCTATAAAAATATGTTGTATGTCTGTCATGGGGAAAATAGGTCAGGTGAGTAAATCAAAATAGACGATGCTCACACAAAAACGATATGACTGTTGCTAGACAAGAAAATCCTCGTAAAATATTCCTGACATACTCGGCTGATGTACGACCACTGTACTTATTACATGATGTACTTATGATCAAAATATTTATTTACCCGCTGTTCACTGTATGTTACAAAGATTTAATACAATAAACTGCATAAATAGAAAAAACAGGGAATGTTGGGGGGGGGGGTCAAATGCAACAAGAAAGACCTTTCACACACTAACAAAGACGTATTCATTCACAGAGTAGTCTTACAAAACAAAGCACAGAGACACATGAGACAACTGGTGCGATTAATCAACGGGGCCGTGGCTAACGGAGAGCGTGAAACATTACCACAAGCCAAATTTCAACTATTTTTATAGTACGGAATTAAAGCAATGCATGTAAGTTTATTCCAGTAGTACAACATGAAAGGATCTTCTCAATTCCACCTCATGTGAGTTTTCTGTTGGATATAAATGAAAATGTGATGGTTGCCAGGTGTGTGTATTTATGCAGAATTTGTCTGACATGTGAACTGGAGTTTTGTGTTTTATTAATATTATTGTTGCTGGTAAAACCAAAATGCTAATAGTTTCTGATCCAGTGTATATTAAATATTACAGTGCATGTAGGAAAAGTGTAGCAAATTAACATGTGAAACGTGGTATGAGTGGAACTCGGGGATTACGGTGAGTCATCTGTGAATGTAGACTTACTTCATTAATATTTTATTTTTTAATAAGTTTATGAAATATGTTTTACTTCATCATATGGATCTGTCCTCAGATGAAATAAATTTATTAAATTACCTTTTTATTTTCAGTAAAATCATGTCCATTAACAGGAGAACATCTGATTTCACAATCAGCAATTAAAATGGCATCTTATTGTTTTTCCAGCATGATTAATTTTACATATTTTGTTGATTGGAAGACCCTCCATCATATGCCTGCCATCAAGCTTAAATTGCACCTGCACGTGGTCAACAAATAAATTTGGCAAAATTTCTCCTATTGCTTGCATGCAGACAAAAGCTTAGTGTCCCAACAGCCTTGATGATTTTACATTTAACTGTATTGCTCCCAATGTTGGGTAATTTTACCGCAAGCTTTACTTTTAGAGCCATTGTTTCCACACAAGGTAACACTTATATAACTTAATTCCTCAGACACTTGTTCATCTCCTCTTTTTCCAGTGTTACTGATCAAAAATGTCTTGCTGTGGAAACCACCACAAAGTAATCTGCAAATTGAAACATTTAGATTTAGAAAGAAATGCTCTTAGCGCCACTAGCAGTTTGTTGACACTGATTTCTATTGAAACTCATTCACATTGCTTATTTAATATTATATTAATAAATTATAGGAGGCCATGTTGTCTAGTTTTATTTGTATTATCTTGGATAGTATTTTGTTGAATTTCTAGGATCTCAGCCTTAGAGACCTGACATTAAATGTTTGTCTGCCATTTTCATCCTGAGTGTGTTTTGTTCCTGGACTTCTGTGCCAGATGTTTTGTACCAGAACACCTCAGGCGAGAGATCATTGGTTAACTTTGTGGGTCTGTCATCAGATCTGAGGTCATATGTCTTGGACACGCAGGTGAAAAAAGGAAGCATGTCAACTGATCTCCATCTAGTGTTGAGTTGGATCAGAAAAGGCTGTTGAACTGACCTGGCAAGCCAAAACATCTGGTAGAGTCCACTGTCTGTAAAGTCTTCAGTACGCACCTCTGTAAAAAAATTGTGCGTTCGAGGGGAGTTTGGCAACATGGAATCTGAATGGACCATGTTCAAAGCATCTTCTGCAGAAGCAGCTTGTGGGATTTTCATTGGCTTTTGCATCTTGGTTGGCCCAAGGGGAACATCGCACAGGTACTTGGTGATTTGGGTGTGGGGAGAGTTCAGGGAGGCTCAATTTTAGGATCACATCTTTGAAGAAGGAGACAGAGTCTGAAAGATCTGGGAGAGGGTCAACCATATCCCTGGCAGAGGTCACTGAGGTAGTGAAGCTTCCCAATGGAAAGTCACTCAGTTTGCAGCTGAGTGTGAAGCGGCTAGCAAGTCTGCATCCATTCTTCTCTGCTAGAAAATAGTGGATTGTTCCCTCCAGTTTGGGGATGAAATATCACCACAAGCAAACAAGTCCTAGTTTTTTGTCTTGTTCAAGTATCTTTTTCCCCCAAGTGATGGGGAAAATGAGCATGAGATGGACAGGAGGATTAGTGCAGCATCTGCAGTAATGCAGATATTATGATGAAGAGGGAGCTGAGCTGTAAGGTGAATTTCTCAATTCACCAATCAGTGTACATTAACTTCAACTCTCAACTATAATCATGAGCTTTAGGTAGTTACCAAAAGAAGAGAATAGCAGATAAATAGCAGATAGCCAAAGTATTGTTTCTCTGAAAAGTACCTACGCTTAGCCTTAGAGACAGGGTGGAGTGTTCCAGACATGTCCAATGGGGACGAGATCCAGAATCAGTCGGTGCAGACCCATAATCCACTGGAGGGATTACATATCTGGCCTGAGAAGACTTGGAGATCCCCCAGAAGGATCGACAAAGCTGAGTTTCTTTGGGTCCTGAAGGGCAGGCAGGATGCTCTGCTGCTGCATGATGACTAGAGGAACTGTTAAAGAGGCGGAACCCTCTTTGGTTGACAACCAAGTACACAAGTGACGTCTTAAGAGAAACTGCTGCTTTGTTTTACTAGTGATATAGCCAACTGTTTTTATTTCTACATACACTATTGTTAAAAAGAAATATAAATATAGCATTGTTGACAATGAAAGATACTCATAATTAAATGCAAAGCAAATCAGCGCCCAAGATTAAATTGGTTCAGAAGTAAGATAAAACGACCAGTCTGTTTAGCTTTCCTAGAATGGCAAGGTCAGCAGGCTGACTGAAAAAGAGAATGTACAGCTGACCACCTAATGAAACAATCCAAAAGGTGTATGATCAAAACTGGCTTTTTGGGATCTGGCCAACTTTGACAGGACATTCGAGTTTATGGTATAGGCCAAAAATGTGCTCCGATATAGGACGTAGCTGCTTACACAATATTCAGTCTTATTGGTAATTTGACATAATTTTTTTCTGAAGATAAAAGGAGATGCAGGAGACAGGGACGGATGGAAGAAGATGATTTGCTGTGGCGACCCCTGAAGGGAGAAGCCAAAAGACAAAGAAGAAAAGGATACAACTGCAGTATATTTATTTAATAAACATTCAAGCAAACCAATCCAGAACACAATCCAAAATCGAACAGGCAAAGGGTCACGCAGTCAGGCTAACAGGCTAACAGAGGTCAATCCAAAATACAAAGTGAATCTGGCAGGCAAAGTTCAAACACAGAATGCAAAATCAGTAACATTCATTCATTCATTCATTTTCTGAACCGCTTATTCCTAATTAGAGTCACGGTGAGGCTGGCGCCCATCTCAGCCGACTCTGGGCGAGGGCAGAGTACACCCTGGACAGCTCGCCAGGCCATTACAGGGCAGAAACCCAGTTGGCTTCACTGGGGGGGGGCAGCAGTGACAACCTGCTGATAGTGGGGCTTGAACCCCCGACCCTGGGATCAGTAATCCAGCACCTTAACCCCCGGTCCACCACTGCCCCTACTCGAGCGTCAAATCTTTAATTTTCTAGATGTAATATCTCAGTAAGATTTTAATATTTTGTCATCAAACTTACTGTCCAAAAACAACTACAAGGCAACTGAAAAGGTTTGAAATGGTGTTGGAACATAGAAACACCCTTTTTGCTCTTTTTGGACCACTACATCTCAAAAGCGACTGAATGCAAGGACTTTTTGTAAATAAGAAAAAATACCACTTTATTACAAAGCTATAAAAATTTCAGAGACGTGTCTAGTTCGCTATATCTTTTAATGTTTTTGAATAAAACATCCAATTCATTATTTACAATTAGCATCTAAGGTAATAAACAACATGCAAAACATTGCAACATAAGATATTAATCACCAAATTAAACTGATTAATACAAAACTTTAATATTTGCTCAGTATTTAAATGAATGTTAAGATACCATGACTCCATGTTTTAGTTTTTCAATGACAACATTATACACCAGTTTTTTAGGTTTTGATATTGCCAGACATATCAAAAATGTCTTCCGTTTTTGGTTGTTAGAGGACCAACTATACGCAGCACTGACATGTTATGGTATCTCAACACCCATTTAAATACTGAGCAAATAAGAAAACTCTGTAATTAACCAGTTTACACCAGTGATTATTTTATGGTGTTTTTCATGTTATGTATTTCCTTTAAGTTGCTAATTGCATATAATTCATTGGACAGATACAAATATAGACAGAAACATATATAGAGAGATGACCTTTGTTGTGTATATATATATATATATATAAACACCCATACAGAAGCAACAGAACTATAGCAATATAAAATATATATATGTTTTATATTAAAAAAAGAAATAATAATAATAATAATAATACTGAAGGGAACCAGGCACATACCTAATATTCCAATACGTTGTAATAAAAGGGAATTCTTCCCAAGGGAGAAAATGAAGTTCATAGTTACTGTGGTCCAAAATGAGTGAAAAATGGCGTTTTTAAGTTCTGATGACATTTTTAACCTTAACAGTTGCCTTATAGTTGTATACACACCACTGGAGCTTCCGGTATCTTAAAACCTAAATTAAAAATTGTTTGTACAGAAAGTTTGATAACAAAACAGTAAAAGCTTAATGAAATATTATATTTTAAAAACTAAAGATTTGATGCCTCAGTAAAAAAAAAAAAGTGATAATTCATGTAGTGCTGAGGCTTCATTAAAAAAAAAAAATCATAAACGTTTAACCTCATTCACAATAAACCCTGGTTTAGG
>JBCNYG010000021.1:7935929-7950251 GCA_039654305.1 Porochilus rendahli
ATTCATTCATCCATTCATTTTCTGAACTGCTTATTCCTAATTAGGGTCGCGGGGAGGCTGGCGCCCATCTCAGCCGACTCTGGGTGAGGGCAGAGTACACCGCATGCCAGGCCATCACACGGCAGAAACACGCTGACGGCTATGCAGCCTACCCTTGACGAGAATCAGCAATGGTTCTTTTACACGCCTCTCACCATAGACAGTGACAGACATGGCCTGCATTTGATAACCCAGTTAGCTGCACTGGGGGGACAACAGTGACAACCTGCCGACAGTGGGGCTTGAACCCCCGACCTTGGGATCAGTAAATCAGCACCCCACCACCAGGCCACCACTGTCCCTCCATCCATTATCTGTACAGCTTATCTGTACAGGGTTTCAGGGGAAACTAGAGCCAGTCTCAGCTAATTCTAACGAATTAGAGACAACTTGTCCCCACCCAACATGTAAATCTTAGATGGCATTTGCCATTTTCTCAACTTCTTGGATGATTGCTTCAGATGACCTGATCTCCTCCACAATAGGTGACTCTACTATCTGTGCAATAATATCCACCATTTCATCCCTATTCTACTTTATGTGAATGGTAATAATATCTTTTATTCACGTTAATAAGACTGATTCTTTATACAATATTGATAGGCCCACCTATACGCCATCGATATCCTCGATACCCCACCCAATCAATGCATAATTCAATAGCCTCTACTTCGATGGAAAACTGTTTTCAGGGGTTTTTCTTTACCAGGAATTTCTCTGACTGTCTCGTATCAATTTTGGTCACAGCATTTTACCTCACTATTTACTGCAATTCTAATTTCACGTCAAATTAAATGATTAATTTAAATGCAAATGGGGAAGAGTAATAAATAACAAATTGGCAATGAGTTCTAAGTTCTCTCTTCTTCCTAATGCTATATTTTCTTAGTAAATGCATAAAAATTATATGTGACGGTCTGGTGAGCAAAGACAGTGTCGGCTGAGATAGGCGTAGCCTCCCCCTATATATAACCTATATATAGTATAATATATTTATCTCAATCAAATGTTATCCAGTAGCCTGGATTCCTTCGCAGCTCTACACAAAATACAAGCAATATGAAAAAACAACAACACAATTGTGAATGGTCTGCATTTCTTTTAGGTGAGGTTATGTGATTTAACCTGGGTTTTGTCCCCTCACAATACTTTCTCCTTTTGCAATATCTTTTATAAAGCATTCCTTTTTCATTAAGGCAGTATTTCCATTTGTTCTTCATGTAATTTAAATGCTGAAAACCCTGTTACCATTTCAAATATGAATAATATGCCATTATCAGGTCATCTGAAAAAATCACCTCTTGCGAGTGTGAAAAATAATTTTGCAATATTGGAGTTTTCATTTATTTATTTGCGTGTTTCTCTTACTATTTTTTTTTTTCATTTGCAGTTTCAAATTGCACATTAGGTTGGTTAATGGAAACAGGGCTAGTGTCTTTCTTACTACCAAAGCCTGAAGAGAAAACTACAATTGAGTGCAGATGCCAAGTGACAGTGATTATGTGCCATTTGTTGGAGTGTTTGACCTTTATCTGTATGCACTGTATCAGGGTAAAATGATTGCTTGTTCAAATCAACAATTATCATGGAGCGTTGTTATTTTTTCACAACCATACTATTTCACTTGTCCTACTTAGTGGGCACCTGGATTAGTCCTGAAAGTAACCAAGAGTAATTTGGACATAAACTTTAAACCTATTGTTAGGTTTTTCATCTTAACATATTACTCAACTGTACATTGATCAGCCATAACATTAACACTACGTGACAGGTCTGAGGTTGTGCAGCCCCAATGCAAGCAGAAATGCACTGCGCATGTGGACACCTATCATAGGCTCCAGATGGGCTCCAGCCTAGAGGTAGGTTCTAGCCTGCCCGTGACACTAGTAGGATTGGGAAGTTCGGAAAATTAATGAATGAATTATACCTATAAGACAGTATAAACATTATATTCATATAATGTTATCTTTCCTATGAAGCTCTCAAGTGTCAACAGTATTATACTGTCTGCTGCTTAAAGTGTGTCCTTATTGAGTTGTCTATAATGATTTCCCAGAAGATACAGCCATTGGAGTAAAACTACTGCACAAACCTTTACTCCACCAGGACACAATATGAATTAACAGTGACAGTTTTTCTTTATTTGGCTACAATGTATGCTGCTGATAACTGTATAAAAAGTTCAGATTTAAAAAATTATATCGGGTATAATCAGCATGGCTTGATTGAGCATGACTGGGATGATGATGACGACTATGATCTCAGAGATGATGAGCACAGAGACACTTACCAAGACTGACAGATGGACATGAATAAAAATGGCTTATACTCATCACGGGTCATCTTCAAAAAAAAAATAAATTAACTGTACTACACTTTGGAGTTTTCTGATCTAATTAGTTTTAGAATATTAATCCTGGAATACTTTTGAAATTGTAAAGTTCTTAAATACAAGCTGACTTGGCACTGGGTGTATAATCTTGAGTGTCACATTGATACCAGAAACAGCATTACTACCTACTCCAAATACATGGCTGCCAAAGATTAAAACCCCAGAAGCATTTCTAAGACATTTTTTAGCTGTCCATCTCAATGGACATGAAATTTTTTCAGCGTGCAAAAAAAAAAAAATTAAAACAATGAATTGCACATCAACTTCCCACCTGTACAATGTTTAACTACTGTATAGTTGACACTCAGTTGTTTTACAGGGATTAGCCTGATGTGATGCATGCTAGGCAATGTTTTAGGATAATTTACCCAGTGAAATAATAAATTAATTTGTCTCCCACATAAGGCATAATCAGACATTATATTTGACATAGTTTTGGCATATAAATGAAACGGAACAACTTAGCGGCTTTCATAGAAGACATGCTAAATGGTTTAATAAAAAACCAACACCCACTCAATTTTCTGGATATATTGGAATTCTAACAACATCTACAGAGTTACACGCACATGCTCATTTCTTTCAGAACTGCTGTTTTGAGCCTGAACCGTCACTCCAGTGACTAGTGCAGTTTTTAGTGCGGCACGGATCTGCTGTTGCATTCTGGAATTACACTTCAGAAATGAAGGCAGTGTGAATTTCAAGTTTTACGCCTTGTCTTGCTCGCACATCGCTCTTGCTTACAGTGTAAATTAGGCTGCATGTTTGGAAATTGTTTCCTGATGAAAAATAAAGAGCCTTAATCTGCAACTTTAACCGTCTCCACTGCCATAACATTAGAAATTTTATGACGACTAGGGTGCTGGATTACTGATCCCAAGGTCAGTGGTTCGAGTCCCACTCTCAGCGGGTTGTCACTGCTATTCCCCCAGTGCAGCTAACTGAGTTATCAAATGCAGGCCATGTCTCTCACTGTCTATGATGAGGGGCATGTAAAAGAACCATTACTGATTTTCATCAAGAGTAGGCTACATGGCCGTTAGTGTGTTTCTGCCCTGCAATGGCCAATCCCCGCGACCCTAATTAGGAAAAAGCAGTTCAGAAATGAATGAATGAATGAATGAATGACATGTGAAGTGAATAACATTGATTATTATGGTACAGTGGCATATGCCAAGGAGTGAGACATTTTAAGCGGTAAGTGAACAGTAAGTCCTTAAATTTGATGTGTTGGAAGTAGGAAAAAATAGCAAGCATAAGGATCTTAGTGACATTGACAAAGACAAACAGGGTCTATTCATCTCCAAAATGGCAGGTTTTGGGGGTGATCCTGGTATGCAGTGATCAGTACTTAGCGAAGGTGGTCTGAAGAAAGTAAGTAAATGTGGAGAGCGAAGGTTAGTACGTTTGGTTTGATCTCGCAAAAGAGCTAGAGTAGCAAAAAACCCCATGGAAATCTTGCATCTAAAGAATTTTTGCATGGAACTGTGATAAAAAAATTCAGTAAGCCCATGCATTTTTTTAAAAGAAAATAATTTTGCTAAATGATGCAATGTTAGCTTCTGAAGCCAAGGGTTTTCTTACTTTCTCAATACAAGAATGTTACATCTATTTAAATTTTTGTTGAGTAGATAATTCAAAAAGCTACTTTTCCTTGTGGAATTGTTCAAATATAACATATTTATTTGAAGACATTGTATTTAGGGTAAAGTGTGTAAAAACCTGTATGGATGTATTAGCAGAAATTAAGTACTGGTATATCATCAATAAGTAAGTTTTCATTAATCTGTAATCATTCAAAAATTATTACATATTGGGACCTTAGAATAAGCTTTTTATATGTACATGGGAGCAGATCCCCTCTCACGGAGATGGCCACCTTGCACTGTCATATTTCTCAATTAGCCCAGAATCATACAGGGGTCGTGAATGAAATTTAGTTTGATGCAATCTGGAACCTCACCACTAGATGCTGCTAGATACTGCTAAATCTTACACACTGTACCTTTAAAGAGCATGTTTGCCAAATTTCCATGGAATGTACTTATTTTTGTACATGTTTTTATGACTATATGGCATCACTCTGAAATTTGCAGTGCACAACGGGAATGATGAGGAAAGAAAAACCTCCCAGTTTCATTTTCTGTGCTTGAATAAAGCCAGTGCTAATGGCTGTAGTTTACAGAATACAAAACTGCAAGTGAGACATTTTCACAAGTGGTACAACAGCAGTACTATTTTTGTTTTGTGTATGTCTGAGTGGAGTTAATGCTGAATGCTGACCTGAAGCGAGTTGTCACTATCTTGCTTGTTCCAGAGGACACCGAGTGATTTAGACATGTGACCATGGTTAAGCTGCTGAGGCAGGAAGCTCAGCAAGAGGCTGAAACACTTTGATACAGATTTTGCTGAGAAACAGCCTCTCTTCTCATTAACTCCACCACATATTTCCCTTTGCCGTGGGCCATTCAGTGCATAAAAATGTCATTATTCTCATATTGACCATCTGCTGTGTAATCATGTGAGGCATTGGTTGCTAAACGAGGATCATTTAGGGTGAAAAGCCAGTGTTTAATACGAAATACCAAAATGCAATGAAGAAGTAAAAACATTAATGTTATCTAAAAGAATAACAATTTCAGACCAAAGCAGTCGTAACTGGATGATTTGGAATTACAGTAGTTTAACTGGCATATGGAATATGGACTTGCTGGCATATCGCTCTAATCAGCTACTTCTTGTTCTCCCTGATAATGAGCTGTTAGCCAGATTATCAAGCCTGTGGTGGATTTCTAGTTCAAAAGTATTTGCTTATTGTGCAGGGTTAAATGCTCCCCCCCCCAATCGACTGTTAATTTCACATTGTCTTTAATAATGTGGCCACTTTCCAACCCTGCATTCAATTGCTTTGCTCCTGAGCTGTCCATATGGCCCACTGATTCAAAAGTGAACAAACAAAATAAGGCAGTGCTAGCAGGCAAAAATTTAAATGTTTAAATGTTTATGCCAATACCACAGTTTTGCCAAATTCTAATGAAAGCACAGAAGTGATAGGGGCTACACCGCTTCTACTTTATCTTAGCCACTATTTATCTTGAAGGTTTTGCCCATCATAAGTTAAGTTAGTGTAATGTTTATGTGACTTTAGATACATCTTGTTGGCACATTGGAGTCATGGTTAGCAAGTGTGCCTCACAGCAAGAAGGTCCTGGGTTCAAGTCTGGTGTTTCTGTGTGGAGTTTGCATGTTCTCCCTTTGCTTGTGTGGGTTTTCTCCAGGTACTCCGGTTTGCTCTGACAGTCTCACATGCACATTAAGCTGATTAGCTGTTCCAGTGTGAATGTGTGAATAGTTGTGTGTGTGTTTTGGTCCTGTGATGGCAAGCTGTTCAGGGTGTACCCTGCCTTCGTCCAGTGTCAGCTGAGATGGGCTCCAGCCTTCCTGTGAACTAAGTCGGATTAAGTGGTTCAGCAAATGAGTGAGTGAGAGAGTAGATATATCTCACAAGTGGTCTGAAAATCAGTCATAATTGGGGTCAGTGTTGGATTTTATGTTTTCAACACCTATGGGGGAAAAAAACAGCCAGTTTCTGTGCAGTATGCTCTCTCATGTTAAATTCTTGAAAAAAAGCTAATGAACATACGGGTAGCACAGTGACGTAGTAGTTTCCACATTCACCTCAAAGTAAGAAAGTCCTGGGTTCAAGACCCAGGCTCGGTGAAGGAGTGGAATTTGCTTGTTCCTCCTGTGCTTGCATGGGTTTCTTATTTGTATCTTGATATTCAAGAAATTTTATGCAATAGGACCTTTTCAATTTTAGGGGAAATGTAACTGATGTGGAGCCTTAAATCTATCAAACTGCAAAGTAAAAGAATTTAGCACATCTGTCAAAGCAAATATTAAAATCCACTCAGAATTTTTATAACAGGCGCAATATAGCTGAGAGATGCAGAAAACAACATCCATTCCTTTTTTCTTTATTTATTTGTTTCTCTTGATCGTTCCTCGTGCCTGCACTTCACTTCGGATTAGTGCGAGTTGCTTAGGCTGGCTGTGTGAAATATTGTCTGTGCTGGTCCACTAATACCTCGATGTCTGCAGCTCGTTTCGGAGTGCTTCCTTCTGGAGTGTACGTCTTTTAAATGGCTAACGGCTTATCACGCTCACACACTGCAGGCCGTCAAGTGGATTGGATTGTTCCTTCCGGATTAAGCTCTGAAATATCGCAGCAGTATGAGGACGGTATTTCTGCATGGCGCCATCATTTTTATTATTGCCAACAGCAACCTTTTTGCTACCGTGCAGGTTAGGGGAAGTTGTGCTTTAGTTTAGCGCTTATAGTAATTGCCTAGTTTTCTGTTACACTTCTGACATTATCATGAGTTTATACAAATAAAACCAACTTTGCTCTAAATTAAGTGCACCTAAAGGTTTTAAGTGTACCTTAAGAACATTATGAAATTCATCAATTCCCAGATGCAACTTTACAATTATTTAAAGGTTGAATTTTATTTGGATGAATCATGCAGTATTCATCAATTCATCATTTTCTAAGCCGCTTAATCCTAATTAGGGTCGCGGAGAAATCACAGAATTAGGTAGTATATCAATATCAAATCTCATTTTATTGTCAAAAGGTTGAAATAACAATTATTCAACAAAGACAAGGTGGAAGGTTTAGCTTGTTGATTTGTCAAGATATGTTTAGCTTGCACATCTTTTATCAACGTTTCATGATAACAGACATTATAAGCAGTTAAAGAATGTTAAGCATTAAGTCTGTTGGTTTCTTGTTGCTAATAACAGCATTCCACTGGGTTTCCTCTGAGTACTTTGGTTTCCTTCCTTTTTGTGTGTGTGTGTTGGCTCTGTGATGGTCTGGTGAGCTATTCAGGGTGTACCTCACCTTTGCAGAGGGTGGGCTGAGGTAGGCTCTAGCCTCCCCACAATCCTAATAGGATAAAGCAGTTTGGTGAGTGAATGAATAAATATTTAAACATTACAGTGTTTATGATGACATTTCTAAAGTGTATATGGTTGAGGTCTGCCCCACCTGCTCCTATGGATGACCCACCAATGTCTAAATTCATGTAGACGGTGAAAGACATGGTTTACCTTTGATAAGCCAGTTAGCTGCACTGTGGGGGGCAGCAGTGACAACTCGATGATAGTGGGGCCTTAACCTCTGACCTTCGGATCACTAAGCCAGCACCTTAACTACCCGGTCACCACTGCCCACAGTGACACCATGCTATATTAAATAAAAGTATGTATATTTTATACTATATAACATCTTCATAAATACTGTGTAACTGTAGTTATGGAAAATATTGAAATACCACTTTTAATGACCACCATTGAAATGCAGTATTCAAATTTTTGAGTTGGTACTAATTGTAATACACAAATTTTCTTTCTGATTATGGACCTATGCATATTCATTAGTTATCTCTTTTGAAATGATTGATACTCTGTTAATCAGTTTCCATTTTTCAGAGTTCCATTTTAATCAGACTGCAAGAGTAGTGGGCAGAGAGGAGCCCTGCGGCAACTGCGTGGACATAGTAATTATGACAGTACCCATTTTATAGAGCCTAATGTGTTTTGTTGTCACTGTGACAACCTGCTTTTTCTGTAAACACCTAAAACCTTGAAGAACATAGCAGCTCACATGGACAACAGTATGATGACTCTATGTATCGGGCAAATACTGGCATATTCCTCACATAAATCATATAAGACTAAGCTAATTTTTATTTTAATGATTTGTTGTTTTGGAATTATTTTAATTGCACTTAAAGATTTCAGTCCTCAAGGTCATTTAGGCTTTATCAATTCCTTACTACTGAATGGTAAGAAATTTTATAATTGTGATATGCTAACCCCAGATATCATGCAAATTAATATGGTCCAATTAGGTGGGAAAATCTCTGTTGGGCCTGTTGGCTCATCATAGTCAGAGCTTATCCCAGTTTCTGTAGGGTGACGCTGGCCCATCCAAGGGCACCTTTCCAGTATCTTTAATGGTACTCATTTTTACTGCTGGGTGAACAGAGGTACACTTGTGGTTAAGACCTTCCCCAGGGGTCTCAGCATATTCGGGATCTAACGTGGACTCAACCCCATGATCTTCTCATCATGAGCTGAGTTTTTTTACTCTTGTTTGTAATAGTGTTTAATTTTTAACATTTTGCCCCAAATTATAGCTGTTGCATATGCATTTATTGTACAGCGAATGCAGCACATTGTCAGATGTTTTAACACAAATTGTTTTTCAAAATAATCACTTACTTAATAACTTGTAGTAACTCTTGTAACTTTAAAAAAGTTGGGATGGTAAAACATTCACAATGGTCATGTTTGCTTTCAGCTCTCACATATACATGTTGCGCCGGCAGCAGCATGTTCCTCTTGAGTCCTTCTCCATCTCCAGTGGCATGCTTCAGCCTCGCAAGGAGGACTTCAAACCCTAGCATGCGCAGCAGTTGATATTCATGCATGTATGCACACAGCTCTAGCACCTCTGAGCTAACTAACAATAATAAGGTAATAACATAACCACTTAGCAAAAGACTATAAAAGACTGGCCCGCTTGCAAGGTATTCATATCGCCCACCTCTTCCACAGCCGTGCCTTTGATATGTGTGCATAAATTGTTTTGCATTGTTTTGTTGAAATATACATGGGCGTTTGCAATGAAATACAAATCAAAGTGAATTTAGAGATGACTGCTTGTTTTTTTTATTTGCATTTTCTATACTACCCCATCTTTTTTGATTCGGGGTTGTAAGTGGTGTAGTGGTTAGCACGTCCGCCTCACAGCAAGTAGGTCTTGGATTTGAGTCTCAGGCCTGGCCGTTTCTCTGTGGTGGTTGCTTGTTGTCTTAGTGCTTGTGTGGGTTTCCCCCAGGTTTTCTTCCACAGTCCAAAGAGATGCACATTAGGCTAATTGGCTTTTCCAAATTGTCCCTAGGTTTGAGTGAGTGTGTGTTGGCCCTGCGATGGACTTCTTTCACCCAGTGTCATCTGAGATGGGCTCCAGCCACCTTAATAAAAAAAAAGAAAATTAACAATGCAACATATAGAAGTCATTATATAATGGAAGTTTCTTTAATATTATACTGACTGTTTTGAACAAATCAGTGGACTGAAGTTGCTTAAATCCTTACAGGACTCGTGCTGCGTATAAGAAAACCCGTTGAACAGCAGTAATCAATCATACTGGCCCCATAGAGAGAACACACATGCCAAGTAAAAGACTACAATTCACTGCAGAACACATGCAGAACAATTTTTTTTTAAATGTCTTGTTTTACACAGGCAACATTGTCACTGAAATCAGGTATCACATCCAGGAAACTCAGAAAGGAGCCAAAGCTGAGGCTTTGTCAAATAAAGAAATCTCACTTGTTCATTCTCAGAGTGTTGAAAAAGATACAGAATAACTAGAAATGTGTAAGGAATATTATTATTGTACCAGGAAATGTATTTTGTCCTGTCTTCTGCATTTTTTGTTATTTTAATGGAAATGCTTATAACTTAGAACACATTCTCATTGAAAATGCAAGCGTCCGCTAAAGGCTTTTCTTTTTCGTCTTTAGATTAGAGTGTTTAGGCAGTAAATTGAAAAGGCAGTTTAATGATTGCTGAATGGCCTCCCCTGTTGTGAACAAGGCAAGGAGACTTCAGCAAATGAGATGTGCATCGGTGCACAAAGATTAATGGCCCCTTTGAACCTCAATATTGCAGCGCCTACAATAATCAGAAGCACTTCTCTAATCTGAGGTCTTATGAGTCCCATCGTGTATGTGTGTCTGATAGAGAGAATGTACACTTCAGTGTGTAGAGCTCTTGGCTAGCTTCTGCCAGCTGGTCAGAATGTCTTATAAGAAAATATCAAAGTCAGCAGTTTACACTCTGCTTATCTCTGGCAGGCAGTGGTTTCGTGAGTTTATGACTGATGAATGATATGATGATGTTAAGGAAGAGTACTGAATATAGTAGATGGTTCTGAATGTTATCTGACCTCAGCTCTGCCTTTGTTTATGACCACTCCTCAAACTTTGATAAGACCTTGGAATCTTGTCTTGTATATGCCGTTCAATTTTCAAATTTATTGAAATTTTAGTGTTAAAGCAATCATCAATGAATGACATGTAAGAGCAGGAAGCAGCAGTGGATAATGAATAATTCATGCTAACTTTGTTAAGTTTCATGATTTTGTCATTTAAATTTTGACTGATTTGTGATTAGTGTTTGTTTTACTCCTGTATACTTGTACTTTGCAACTATCCTTCTCCTGTTCCCTTTCAGTGAGTGATTTTATAAAGTTTTTATTTCTGAGTGTTGATTCCAGAAACAACACATTCATCATTTTACTTCTCATGATGTTGGATTCAAAGGTGAATACTAGAAGCCTTCTGAAAATGTAAACATTTATTTATTATAAGATTATTACATTTATGATTAGCTAAGTAGCTTTGATGTATTTTAGGGTTCCTGTGGGTTCTAAAATACTTTTAAAATCACGGAAAAATAAGGTATTGATTTGTATCAAAGTGTGTTAAATACAATTTTCTAAAGTCTTTGAAATCACTTATCAATCAGCGAAAACATTCAAAGTAGGATTTTATAAATCATTTTTGAGACACACTGCTTGCGTCACACTCTTTACACCAGCATATTAATATTTCCACAAAACAGAAATCTTTACAAAGAATCACTGAAACTTTATGGTGATACAATGAGGTCAGAATATTCCATAAATATTACATAAAGGGTGATTAAATTTCCTTTCTTTGTCTTATTGTGTGTCACCCAAACAAATTTGCAGTGCACATATATGAAACAACACATACAATCATATCTCTATGTATGTTAGAGATATGCATATTTCATCACAGTACCTTCACAAAAAAAGTATGATTAAAAAAATAACCCAGTATCTAATGTTACTTGGTGCTTTATAACTTATCAGTGGTTTCAATATTAATTAAAACTGATTTTAGCATTTGCAGTAAGCTTATATGAATATCCAGCAACACAGCCGATTCTTTCCATTCTGATCTAAATCTGTACAGACTTTATATTTACCTTACTCTTTTGAAACTGAGCACCTTTTTCCTGTTTTCAGCCATTAATTAATTGTACTTTATTTAAGCCATTCCTTTTCATACATTACTTGTTTGAATTTGATTTGTTTTCACAGTCAGTTCTAAATGGTTTTTGTGTGTTTGGCTTTATTTTTTTTCGGCCTTTTTGTCTTTTCCATTTTTAACTGAGCATATTTATCATGCTTTAATTGCACATGTTTTTGCCTGACTATGATTGTCCCTGGCATTTTTGGATTTGTTAATAAAGATTTTATTGCCACTTACATCCAGCTGCATTGAATATTCATGACACAACCCTACGTCTACACTAGGTGTATGTGCATGATGGTTTTGTCCATGGGCCAGTTTGTTGGTTGGGGATGATGGATGGGGAGAGGGATGATTCCCCTGAGTCTAAAGGATTTTTATTTCTATATGTTTCTATATGTGTAGCACAATGGTGTCCCTGTAGCATTTTTGTAAAATGATCCCCAATTTGCGCTGCGGAAGATTAAGAAGGTGTTACTTTTGGTGGTTTTTTAAGGTGCTTCAGTGCAGCTCCAAACCACAGTGAACTGCAAAAATGACAGCGCTGGGGAGAAGAATTGGGGGCAGTAGGTAAAAACACAGTATGAATAGGCTATATGAGGTTGTATTGAATACAGTTCAGAAAGATTGCAAAAGGTGACAACAAGGCAACTAGACCGTGATGCACGTTTTTGACAACCGCCATAAAACAAGCTGAATTACTTAAACTGGAGGGATCGTCCTATACACCATAGCATAATAACTTAGCATAATTTACAAGTATAGGGCGGCACGGTGGCGCAGTGGTTAGCATGTCCGCCTCACAGCAAGAAGGTCCTGGGTTCGATTACCAGCTCGGGCGGAGTAAGGCTTCTGTGAGGAGTTTGCATGTTCTCCCTGTGCTTGCGTGGGTTTCCTCCGGGTACTCCGGTTTCCTCCCATAGTCCAAAAACATGCACAGTAGGCTAAATGGATGTTCCAAATCACCCCTAGGTGTGAGTGTGAGTGCGAATGGTTATGTGACTGATGGCCCTCCGATGGCCTGGCAAGCTGTCCAGGGTGTACTCCACCCTCGCCCAGAGTCGGCTGAGATGGGTGCCAGCCTCCCCGCAACCCTAATTAGGAATAAGTGGTTCGGAAAATGAATGAATGGGAACCAAACAAAAATTATCCAGACAAGTATATTAAGATAAAAGAATGGCTAATTAACAAAAACAAAAGTACACAGAACAAAAGGACACCAGAAACAATTGTAGACCTGCAACAGGCTGGGGGGACTGAATCTGCAATAGGTAAGCAGTTTGCTGTGAAGAAATCAACTTTGGCAATTTTTAAAAATGGAAGACATACAAGACCACTGATAATCTCCCTTGATTGGGGGCAAGATCGCAAGATCTTACCCCATGGGGTCAAAATGATCACGAGAGCGTTAAGCAAAAATCCCAGAAGCACACAGGGAGACCTACTGAATGACTTGCAGAGAGCTGGTACCAAAATGCCAGTCCCAGACATGTCCCCCTGCTTAAGCCAGTACATGTCGCCCATTCTACTTCTGTGCTGTCGAAGTTGGCTGCCATTGCGACTGCTCCTACCACTTTTTTCTTTGATTTTGTTTTTTTTTAAGTAAATTTTTAATTTATTGAACCGGCAAATTTATTAACATGGAGTGCATTCGTTAGGATAGAGATACTCTATGCACCCTGTACTCACAATTCGACATCAAAGGACAGGACCTGAAGCGACGGCCCCATGCACACCGCACACCGCATTCTGCTCACCAACGTCCAGTCTCTGGAGAATAAGCTTGACGACCTCAGGGCCAGGGTAAAGTTCCAGAGAGACATTCAGGACTGCAATCTCCTCTGCTTCATGGACATGGCTGAACCCAGCGGTGCCAGACCATGCCATCCAGCCATCCATCACCGCATGGACAGAGCATTGTTCTTTTCACGCGGTCCTGCACACCCAACCCAAATCTACTGACCGTCAAATGTCGTCCTTTTTATTTTTCTTGGAAGTTTACTTCAGTCATAGTCAGTGCCGTTTATATTCCACCTCAGGCGGACACGAATACTGTTTTATGCGAGCTGCATGAAGCTCTCACACAGCTCCAGACCCAACACCAGGACGCTACGCTTATTGTGGCAGGGGATTTTAACAGTGCCAACCTCAAACGCGCAGCGCCGAACTTTTATCAACACATTAGCTGCCCCACCAGGGGTGAAAGGACACTGGACCACTGTTACACTACAGTGAGGGACAGTTACAAGGCTTAATTTCGCCCTCCGTTTGGGAAATCTGACCACGATGCTCTGAGATCCTGATCAGCAGCTTATAACACGGGGCTCGCCAGTGGAAACAGCGTGTCCTACGCGTCCTATATAGACTGTGCAGAGTGGTGAAGGAGGAGAAGCAGGAGAGTGAACATGAGGAAAGCAGCAGGACCAGATGGCATCATGGGTCAAGTCCTGAAGACCTGCGCTGACCAGCTTGCTCCAGTGTTCACAGAGATCTTCAACCTCTCCCTGGATCAGTCTATAATCCCGACGTGCTTCAAACAGTCCATCATTGTTCTGGTCCCGAAAAAACCTCAGCCCGCCTGAATGACTACCGCAAGACTACCATCAGCAAGACTAAGGAGCTGATAGTGGACTTCAGTACTAAGCAGGAGAGGAATTACCAGCTCCTGAGCATCAACGGGACCCCAGTGGAGAGAGTGGACAGTTTCCAGTACCTAGGTGTTTACATCACACAGGACCTGACATGGTCCTG
>JBCNYG010000021.1:7996972-8024906 GCA_039654305.1 Porochilus rendahli
TCTTTTTCCCGGAGAGATCTTCCTTTGTTTGGGAAAAAAAAAAAAAAAAAAAAAAAACAGAACATGGTAAGTTACATTTTGGTTCAAATTGAGTTAAATTCATTGTGGGACTTAAAAGGATTTGTGCCTTAATTGACAACATGATCCTTGGAAAAATTTCCAAATCAATCAGATCTATTTTGAATCCTTTCCGAGGGTAGGTATACCAACGGCTATCACACTACAGCCATACATTTACTCTTCAAAATTTTTAACTATTTAAAAAATCATCTGGAATTGACTCTAGTTTTCTTTAGTAGTATAGAAGATGGGTGGAGGGATGGGACATGAATTTATTTTCCTTTTCACTAAACTAGATTTAAAAAATTTACTAGGATTTTATTGTTAAAATGTTGAAACATTTTGTCAGGTTAAACCTAATAAGTCCTAGTTTTAAAAAAGTTTACATCGTATAATGTACTTCCTACATGGTAGATAATATTGCTATAATATCAATTATTCCTTATAGTGGAAGTTTTTCATAACAGATAACCAATTTTATATGTACTGTTCCATATGACTGACACAATATGAACTGCTCCTTTAATGGAATTTCAGATAATATTCACACTGACAAAAATGAGTCTCTGAACTGTGCTAGTTCAGCACTTAAAAGTTTTGAGCTCATCACTGAAAGGTGATAAGGTTAAATCCTATGATTGGCAGAAAGTCACTATTGGACATTTAAGGAAAAATCCTTTACTCTGAAATCTGTGCCTAAACTGTAATCTCCCTAAATTACTTTAGATGAAGCTGTCTGGAAGGTATGGAATGTAAAACTCCCAAAAGTCTCTGCCTCTGTTCTCCCAGTGAGTAGTTTCATGTCAGCACGACTGCGATTCAGAGATTAATCAGGGTAATGAAGTTGTCCTGATATTTCCTGCCAACTTTTATGGCTTTGCTTTTCTAAAGTGATTAAACGGCTGTGGTTGCTCACTGATGGTGCATCGCAGGGCAATTATAATTATAGCTCATACTGAAGTTTTAATCTAAAAACAGATAAAATGACATTTAATTCTTATCATAATTCATCTTAGTGCTTAGGAATATTTCTTGTTCATGGACATCTATTAGTCTTTATCTACACTTTTACTTAATTCGATAAATATAATGAAATTGGGAATTAAATGAAGTATATGAATAATGGTAATATTATAATAATACAATCATAAGATTTTATTTGTGATTGACTATATGTCAATTTTATGTAACATTACCAATTTGTCTTTCATTTATATATTTCTGTGGAAGACAATATGGAGAATGTGTAAAGCATTGTATACTTCACCTTTAAGTTTGTATCGCCAAGCCTGCCATTATGAATTGAAGTTGGCATAAAATGTAGTCGTTTACTGAGGTGGTGTTTTTTTTTTTTTTTTAGTACTTGAGTCCTATGGTATAATTCTTTGTTATAGGACCTTAGTTCAGTCAGTGAAGCGGTATAGAATAAATTCATCCAAGGTTTCCAACTGTCCTATCTGTCCGAGCTGATGGTTTACATTTACATATAATGCTCATGTTTAAATATAAAGTAAAACTTGAATGAAGCTGTCTGTCTGGGTCTGCAAAATTAGTTATAGTTCCCAATGAACAAAACCAATCAGTTCCCTACAATACATCTGTACGTCAAAGCAAATAAACACTAATTAATTGTATTTAATTTTATTATTATAATATTAAAGCTGCAAGATGTTCATCAATATTTGTCCATATTTTCTTTGTTTCGTGTAACCTGGAGGAATTTTAAATGGAATCTGATTAACTATGAAGATATGCATGGATTCATTTACATATTCATTAACATGTTCCTGTGTGGATTCTGCACGGTTGTGTCTTTGATCTCCAAAAATATGTTACATAATAATATGACCGTGGTACTTTCAGTAGCATCAAGGGAGTACAAATTCACATTAAATTGCACAACGGTATAGTTAAGATAGATGCAACTGGACCAATAATTGCCTTTATTTGTAGTTCAACAATTTTACCTTTTATGATTCTCAATATAATTTCTCCTTATGTTACAATATTGCTATTCTGTAATGTCTTATATGACTTGATTGTGGTGTGCACACTTTCAGTAAGAGTTATGTGGACTTGCACGGAGAATTGTGTTTTCCTTCCACCCTCTCTCTCTCTTCCCCTCTCTTAAATGCTACTGTAATAAAAAAGCAAATCCGAAAAGCCTCTCTGTGATTAATAACACTGTCTTCCAGCAGCTGGACTCCCAATATGGGAACTCAGAGGAATTCTGAGTTGCATTTATTCGCTGCAGTCTGAATAAGAGAACGAGAGTGAGAAAGAGCAAGAACAGGAGGGAGGTAGCAAAAGACGGAGTGAAAGCTCATCAACGGCAGCCCTTAAGCGATGAAGCTTCATAAATATTGATTAGCATTCCGGCGCTGATCGAAAGAATTGATGAGAAGTTTTCAGACCCTGATGCTAAGCTGTCCTTATCCAGGAGCTCTTAACTCTGTGCTCGTCTTATTTAAGTTCACAGTCTCTCCACCTTTCAGCAACTTTCAACACTGGGATGAAGACTTGTGTTGATGTGTAGCTCAGCTTTAGTCAAAGTGCGTACTCTGAGCTCTTCTCTCATGCTTTTGTGCTCCTCAGAGTGCCATGTGACTTATTCCAGAGCACTCCGGAGCTATTCCCCTCCTCCCCTCTTGGTTTTCTTTCTGTCTTTTTTTTTCTTTCCTCCTCCAAGGATGAGCTTCTGAGGAGAGGAGGAGGTGCGAAGAGGTGGATATGTTTTCCGTTTCGCTCAAGTGCCGGATGGGGGTCATCAGACGCAGGATCAAGGGTATTGTGCAATGCGCCACCTTGGCTAAAGCTTGAATGCTGGGTGGGATATGGGTGTGCATGTGCGTTTGCAGCGTGTGTGTTAAAGGTGGGGTGAAGGTGGGGGCTTACTTTTTAAATCTGCAAAGAGTTGCTTTCTAAAAGTATCTATGTTTGATGTCCCAGGTTTTTTTTTTTTCTTTTGTATTTGTTTGGGAGTTAGATCATTTAGAGTATGTTTCAGAGGCTGGTGAATTTTATGGCAATGTTTTTTGGAATTTATTCAGGAGGTTGTGAATATTACAGATTTTTCACACAGTCTTATTTGACTGTAGATGTACATCTGAAGGAGAGCTGGTACTCAATCTGTCTTTAGGCATTTTCTTATATTTCACCTGCTTGTATTCCTGTATGAATATTAGGTTAATGTCAGAAGTTATTACTGTATATGAGGTGTGAGGTGATCAAAGGAATAGTATGAAGGCTAATGAGAGGATTAATTGGCTTATTAATAATTTTTCACAGCAGGTGATATCATTACACTCAAATAAATAAGCATTTGTGAGATAAAAATGAATATTAGTTTGAAAAGCTTTTGATTGACAATGATAATTTATTACATTTTGGCTTTTAATTAAGATAAGTACACATAAAAAGTAAATATCTTTTTCTGTAAATATAAAGATGCATTGCTAGTTACTATAAAATGTAATAGCACATATAGGCAAGTAATATTTCAACATTTTATATTGACATTCTGATATTGATTTTGTACACTTTTTAGTAGTTTCCAGTTAGCTGATTTTAAAAGGGATTATACACGTTTTTTGTTCTAATTAATGCACCTTCAGTAAGCACTTTATCTTGATCAGAGTTGGGGTGGATCTGGACCCCATCGCAACAATACTGGAACCTAAACATTCACACAGTAAATAATTAGTACAAATTAAATTTTAAAAATAATTATTTTTCTTTGTATTGAAAAAATGCAAGGTTATAGTGTATCGGGTTGTTGTTGTTGTTGTTATTATTATTATTATTATTATTATTATTATTATTATCATTATTATTATTAATAGAGCATTTTTCATCATTCTCAAATAGGCTTTACAAAAAAAAGAAAAGAAAAATAATGTTATATATAAAATGTCTGAAGATACATGAGTGTTTTAGCCCAATCTGGTTTGCTTTTCTTCTGCTAGACAAGCCAAAAGAAACGAAGTGTATTAAAAATGACATTTTTCTGACTCCTAAGAACAACTTCCAACCTAAGTTGAAAAAAAAAATCGTACAGCTGGAGAGATCAGAAGGTGTTGGACTCAGGTTTGGAGAGGGTAGGTCAATATTTGCTGTGTTGTTCTCTAAAATGCTTAATTTGTTTAAATTAAAGTGTAGGATGCCAGTGACAGAGACATAATGGCCCAGAACATTAGAGAATCACTAACTCTTGCAATGATAAATACCCATTTACAGCCATCCGATTATATTGCAACTTTCAGAGTGCTGGATTTCCAAAAGTAAATAAATATGCAAAAATACACCCACTTAACCATTTATAGCTTTTACATTAAGGGTGACCAGTGAAAATTTCTAATTGGGTCATTATTGCATTTTAAAATGTTAAACATGGCTTCTTTATAAGAATAAACAAGAAGTAGATTTTACTCTAAAACATTGAAGTGTTTACTTAAGTAAAATATTAGCTCTTTAGAGCCATTTAACCTGTAACTGTGAGGGATTTCATGAACAAATTCTATGACCTTTCTCTACTCTGGGAATATACTATTCTCTGAGATGCGGTTTATTTTTGGCCAGGAGCTCACAGACGGCCTTGAAATAAACTGATGAAAAGAGAAACAATTTGTCACTTGTGGCTTTCTGTGATACAACAGCATATGAAATTGTCAGCTGAAATTTTTCAACTCCCTCATCTTAATGGCTAGATGCCTCAGTCTGATAATTACATATCAGTCTGAAATATTCCACAGTTATAGTTACAGAATAATATGCTTCATGATAAATAATTGAATGCAAATGTAATAACTGAGTAATAAATGGTAGGTGATTATATGATTAAAGGTAGATTAGTGAAATGTTGAGGAGTTGGTAAGAAATGTTTCTTGAAGTTTAAAAACGAATCTATTCTTTCCGGACATTTCATTGGTGCGAATGATATGTAAGCTGAGTGAAAGTTTGACAAACTTGGATGCATTGAAGTTGGTTTTGTGTGTCTTAATAATAGCAGTGAGTTCTGAGCACGACACATTTATATGATTTTTATAATACACTTTATGGCAGAGTTATAAAATTAACAGTTTTAACCAATTAAAAGGCTTGGAAAGGCTGGTGGCATAGTGGTTAGCATGTGCGCCTCACGACAAGAAGGTCGTGGATTTGAGTACTTGGCTCAGCAAGGACATTTCTGTGTGTATTTGGCTTTCCCTATGCTTGCATGGGTTGCCTCCGGGTACTCTGTTTGCCTCCCATAGTGCAAAAACATGCATGGTGTGTTTTGTCCCCATAATAGACTGGCAAGCTGTTCATGTTGTATTCAGCCTTCACCCAGAGTTGGCTGAGATAGGCTGAGTTGACCCTGAGGTAGGGTACAGCAGCTCAGCAAATGAATGAAAGAACAGTTGTAGCTTCTCTTCATTTGTATGCAATTCAAAGTTATTTTTATTCATGTTATTCATCCCTATGACTTATATTTTATCAGTGAATAGCCTTCAAGGTCACAGCTTCATTTGAGCATAACGCAATGTAAACGTTAAGTCCATAAATGTCCAAACAGGTTTTTTCTGTCTCTTCAGTAGCTTAAGCAAACTCCAACTGCAGAGTTCAGTCTCTTCAAAGATTTTGAGGAGTTTCATTTGAGATGATTTTTCAGCCATGAGACAATTATTAGGCTGTGAGGGCTTGAAAGTCGTGCTGAGATTGGAGTGACCACTCTAGGGGTATTAGACTAAAATTCAGTCGCACTCAATTTAGCCCAGAGTCGACAAACGTCCAGAAAGCACCGCACCATATGGTACGCAACTGAAAGGACAATTACAGCAGCTCAGAACACTATGCCTATAAAATGTTGTACAACAAAACAGGCGTTCGGGTCCACCTAATTCACATTGTTACATTGTTTATAATGAGAGTTTCGCCAGCAACCATCTGGTAGGTCATTGTCGAAATTGCGCATGAAGATGAAAGCATGTTGACTCACTGCACATATTCACTGCATCTTACACAATTGAGTAAGCATCTCTGACAGCATTTCAGGACACGGTCGAGCATGATTATGTGTTTAGAGTTCTGTGTTTTAAGAAATTGTGCAGAAGCTGATGAATGTGAGAAAAGGCCTTTTTCTTTCATCCACACTGTGAAGCTTTATTCTAGAAAGGTGTTACGGCAGGTGATTTATGACTTGCGTACAGTCTGTGTGACAACACGAGAGCGCTTCAGGGCCTTCTGTTTTCCTAACTTAGCTTTCATGTTGTGTGCTATCTGCATCTTTGCCATGCTGCAGCTCTTTGTGTTTAATTGTGAGTTGCCAAAAAGAAGACAGTTGTACGAAAATATTTCTCTTTGCTAACAAACTGGAGAGACAAGTTAATTTGTTTTAGTGTCAACTTTGGAAATGTTGGTTAGAATAGATTTCTATATGAGTTTATTGCAGCATAAATCAAAAAGATATTAGAACAGAGTGGTTTCATAATGTTGAAATTTTACATGTAAAGACTGCAAAGATTTGAAAAGATTTTTTTTTTTTTTGAAAGACAGACCTTGATTTTTTTCTAGCTGAAACACAGTGCTTGAATTGTGCATTATTTGTCTATGTAAGCAAGTTTTTTTCTTTTCACTAAAGACAATACATTTGTCCTTTATTGATGTATCAGACTAAACATGCATAGAGGAGAGAAAATATTTGCTGATATTCTTTTAAAGCAATTGTTGTGTCTCTGTGTCTCAGAGGCCCATGGTAAGGCTTACTAAGCGGAGAGAGTGTTTTATACTTTGCTAAAACACCAGCTAGGAGTAGAATACTTTTCCTGAAACATGTTTTACAAGGATAAAATCACCAAAAACCATTTGAAAATGTTGTTAAAAGTAGTTAAAAATGTAAAAAAAAATCTAAATCAAGGCAATTGATTATGTGACTACTGTATACTGGAACATCCTTGAAATTCAACATAATAATTGAATTTAATAATTTAGCCCTGCTGCCTTGTGATTGTTCATATTAAATGTTTAAACCCACAATTCTTTATCATTTTTGATCCTCTGCCTTTTTCAAATCCTAATAAATAGATCGAGAGCACTTTTCAGTATTGAAGTCGTACTGGTTATAAAATGAAGCAGATCGATTATATAGTTCTGAAAACTTCAAGTTTTCCTGAAATTGGTGACTTTTTGGAACATGTCTTTTATCTCATTCCAGTGAAAGAACCCCTACCTTTATTACATTTATAACCTAATCTATTTATGGAGAAGCATCATCACTGCCAAATTATACAGAATTAAAAGCTATGTTTGTCCCGGAAGGTCCCGGGTTCGATTCCTGGACTTTGCACAATAGGTTGATTGGCAGTTCCAAATCGCTCATAGGTGTGAGTTTGAATGGTTGTATGTGTGTTGGCCCTGCAATGGCCTGGTAAGCTGTTCAGGGTGTACCCCACGTTTTTCCAGAGTCGGCTGAGATATGCTCCTGCCTCACTGTGACCCTAATTAGGGATGTGTAGGGGGTTGTAGAGAAATTTTTAGATTCCTCCCTTATTTAATTTTACTATGTAAAGCTGCTTTGTGACAATGTCAATTGTAAAAAGCGCTATGCAAATAAAACTTAATTGAATTGAATTAGGATTAGGCAGTTTAGAAAATGAATGAATAAATGAAAACAATAATAGAAAAAGCTTATTGCTTGGATTACAATGGCTTCACCAGAAATTGTGCTCATAAACTTTGTGTGTATTACTATTATTATTGTATATTAGTGTTAGCTTGCATTATACAAAACAAAATAAATCAATATACATAGAGTACAAACATATCCTAAAATGCATTTCAATTGAGTAAAATAATATATAATAAAAAAAAAACACTTTTGCATTCGAAGGCGAATAATTGTATGCATTTTGGTTTATGTAACTTCATACAGCATTAAATTATGGTAAACTAAAATCTTTTTAGTAGTCTAGACTGCACATGAGCACATCACAAAAGATGTATACATTTTGTGTTCATTTTCCAGTTAGCTTTTACTTTAACACCATAGTAACAGGAATAGATGGCTAATAAGTCCATAGATGACATCTGCACTTCATTGTGTGATGCTGTTTGAACAGTTTCATTTTTATAACAGCTAACCCTTCAATTAAAAATTAACATTATACGTTCTATCTAGAAGTTTATGTAGCTCATACAAAATGTATACAAATTTTAATGGCTCAGCAATTTTGTTGTCAATGCTGTGCTCCATAGAGTAATCTCATGCATCACAAATACATTGCACCATAAAAACAGCTTTAATGTGCAATGTCCTGAAAAAGCTTTTCCTCCCTTTCTGATTTCCTCTACTTTTGTTTATTGAGTACACTTAATTGTTCTTTTCTCTAAATAAAGATAATATAATACAAAAAAACAGCCTAGGTAAAGAATTTAGAAAAAACACACCAACACCTTTTTCACCCATGAAAAAAAAAAACAAGTTACAGTCCCCTAAACCCAATATTTGTATGTGCCACCTTCAGCACCTACAACTGTCATTGGCATCACTTTATCCAACAAATTTGTTTTTATTCAGGGTTTTCAAATAAACTGTACTTTTTATGGGCTACTACAACATTTCACAGGATACAGGTGAGGACTTTTACTTGGCCATTCCAAAATCTTATTATTATTATTTTTCCCAGCCATTCAAATTGTTCATATGCGTTGGCTCATTGTCCTGTTGCATTATCCAACTGCAGCTGAGCTTTAGATCATGGAGTAATGACTGAATATTCTTTCTAATTATTTTTTGGTAAACAACTGAATTCATTCTTACCTTAATTATGGCAACAGCCCAGGTCTTAAAGCAGCAAAGCATCCCCACACCATCGTACTTCCACCACCGTGTTTGACTGTATGCATAGGATTCTTACTGTGGCAATCAGTACTTTCACTGTTTTTAGTAACACGTGCAAATATTCCATGGAAGTATGACCTCATTGCATAAATATTGCTAAATAAAATGTTTCCCACCACCCGCACTGTAAACAGTTTTGGAAAGTTCTGACTTCTGCATGTGACGTATGCGGGGGACGTGCTCTGCCTTGATATTCATTAGCATGCTAGTATTTCTTATGCAAACATGCACAGAGCAAACATGAGGATTTCAGTGTATGCGTTCTTAAGACCTTGAAATCATTAATAGCTTAAGTCGTGGTTCAGTGCTCATACCTTGAAGGTGTATGGCGGCAGGTTGCAGCAAAACATCAAAGGATGGTGTTTGTTCAGGTTTCTGTCTGACCCAGACGAAAAGAAAACGTGTGATGACTGGATTAGAAAGTTAAACGATTACAGGCAAGGAAAGCACCGCTTCAGGTGTCAACAGTAACACTGCAATGTTCAGAAGTTATAAACAAGCTGAAACGGAAAAGGGTAAGTAATCAAATCTATTTAATTTAAAAATAAAAACGCCTGCAGACATATTACTATACATTGGAGCTCAGTAGATAAAGCGAACTGCTTAAAGTTTGCAATTTTCCCCTTTTATAATTATAAACCTAAATCTTAATCAGTGAGTCTACAGATCTAGGCTCTATACAAGTATTAGGTACAGTAGTGTGCAGTGAAGATTATACACCACCACTTTTGTCTAAAAGGGCTCCTAATAAAAAGAAGTAAAAAATTACTTCTCTACAATTTTTTTGATGAAAATGTATTGAACAACGCTCTTGTAGGCAATGAGGAAAAACAAATCCTTCTGACAAGTATATTGAGATAACATATCATGACATAGCATGAATGACATGCATCAAAACATATGGAATAGATTAGCGAGTGAAGAAATTAAAATATATGTGAACACTACTCCTGAAAGCTTAATTGCTGCAATCAAAGTAAATGGTGGATACATTAAATTTTGACACACACCCCCTTTTTGTTGTTCTGTTATTTTTGTTATTACTATGTATTGTTGTTTGTTTACTTATTCTCATCAATATGATCTAATATTAAATGAAATAAATTCCTAAGTAGTACTTGGTTTCTGATTTATTCTAATTTAGATAAGTGTATAATCATCATTGCATCACTGTATTTTTTATTTCTTCACTCTCTAAACCATTCCATATGAATTGTAGTTCATTCATGCTATGCAAAAGTAAAAAAAAAAAATACAAATTGTGACACCTTTAAATTTTTCTGAAAAACACAGTATTTTTAGTGTATAGTGTTTTATGCTATTATAAATTAAAATAAATGTAATTTTACATCATCATATTCTGTCCAGCTGTTTCTTTCCCATAGCCAACATTACTATTATTGTCTGTTATATTAAAAGTATTGCTGCATTTCTTACTTCTCTCTCGATTCAATTCACTTTGGTTTAAATGGCTTATCTCCAGAGGGACCTGGAGATAATCAGACACTATACTGTCTGATTGCAAGTAGTAGTAATTTGAGTGTGTGGCGTCTTAATGCAATGAGAAGGTTATTGGGTTGTTCTTGCTTCTATATCTTTTCTGTCATGCTCATTCACTGCTGTACTTGTATGGATCTGGTGTAGTTAGGTTCCAGTCTAAAGACATACTCTGCATGTGTGACCACAGGCTCACTAGTTTACTTTTTGATTCTAGAAGGCCCAGTTTTTAGATTAAAACTGAGCAGGTAATGACTAAAAAAAATAAAAAAAATAAAATAAATTTTTATGCCCAACCAAATTTCAGTGACGCAAGGCACACTGTAGACTTAAATTCTTGTTATTGGGAGTAAACCGCAATATAGTATTACAGTTGTAGCCCACTTGCCTTAAGGTTCAATACATTGTGTGTGTTTTGTTTTTTTTTAATTACTGTGGGCTCAAAGCAATATAGCACTTCTCCGCTGACCCCTCTCATCACTCCTCCTCACTGAATGTGTTTTTTCTTTCTGTTTGTATTTTACACGACTCTGTGTAAGGGAATGTTATGAGTGAAAATCCCAATAGATCACAAGTTTCTGTAATACTCAACCCGTCTGCCACCAACAGCCATGCCACACTCAAAGATACTGATATCACATTTCCTTATACTGATATGTGATGGGAACATAAAGTAAGAATCTTGCCTGTATCAGCATGATTTTGTTATGCAATGGATAGACTGATAAGTGGCTAATTAAATAAGTGCATGGGTGGTACGGTGGTGTAGTGTTTAGCTCTTCCTCTTTATAGCAAGAAGATCCTGGGTTCAACCCCCTTGCCCGGCGAGAGTGTTTCTATTTGGGGTTTGCATTTTCTCCGCATGGCTGTATGGGTTTCCACCAAGTGCTACAGTTTTCTCCCACAGTACAAATACATGCACAGTATGCCAGTTGGATGTGCTTAATCAACCCTAGGTGTGAAGAGTTCTGTGTCTGTGCTGACTCTGCGATGGTCTCCCAAGCTGTTCAGGGTGTACCCCATTTTTGAACTGAATTAAAATGGGATGTGCTTCAGCCTCCCCGTGACCCTAATAAAGGATAAAGAAGTGGTGGCTAACAAGCTATGCTCTCTCTCGATCTCCCTCTCTCTATTTATCCATCGATCTATCTATCTATCTTTGATAATATTTTAATTAATCTTATTTTAATGAATACATATTTATATCTCTTTTAATTCCAGTTAAAACCTGTAGCTTGATGTGGTACTTTGGTTGAGCAAGATTCAATAGATGAATATGGGCACATTTTTTCCCATGCTCATTATTTTTTTATGCTGACTTAATATATTTATGGCCTATCTGAAATCGTTACTTACAGTCTTAGATAGATTTAAAATTAAAAAAAAACCTTGAAGGACAAAGATCATATTTTGCCTTAGGTTTGAATGTCACCTGAGCTGCTTAATCATTCACAGTTATGAACATGACAAGCAAATGACAGGTGTGTTCTTGTCAATGTCATCTCAGTTACACAGAGCTGATACTCCAGCCAGGAGAAATGACTTTGACCATTGATTTAGTTCTGTTTAATATTGAGATGAAAAGTAGATGGCATTCATTACTTTCCAATCCATTCCCTGAAATGCTTTGGACAGAAGGTGCAGCTGAATACAGAGATGTTCTCTTGGCGAGATGTCATGCTGTCTGACGGCAAGCTTTCATTCCGTGACTGCTCAACCAGCAGGGATCAGTTCAGGAGCCCCTCATCATTCATTCCCTTCTCTAGTAGTCTTAAAGGTTAAACAGTGGAGCACACTGGAGCTTGTAATTATTTTTCAAGACCTGTTCCCCACTCAATCACATTTTAAATATTGTCCGTGTATGTAATTTATTATATTTTTTATTTCCAACACTCACCACAGATATACAAAATGATGGGTGTGATATATTAGATTTATTTAAAATAGATATTAGGATTGTTAGCAAAGCTCATTCTGCATGGATATGCTTCATTTATGAGCCTGAGTGCCCTCTGCTGATTAATGGAAGCCATGCAATATTAATGGTTCTGATTTATTTTTTTTCATCTGCTTTTTGCAGTAAATCACACAAATTGTACATGTACTCTTGTCATGTCCACCCTGGTCCATGTCCAAGCCTGATCAGGAAATAAACAATTCAAGCAAAATATTAAATAATGGCCTTTCAAAAATAGCTTGAAGATTAGTGTGTTACAATAAACAAACAAACAAACAAATAAAAACATCTGTTTAATGTACTTTAAAGACTATTCATGACCACTACAACATTATAAATACTTAGTGACTGTGTGATGAGCTGCTTCAGCCATCTTCTATATGCCTCAATTGATTCATTCATTTTGTTCATTATGTGTAAGTTCTCTGTCCTAGCCAGGGTCATGGGGAATCCTGAGCCTGTCCTGGGAACCCAACACCCAAGGTGAGAAAATTGGTCAGTTTGTTGCTGGTCAATTTTGGTGCAGTCAATGTATTTTTTTTTTCTTTCGGAGATGGAAGGAAACTGGATGACCTGGGAGAAATCCAAGTAAACTTGCAAAGAACATACAAAGCTCTACAGCATCAAACCGAAGTTCAAACTTGAAGTTCACTCAACAACACACCAAAAAACGTTTTTTTCTGCCCAATTAAATGGGAGAGCAGTCAATCAACAATAAAATGTAGCATGTGATGTGGAGCCAATCCCAGCTGACATTGGCTAAGAGGTGGAGTATACTGTGAACAGATCCACGATGCAGAGAGAACAGAGAGAGACAGTAATGCACTTTCACACCTATGGGCAGTTTAGAGTAGCCGATTGACCTAATGTCTTTGGACTGTGGAACAAAATGCAACAACCCGAGGAAAACTGTGCAGGCACAGGAAGGACTCCACACAGGGAAACTCTGGTCCATCCACAAGTTTGAACCCAGAACCTGCTCACTGTGAGGCGACAGAACTAACCACTGCACTAAATGGACATTAAAAACAATTTTTAAAAAGGATTCCGTTGAAAAGGTGCTGTTTATAGCAATTTACTTTTTTTATTTTTTGCGTTACTATGGAAATATCTTTGCAACTATTAACAAGCAGTTGCTGATTGCACAGCTGGGTATATCTGAATGCCCTCTCCTACTCTGCTTTAAACTGAAATAGTGGAAATGCCAATTTTACTGGCTATTGGCTTTAGACAATTAGGTAATTTACTGACAATTAAAAATCGCACATTGTAAGCATGGAAAAACGAGTATCACAAAAGCCTACACCCAGGCCCCCATGCCACGAGTTACACAGAGAATCCCTACAAGAAGAGCAACGGAGATTGAGGAGATTTTAGCATTGCACTGATTAAAAGAGCTCCGAGATTTAGATACATTTTTGATCTCATCATGGGACATGCTTGACTAGTACAAACTCTTTGAATAACATCACTTTGGCATAGCAGAAATCATGATTTCTCTAAAAAAGTAAGAGGGGGGGCAGAGAGACAGAGAAAGACATGACTTCTGAATATTTGTTTATTTTTGTGTATTTTTATTTATTTTTTTCTCCTCCAGCCTTTATATGTTTTCCCTTCATGATGCCAAGTATAAGATTAGGCTGGCAGGGTAAAAGTAGCACACGGCTCCTCTGATGTGCGAGAAATGGCATTTTTTTGAAGTTCACTTTAGGCAACATGGTTTCACATTTGCAAATTCATAAGAAATTTGCATGAGTCAACTCATGTGAAATTATAAATGACTAAGGGTTTGTGATCACACTTTTTCATTTTGTACGGAAGCCAAATAAATTATTTTCTGCCAGGTTAGTGAATCACATTGATATGCTTTAAAGAAAACGGATGACTTTGCCATGTATCCCTGCACATGACTAACCTAAATAAACTCATTACTATATGAAAGCATTTCACTCAGAATGAAGCCAGATGCATTTGCCAAGCACTCTTGGCCATGTGAAACACTTGGCATATTTGGGAGCAGAAGTCACTTGAAACGTCTGAAAAAGAAAGTAAAACCTATAAGCTAAAGTGAGTTCCTATAATTTTAATATATATGCAGAATATTCTGATGATCGTATCCCGTTTTGCCCATCTTCGTGATCTTAAATAACTTCTATCTATAATAATAAAACAATGTTTTAAGCCACTGTGTAGTCTTACTTTGGAGGTAATGCTTGGCTCACCTAGACTGACGGAATTAGTTCCAGTTTGTAGTATCTTTTCTTAAGGGAGCAATAACTGATTATTATAATCATCCACACTGCAAAGGCCATCCTAAATGTTCACTGTTCCTATTATGTAAGAGAAATCTGAAGCACAGGTTTCAGGAAACTAAATAAGGTGATTCCCTGCTGGACTGAAGTCATCAAGAGAGCTCAGAGGAAGCATTGAATCTGAAATAAAAGCCAGGGGGAATATGAGACTGGCAAAATGAAGGTATTCATCATCACAGCCAACAGTTATATTCTTGGATTTTTTTCAAATAATTTTCTACCCTGGCACTATCAGCCAAATGTAATATCTTTGCTATGCATGCATACTCTGTGGACACTGACAGTTCACACATACTATATGCAAAGAATAAAACACAACAGCACATGTTTTATATAGAGAGTGGTGGATGATACCACCCAGTTTTCTCCTTGATTTCATCATCTGCCAATTCCCATCTTTCATTTAACTCATCCCTCTCATACCTTGAAAGCTGTCAACCATGGAGGTTAACAGAGTACCGGTATTGTTCATCCTTACAGCATAATTTGTGCTTATGTAATACGTTAAAGCGATACAGGCATGTATTTTAACTTAAATTACCATAAAAAGCACAAAACTGGTAATTTAATCCCAAGTTACTAGTGGTGTGCTAATGTGGTTAGCAGGTTTTCCCCAGAAGTCAGCGAAACTTATATTTTACTGACTCTGAGGACAAGAATACTGCCAGAGATGTGTGTGACGGTGCATCCAAAGTGGCTTAGACAGCTAACGTTTTGCCAACTCTGCTTTCATGTTGTCAGTTGGTTTGGGAACAAAGTAAATGGTTTCTGTGATTTCTGTGCGTTTTGTATGTGCAGCTCAGCACTGGTCAATAATGTGCTATTCTACACAGGTAAGTGACATAGACCAGTCAATACAATGGATTTGCGTCACTACCAGGCTGGAACAGCCAATGAGAAAGTCAGGATGTCCCTGAGCACACCTAGAGTCATAATACTCACACACTTTAAAATCAAGCATGGACTGATGTTGCCCTAAGCAATCTCTTAGGTATCCTATACCCAGGTTTAATAATGTAGTAATTACCAAAACACACATATGTGTTATACTATAGGATAAGTTAATTGTAAATTTACTCAATATGTATAATATATAAACTATCGTGTAATGATGAATTAATTTTACAGCATATACTTGATAAGTTAACCACTTGCTACTTCCGCCACCATTATATCTATATACTTACTACATAAATGGCAGAATATCAATTACATTTCTTCTAAGATTTCTGTTTTTTCCTATTCCTTTATCCTGAAATCTCCTGAGGATGAATATAAACACTTAATACACAGCTTCAGGGAATGCCAGCTTAGATTAGAACTTTTGATCTAAGTGTGTTTCAAGCTAGTTTCATTTCACTTACTCTATGGTTGATTAATATTCTGTAGACTCTGACTATGGGTTTCAAAGCAAAAATATGTTCACTAATGATTTTCTGCAGCTTTTTCGAGTTCCATAAAGTTTCAATAACTTTAGGGCTATTATAAAAACATGAAATGGTTTGCATTGGTAATGTTTTGCAATATTATTTCTTATGTTATCAACAGAGGCATCAACAGAGGCCATTATATAAATGTATATATAAGTAGTTTCTACTTAGAGTTCCTACATTCCTACCTTGGGATAGCACAGTGGCTCAGTGGTCAGCACTGTCACCTCACAGTTAGAAGTTTCTAAAATTAGTAGTTTGCATGTAATCCCCCGTGTTCGTCTGGGTTTTCTTTGGGAACTCTCACAGTCTAAAGACATGCACATTAAGTCACCTGGCTACTCTAAATTGTTCAGTGGTGAGAATGTGAGTGTGAATGGTTTGTGTCTGAGTTAGTCTTGCAGTAGCTTGGTGACCTGTTCGGGCTGTACCATGCCTCACCCTCAAAGTCAGCCGGAATTGGCTCCAGCTTCTCCTGCGCCCCTGAAATCTAATTAGCTTAGATAATGAATGGATGGATGGATCTCTCGGGATATTTTTCCACTTTTTATTTTTAATAACATTTTGACTTTTATGTGTCTGTAATGACTTTGGTGGATTTTATATATTTTACAGATTTTACATACATAATTTACATATTTCCCAGATTTTAAAAAGCAATCTTGTCTATTAGCTGCGTTAAATCTAGGCTTTACATGATTATAAAGATATAGCACTGATTTAAGGCTTTGCCAGTCAGCAACGGTTTTGCACCACTGATGTGGAATACTGAATGGTTGACCAACTTTGACAATTAATTCATTCAAAGAAGAGTTAATTAATGCCTTTTCCACAATAAATTTAATCAACATTCTGAACAGTGGGGGAAAAAATTGTGTGCACGTTAAGAGATAAATAGGACCGTCTGTTCCATGAATGGGGAACAATTTAGCTTAGGGATAAGATGAATGAATGCAGAGCCAGATTGGAAAGGTGCAATATTTTAAAAGGACTGTGTATTCTATTAAAATGCAACGTTTTCATATGCTGATAGGATTTCATTCATGTGGGAGGAAATAGAATAGAAGGATTGCAAATGCAAGCAATTTGCAAATCTCCCTGGAACTGGTAGAGTTCCTTTTCTGAAAACAAAAAAAATAAAGCTCAGGAAAACATAGATAACAGAGTATATCACAAACCAAATGCTGTGACTTGAATGCTTACAAAAGTAAAGTGACTTTTTGCAAAGTAGCCAAGTCATATAAACCTGTTCTTAAGGACCATTTCAAACCATACCATTTTAGTGCCTTCACCATAGTAGTCCCTCAAGGCAGTGGCTTATGAACATTTGATGTCCACATGGTGCTTGCATAATCTTAAAGCCATAAAACTTTATTGCCACAATAAGGTACTATAATAACATAAAAATTAAATGGTACATCTAAAAATGCGTGCATCACATAACTACCCATAACAATGATATAACAATATCAGGTACCGCTTCAAACCTTTCATTAAAGGCCTTCCTCCTGAAAACCAATTTTCACTAGAAGCACTGCAAGAGCATTATTTACACAATTACTCACAGGGAAAAATCAGCTGGCCTGAAAAATAATGTGACATTCACAAATATGCAGTTTGGACTCTCAGGATCTACTGACATAGATTTCCATACTATAAGAAAAAAAAATGGAGGTACGAGACAGGAGCATATTCAAAGTGCTGAGAGCCACAGTGGTCTAACCCATCAAAAAACTGAAAAATGTTCAGACGATTTTTCTTGACAGATGTGCGTAAGATCGATACATGTCAGAATGCTCCTTTCCCCTTCCTTATGACCTTGAATCATATCATGAACATTGTCGCTGATTTCTTTATATTGCAGAAACCTTCTTGCCATTTTTTTCTTAAAATCAGCATTCCGTTGGTTAGACCACTCTGGTTCTCAGCCCTTTGCTTGTACTTCACGGGAGTTTACACTGGAAGTGACAAGCAACCATGCAAAGTCAGTGAGCGCAAAATCATTGAACGAACGAAATGAGTGATGCGAGGGAAAAACTTTTTGATCGAAGCGTAATGGGCAGCTATGGAGTATAACTGAGCTGAAGTATTACATGATGATCAAAGCTTAAAGAAACTGTGTGTTTAAACTATGTACCATAACAGCCTCCTAAATAGCTAGGTTGCTAACTAATACAATTAACAAATTATTTTACAATCATTTTCAAAATTGAATTTAAGAAGACATACATTTAACCATTAAAAAATGTTCACCCATCACCGATATTGCATTTTCACAATGTCTCTTTGATAACAATGGCTAATTGTTAGTTTATAAAAGCTGGTAAAAAAAAAAATAATAAAGTTTTTTTTGTTTTATGCCAATCTGTAATCTAGAATAATTGGGTTGTACTCTTATAATGACATCAATCAATAATATCTAAAATAAATTAAAAACAAGAATGAACTTACACATAAGCTTATTCTATGAATAAACCTACTTTTCTTGTTTTCAGGATTTTTGTGCCCCTTAAAATTATGATTTCTCTAAGTAGAAATCACAAAAAAATTACAGTGAGTTCAAAACACAGAACATTTAGCTGTTCACACAGGTCTTTGAATCCAAGCTTAGATAACTACTGGTATAAAACATGCCTCAAATCCCTCACAGAACTTCCACAGAATTTTGTGTCCATTTATGTAAAACATTCCTTAATATATTTTCTTAAAATCACACAGTGCTTGTTAATATCAGATATTATTTTCATACTTTGCAGCATGGCATTTGCTAAGAGATCGTTTGGCATTGCGCTGTAACCTATAAAACATATTAAGAAGCAAAATCTTTACATAAAAAAGCAAATCCTCCTTAAAATGTGATCATGCAGTGCCCCATTTTCATAATCTGCAAATTTGTCAGCCATTACTGTATAAAATAATGAGAACATTTCAACTGAGTCAACAGTTCAGCCAGAAGAAAATATTTTCGGAAAAGATGCAATTACTTTAATCGTGTAGAGGAAACGTGAATGCTTTATCTACTTTGGCTCGTTATATATTGGATAATCGAAAACAGATCAGTAAATTTTCTACATCTAGATAACTATGCATATTTCAGAACTATCGATAAATCATTGGGGAAGAATAAAGTAATGCATTAAAACTGTGGAAAGATTGTGATCCAAATTCTGGACTTGTGATCTGACCCTTTTGAGTTTTATATTTTTTTTAAAAAAGAAAATCAGTAGGACTCAGTTAGAATGTGTTTTATTTATTATTTAGGCTTTCACCCTAAATAACCATAAATTATCACCCTGATTCTACTATCACCTTGGGAGTTTAATAGTTTGTGAATAAACACTGTAAAGTGGATTTTAAGATGAATATTATTAAATACATAGTTTGGGTTATTTACTCCAAAACTAGCAACATATGGTAGAACATTTGTTAACATTTTAAAAGCTTAGGATATAAGCTACATAATTATATCAATAAGTCAAAATAAATAATTTCAGTCTTATATAATTATTAATTATACAAGTAATACAAATGTTGCTGTGATGGGTCACATTTAAGATGTTTGTATCTGCCCTCTAGGGTGAAGCTTATTTTTTAAGTTGGCAAAATGTTATTGATGATGAGATAATTTACCAGTAGCTTAAGTACAATAAATTTTAGAGAGCTAGGTGTGGGTGTAGACAGGTGTGTGCTTCAGATGATTCAGGAAACAACAATTTACAAATTGTTTTAGTATAAAATGATTATTTATGAGGGAGACCTACAAAAATGAACAAATTTCTTTCTTCATTTAAACTTCACTGTTCTCTAGCCATTACTGTCTTTTTTGTTTCACTCACATCCGAATCCTTGTTAGGGTTCCAGACGCCACAGTAAACACATATTAAAAGAAAAGTGTCCTTCAATCAGTAACAATGCAAGACATGCTGTTTTAGTGGTGAGTTGAATTTTACACTTCTAGGTGATGAGACAGGCTTAGTAGTTGAGAATGTAGACTAATTGTCTCCTTCTCAGGTGCAGTCTCCTCTTGACACTGGAGACACGACTCAGTTTTAATGTTTATATTACATGTAAAGAAGTACGAATATGCGATTCACATATAGTTTAGCCTCTAATCAGGCTCTTTGAGGAGATGTTACATGCTTTAGTTGGTTGTGCATGAAGGTCTGTTTTTTCATTGCAGCTTATCGTGGTAATGTTTTGGAGCATTTTAAGCATGCACCACGAGCCTATGTATTTCTTGATCATATCCATTAATTCATTCATTCATTTTCTGAACCGCTTATTCCTAAATAGGGTCGTGGGGACGCTGGCGCCCATCTCAGCCGACTGTGGGCGAGGGCGGGGTGCACCCTGGACAGCTCGCCAGGCCATCACAGGGCCTGATCATATCCAGATTTCCTTAAAAACAATGGGATCATTGCAAGGCATTGAAAAACACTTGTTTAGAAGCTGTGGGAAAATGCTTCAGCCTGGTTAAGAGCAAATCAGTCTATTACATTGTCATTGTGGTGGATCTCGGATGCAAAAACAGATCACTCTATTAAATGTAGTTTGCTGTGTTGAAATTAAATATCTTTTTGATCTAATTTATTTTCTTTTTACTGGTGTAGATGTAGTGTGGCATGATGGCGTAGTGGTTAGCACATCTGCCTCATAGCAAAAAGGTCCTGGGTTTGAGTCCTAAGCTTGGGTTTTTCTGAGTGAACTTTCTGTAGCTCATTAGGCTAATTGGTGCCAAATTGCCCCTTGGTGTGTGTGTGTGAATGGTTGTGTGTGTTTGTTTGTGTTTGAATGGTTGTGTGTGTGTGTGTGTGTGTTGGTCCTGTGATGGTCTGGTGTGCTGTTCAGTGTGAACCCTGCTTTTACCCAAGGTTGGCAGAGATAGGCTTCACCCTCCTTGCACGCCTAGTAGTAGCGGTTTGGCAAATAAGGGATCAATAATCTATCTCTAAGGTTGCCACCGTGCAAAGGAAGCTCATTTCAGCTGCTTGTATTCGCGATCTCGTTATTTCGGTCACTACCCAAAGCTTGTGACCATACGTGAGGGTAGGAACGTAAATCGACTGGTAAATTGAGAGCTTTGCCTTCCGGCTCAGCACCTCTTCACCGCGATGGTCCGGTACAAGCTCCGCTTTACAGCAGAGGCTGCACTGATCCGCCTGTCAATCTCCCGCTCCATCCTTCCCTCACTAATGAACAAGACCCTGAGATACTTGAACTCCTCCACTTGGGGCAGGACCTCATTCCAGACCCGGAGGGTGCATTTCATCCTTTTCCGGCTCAACTACAGAACAGATCTACACCAATCTCAGAATCATAATAACAGCATCTAACATTGTCTTAACAATTTTTACATTGTCTTAGGCATTCTCTGAGGTTTTAAGCATGGGTTTGTTTGTTTTTTTTGGTTTGTTTTTTGTTTTTTAGAAAATGAAACAAACAAAAAAAATTAGATATGGTGCATATTTTTGTGTGGGCACTGATGAGAAACTGGGTAATTTTAAATTCTGGTCTTAAAGATATTAAATTAAATAGAAACCAATGTATGTCTGAGTGGATGGTTGTCAGACACTTATAGTAACATTATGAATATAAATATGAATATGCATCAGTTTATTTTGACACTGTTGCTTGCATCAGAGAATTATAGTGTATTGTTGGTTAACTGTTGCCAGTTATAGCGTTCTTAATACTGGACTGATTTGTACCTAGTAAATCAATGGAATAAAACAGATGGGAAAATAAACACCAGGTTTAAAATACGTGAGTTTACTTTTAAGATCAGAAGATTATAGTAATAGTAATAGTAATTGGACACAACTTGGCCTGCAGATAGTTTTGTTGCTTAATTATTAATCCATTCTTAATTATTTATTTAATTTGAGAAGGTTGGAGTGGTAGCTCAGTGGTAGCTCAGTGGTTAAGGCGATGGGTTACTGATCTGAAGGTCAGCAGTTCAATCCCTACTTCCCTGAGCAAGGCCTTTAACCCTCAATTGCTCAGCTGTATAAAAAAATTATAATGGTAAGTCGCTCTGGATAAGAGCTGTAAATGCTGTAAATGTAAATCTATACCACTTCTTCGTCAAATTAGGGAAGCTAATCCTAGTTGACTTTAGGTGAGAGGAGGGGTACAACCTGAGCAGGTCATCAGTCTGTTGCAGGACTAAAACAGTCTCCCAGTCATACTTGGAAACTAAAAACGTACCCTTCCAATGAACCCCGAAACTATTTATTCTAATTGTTTTTCCTCATGGCTGAAGATCAGGGATAAAGAACGCATATACCAAAGCTCTCCGTCATGCTTTCTCCCTCTGCCGCTGAGTATCCATGACAAACCTACACCTGGGGCAATCAGAAATATTCAGTTTGTGTTAGCATGTGTTTGGATAGTTTGTGGGATGAAGACTGGAGCACCCAGAAGAAAACCCACGCAAGCACAGGGAGAACATGCAAACCCCACCCAGAAACAACTCAAACCCAGACCCTTCTTGCTGTAGAAGTGCTAACCACTATGCCACCGTGCCATCCTGACAGACTTATAACTTTACTATATAACAGAAAACAAAGTATACATTTACTCCTATGACACGTTGCCAAGATTGTAATGTAAAATACTATACTATATACTAAATGCTATAATACTACTTCAACAATGAAAAAATATTAAAAAGAAATGAAACAGCGGCAGAAAATGCACTCGTTCTCTAGCACAGACTCGCTCATACATTCACTTTTAACTTCTGCTCAAAGACAGAGAAAAAAGAAAGATGGAGCAAGAGGGAGAGAGAGAGAGGCAGAAAACCAGGGCATGTGAATTCCCAAAGGCTTCGAGTGTACGTTGTTTTGCACTTGTTTATCACACAGTCATGCACAGTCTGATAGAGGAGATCGACCGAACGAGACACTTCACATAATATTAATGGTAATGTAACGTCGGCTGTGTAGATGGGCATTGATAGTATCATAAAAGGACCAATGATAAAAGCTAAACAAAAAAGGGACATGACTGAAAGTTCTTCATAAGAATTTGGGACATTGAGTGGCATTGCAAAACGTGCCTCAGAAGGGTGCATAGGGGAAGACAGCTCGCTGGGGTAGTTATATGAAAGCAAAGGCGGTGTGTGTGGTGCACGAAGACCTACCAAACAGCTTCTCTTACGGATTTTTGGAAAATCACTAAGAGGACCAGAAACACGATGATCTTTCTCCAAGCAGTGTTAAGAAAAAGGACTTTCAAAGGTACTACCATGTATATCATCGCTACTACAGTTGGCATGCTATTTATTTATTTATTACTGTGGTAGTAAATAGATTTGAATAAAGTTTTTACATTTTGAGGGGGAGTTTTTTTGTTAAAGTTTAAATTTTTCTAATTAACTACATCATATAGGTTCCCTAAATATTACCTAGATCTGTCGAAGTAAATTCAGCACTGAAAGAGTTAAAAAAAAGTACTTATTGTGTAAAGTAGGTATCTTACATTATCATGCTAATTAGCTGCCATGTATTTTTCAAGTATGGGGTGTATCTCGAGAAAACATACAAGCCAGGAGCCTCTAAAAATACACATGCGTGTCGATCATGGATTTATGACATAGTAGTGTAGTAGTGCTGTCTTCTTTGTGTTGTTGTCATTCATTCATGCGTTAGGAACACAAAAATGGAAAATATGGCTTGTAAAGTACAATTCATTAGACCTTATTCTTTAGGTACTTTGAGAAAATCTCACAGGATCAACTCATATTATGGAACCCTCACACTTGGAGGATGTTTACCCTATTTATTTTTTTTATACTTGGTATCAAATAAACAAGCCAAAGATATGACACATAAAATTCTTGGCTAATAGTTGAAATTGTTTGACATTGTGAAACATACTTCACAAAAATAAAATAAAATAATTTCAATTCATTGTATAACTCCAAATTAATAGAGGAAAACATTATGGACAGGACAGCATGGTGGTTTGTGGGTAGCATTTCTGCCTCACAGCAAGAAGGTTCTGGGTTCAAGCCTTGTGCTTCTGTGTGGAGTTTGCGCATTCTCCCCCATGCTTGTGTGAGTTTCTTCCAGATCGTCTGGTTTCTTACAGTAGTCCAAAGACTTTCACATTCTGCTAATTGGGTATTCTTGATTGCCCCAAGTGTGAATGTGTTTGAGATTCGTTGTGTGTCTATGTTGCCTTGCAGTGGTCTGGTCAGCTGTTCAGGGTGTACCCTGCCTTCACCCAGAGTCGGCTGGGATGGGCCAGCATCTATTTGACCCTAATAAATAAAATAAATTGTTCATTCATTCATTCTTTTTCTGAACCGCTTAAATCTATTTAGCGTCGCGGGGAGGCTGGCGTCCATCTCCATGACCCTAAATAGATTTAAGAGGAGTACACCGTGGACAGCTCGCCAGGCCATCGCAGGGCAGCACACACAACCAATCACACACACACTCTTACACCTGGGGGTAATTTGGAACAGCCAGTTACCCAGCCTTATGTGCAGGTATTTGAAAAGTGGGAGGAAACCATGCAAGCATGGAGAGAACATGCAAACTGCAAAATGCCTGAGCCTTTTCTTCTGTATAGAATTTGATGTTATGACACTTTTGCCGGTTCACTACCAAAATGTTTTATTTAGTCCAACCCTAAATCCATCTATATCAATTCATATTGTAAAAATATCAGGTAACTGGTCAGTGTTTTGCCTGGGGCACTAGGCTCAAGTACTTTATTTTTTATATTTATATTTTAAAAAACTGTTTTCAGAGACCACACACTCTTTTAAGCTTGTGATGACGTGCTGTACCAATCAGTCTTCTTTCTGTTTGGAGTGGAGTGAATCAGTTTGGACACTCATCTCCCTTTGTTATTGCTGGATAAGATTGAAGAGATATCAGCTTTGTTGTTCTCTTGCTCTTCAACCCTCTTTAGAAGAAAATAGGCTGAGGTGCATCATATGTGCTTTTCATTTTAGGCCAGATTTCCTGACAAATTAATTTTCATCCTTGCAAATGGTTAAATAAAAAAAAAAAATACGGTCCAGCCTGGTTGTTAAATGTATTCAGTTAAGCGATGTTATTTAGTCTACAAGCAACATTATTTTATACTTAATTGTGTTACTATACAGTACATATGGCAGAAAGCAGGAACGGTTATTAAACACCATTTGTGTATTTATAGCTACAGAACAACCGATCTCAAGCAATAGATCAGTGGCATGTTAGAACATATGTTAAATCACTGTGTTATATATAATGTATTTAATTGTATAAAGGCACAGGTATAATGGTAAAGTTGTTGTGGGATTTTACAGTCTTCCGCACTCTGTAAAATGTTCTCCCAGTAGGTGTGTTGCAATGATGATGTGTCTTTGAGACTTGTGATATTTTGAGAGTAAAAAAAAAAACACACGTGTAGTCAATAACTACATTTTACTAGAGTTGCATGTCCCAGATAACTGCAGATAACCACAACTGTAGCTGTTTATCCAATGTATGATTAATATCTAAAAATTTCTCTCGAGCTACAAGGCTATTGTAGCTGTCACGAATTCCCTCTGTCAGCGTGAAGTGCGCTTCAGAGCGTGACGTCTTCTTCTTTCATGTCATTTTTTTTTTCAGGTTGACATCAAGTGGATTTGTGTTATCACGTATTTGTTTTAGTTTTAGTCCTTTACGGATGGTTTATCATGTATGTGTTAATAAAGCACATGCTGGGGTTTCTGAATGATGCAAAAGAAAAACGTTTGCTTTATCATAGAGCTCTCGCATGACAGCCCCATCTTGTATCTGATGTATGATGCAGGTGGGTTTTTTTATTCCTTTCAGTTTGAGATCAACACAGTTGTCACCCTTAAGGGGGCACAAGCCAATAGTCTATGTGAATTTGCTTCAATTGTCAAATCAGTTCATTTTGGGAGAATACAAAGGTTTCCCGGGGTAGTGGTGGCCTGGTGGTGGGGTGCTGGATTACTGATCCCAAGGTTGTGGGTTCAAGCCATACTTTCAGCAGGATGTCACTGCTGTCGCCCCAGTGCAGCTAACTGGGTGATCAAATGCAGGCCATGTCTCTCACTGTCTGTGGTGAGAGGCATATAAAAGAACCATTGCTGATTTTCGTCAAGAGTAGGCTGCATAGCCAGAAGTGTCTTTCTGTCCTGCGATGACCTGGTGAGCTGTCAAAGTGTACTCTTCCCTTGCGCAATGTCAGCTGAGATGGGCGCCAGCCTCCAAGCGACCCTAATTATGATTAAGCGGCTTAGAAAATGAATGAAAAAATAAAATAACTATACTACCTATTAAGAATATTGATAATGTGACACTTGTTATTGTAATAATAAAATTTTATCGTTATTTGCTTCTAAAATCCAAAAACTGCATATTTCATATTTGCTATAGAAAAACATTAAAAATCGATAACAATTAGCAAAAACATTTTTCAGATAAAGCAAACTCATATTTGCATAATAATTTGGAATACAAAGCAGACTAGTAATAATAATATTAATAATAATAATAAAATATTAATAATAATAAGCTGTGTATAATGATGAGGTAAAATAAAATAAAATAATATAAGATAATGATGAGAAAAGATTTCCCATTCCTGCTGTAGAGAACTAGTGCAATGCCTCTTACAGTTTCATTGAAAAAGATTTTTAATCGTTAAACATGTGCGAGAGTTACCTAGGCAACAAGAGCTGAGCGATAAAGTGATTCTCTTCTCTCAACAGATGATATCACGTGTAGCAAAGTGGTGAAATGATTTGCTTGTTACTTGTCGCTTCCTGTGTGAATGTGGCTTAATATTGTTACAGTAACAATTGTACTGCATTGTTTTTACAGATTTTTCCTTCACAGTTTCTGTCGCAGTGTGTCTGTTGGGCTTTTACACCAGAGCCTAGTGGCTCAACAGACTGGACCTTATCCCACGTTCTGCAGCATGAAGCAACTGGGTGGGATGCTTGTCCATCGCAGGTTACCTACCCGGTATTTTTTACTGGTGTCCATTTATATGAAAGGGGCACACTTGTGGTAAAGACCTTGTCCAGGGGTCTTAGCACAATGAGGATCAACGGGGATTCGAACCTATGACCTCTAAATTATGAGCCCAGTTTCCTAGCCACTAAACTTTGGAGAAACCTTTGTATGATCAAATTATTATCCCATATATGACCCTCCAGCACCAAACCACTAAAGTTGCAGGGCCGTATTTTGAAATATAGCAGATTATCTATGTTTATCTAAAATAATTTTTTTTGCGCTTTATGTTAAAATCTCTAACTCATTCAGTCATTTGCCGATCCACTTACTCCAACTAGGGTTGCGAGGAGGCTGGAGCCTATCTCAGCCATCAGTGGGCTAAGGTGTGGTACACCCTGAACAGCTCGTCAGACCATTGCCATTTACACACACTGCCAATTTGGAAAAGCCATTTAGCCTAATGTGCATGTCTTTGGACTGTGTGAGAAAACCAGAGAACCTGGAGGAAACCTATGCATGCATGGGGAGAGAATGTTACCACTGCACAGACACACCCAGGATGGGGACCCAAACACTAAAACCTTCTTGCTGCGAGGTGGATATACTAACCACTACACCTCTGTGCTCATTCATTCATTCATTTTCCGAACCGCTTATTCCTATTTAGGGTCGCGGGGAGGCTTGCGCCCATCTCAGCCGACTCTGGGCGAGGGCTGGGTACACCCTGGACAGCTCGCCAGGCCATCTCAGGGCCATCAGTCACACAACCATTCGCACTCACACTCACACCTAGGGGTGATTTGGAACAGCCAATTAGCCTACTG
>JBCNYG010000021.1:8025006-8038342 GCA_039654305.1 Porochilus rendahli
AATGGCTGTCAAATGTCAGAAATGAACATGTAAGTGAATTAGTGCATAATTGTTTATCTCATTACAGAGGCAACTGCCCAGGAGCTGGATGTACTTGGTTGAAAAGAGTTTGTTCTTGAAGTTACCTTAGTAATGGTTAAATGCTTGTGCCCATTTCTTTTAATTTAATTTTTCAAACCACTTGATCTTTATTTAGGGTTGCATGAAAACTAAAGCCCATACCAGCCTACTCCATGCGAAGATGTGGCACACCCTTGACTGAACAGCTCCTCAGACCACATTCACATTTACACTTATGTAGGCAATTTGGAATCGCCAGCCCACCTAATGTGCACGTCACTGGACTGTAGGAGGAAATCACAGTACCTGAAGGAAACACAAGCAAGCATGGAGAGAACCTCTTCATTAACCACTACACCAATGTGCCTTGTCTGGGTCTATTCATCATGGTAAGTATATAACAAATGTGGTCCAAAGACGGACAATCAGTGAACGGGCAGGAGTGTCATAGGTGAGCAGTGCTCAGTGATGTGCGTGGGGAGCAAAGACTAGTATGTCTGGTCTGATCCTACAGAGGAGCTACTGTAGTGTGGTGTCAGAACACACAGTGCATTGCAGCTAGCTTTGTGGGAGCTTCTAAACCACACACCAGTTGGTATTAATGATATGGTGTATATTTTCCTGAATGTTTTGCATGAGATCAGATAAAAGCAACGAGTGCTCCTCTGGACAAGCAGAAATAATACAAACTGATCTAAAACAAAATAATTTTTACTATCTTAACCCTAAGGGTCCCTGCAGCTATTTGGAGGGTTGCAAGAGAAAAGTAGACAAAAATGTATAACATATAAGTTACTTAGTTATTAGTAGTTAATTTGATAAGGTACAACACACAGCAACAAGCATTTGCACCCTTTTAGGTACACACTGGTACCTCCATTTTTGAGAGCGAACACTGTACAGCTCTACTGGGTTATATCTTGAGTGCAGTGCAAAAACTACTATGCAGCTATGGGAGTCAATTACAGAAATCACGTCACCATCCCAGATGGGATCATAAATCTGGCAAATTGCTTGGTAGTGAATAACAAGAATCATGCTTACATAATTTATTTTTCCAATAATATCCTGATGGAAAAATGTAATAAAAAGAACGTGGTTAACAGCTTCTATAAAATACCATATGAGCACAGAAAAAGGGCCACCAAAAAGCTCACTCATTATAATGAATTGCTGGCATGTGAGTAGCTTGAACTGGATGTGCAGAGCTCTGGCTTGGGTCCAGTGTAAGAAAGGACATAGTAGTCATGAAGCATAAGATTCTGAATTGCAAAAACAACACAAATGGTGAATTGTGAGCACTGTTGATTAATCTGAGGTTTCTCGTTGGTTGGAATGATTTTGTAATGTAACGTTCACACAACTGCAGTTATTAGGCAATGGACTTCACTAGACAATTTCAACAATATATGATTCCGAACAGCATGAATCTCAATTACTAAATGAATCTCAATTACTAAATTAATTCAACAATTAGACACTTGGTACTAACACACTATCAAAAGCTAGTGTTTCCTGGATTATATTGGACACCATTTTGAACATGCTTTTAGACTGTTAATTAGACTGTAACTTTATTAAAGTTACACATTTTAATCAACTGGGATTTCAACTCGGATTTTTTTTCTTAAGTCTCTAAATTATTCAGCCATGGAGAGGTGAAGAAATATTGGCATTGCCTAATTATATAGCAGCTCAAGGGGCTAAAATATGAGACAATTCTGAAGAAATTACCCCCCCAAACACTCCGCCCCCCCCAACCCCAGCCCCCACCCTATTTATGCTCCATGACCGCATCACTTAGTTATTCATGAGCAAGGATTATTATTTCGGCAGTGGTGGCCTGTTGGTTAAGGTGCTGGATTATTGATCCCAAGGTCAGGGGTTCAAGTCCCACTATCGGCGGGTTGTCACTGCTGCCCCCCCCGGTGCAGCTAACTGGGTTATTAAATGCAAGCCATGTCTGTCACTGTCTGTGGTGAGAGGCATATAAAAGAACCATTGCTGATTTTCGTCAAGAGTAGGCTGCATAGCCGTCAGCGTGGCACCAGCCTCCCCGCGACCCTAATTAGGATTAAGCGGTTCAGAAAATAAATGATGACAAAGGTTTCCTGGAAAAACCACCCAAGCTCATGGGCTTTGCATCTCTTGTGTTCGTTCTGTGTGTTTGTGAATACAATCCACATGTGGAAATCAAACTAAATCATTATGATGGGAAAGATTATTTTTGTGTCTTTCAAGATTAAAAAAACAAACACACACACACACATATATATATATATATATATGTATGTCATACTAGTTATGGGGCGGCACAATAGTAGTGGTTAGCATGTCCACCTACAAGCAAGAAGGTCCTAGTCTTCAATCCGGGGCTCAGGAAGTTCTTTCCTTGCTTCCGGGTACCTAGGTGTGTGTGTAAATGACTGTGTGTGTGTGTGTAAATGACTGTGTGTGTGTGTGTGTGTGTGTGTGTGTGTGTGTGTGTGTGTGTGTGTGTGTTGGCCCTGCAATGGTCTGGTGAGGTGTTCAGGCTATTGCAAAAATAGGCTCCGGGTTCTCAGTGACTCTAATAGGATTAAGCAGTTTGACAAACGAGTAAGTGAATGTGAGTGAGAATATTTCTTTCCAACTACCTGGCATATCCTCCAATATTATAGCAATCAATAATCGCTAATATAATTTAATAAAATCGTATTACATTTAATAAAATCTTCAGTATAATAGGAAATAATTCATAATAATAGCAGAGTGCAAGCACTTTTGGCTCTTAAATGAAAAGGGATATAACATAGATTTAGTACTGCCCCTCTGAACCATGTATTTGGCGCAGCGAAATATTATTTTTTTTTACTCATGCATGGAGTCTATTGTACATGTATTGTACAAAATTGGCCATGTTTTGAGTGGTGTGCAGAGCAATCAAATAATCACATTTATATCAGCCAATCCTAGGCATATGTGAGCTTGTGTGAAGTGGAAGTCATCAGATAGCTCTGTGTTTTACCACTATTTGATGCACCATGAGTAATAGTTTGCCACCGGGGTTCTCAATCCTCTCTTAGTAGGCCATGTGACTTGGCAAATAAACAGATTGAGAAGAAAACCTTCACCACCTTCTGCCTATTGCAATGCAAACTTCGCTCGTCCGTCTACTCTTTCCCTCTCCCTCCTTTTGCTCCCCTGCACTTGCGATGTGTGAACTCATGCACTCTTGCCAACTGCAGTGCAGCCATGATTAATGTGAAAATACCCAAATCTGCATTACTGTAGCTCCTCCAACTCTTCAATGTATAGTTCACTGCTTCTATAGGCATTCACGTGGGAATAAAGTCACTGATCCCATGTGGACTACACCTACTAGCACATATATCATACAAACACATAATACCAAGGGGATGTGTTATGTACTCCATACTACTGTAACCTATTATCGTAATATTTTTATGTTTTTGGAGACAGAAAAGAATGTTAAATGTAAAGCCTCCAATTTTGTCCTCCTGCTGTTTATGAATAGGGTAGGTTATAAATGACAGGAGGTCAAACAGTACCCCTAAAGGAGCAGATAATCCTCGAATAATGTCAGATATAATATATCATATAGAAGGTCTACTTAATGTTTTGTTTCTACTAAGATTATGTGATATGTAAGGCATAAAACACAACGGAATTGGAAGCAACACAAAATGGGGTTACTAATGACAGCAATTTATTAAAAGGATGACATGTCACACTTTGTATCCTTACAATGTTGGTGAAAAAAGCTTGGTCCTGCTATCATTTTATTTAATTAAAGAAACAGTTGTTTCCTCAAAGCTGCTTTTTCCCCCTCTGTTGAAGTTAATAATCCAAAATATAATATTACATATTCTCTGTATATTAATGTGGAGTGTAAACGATGATCACAAATCTAGCTCATACTTGGCCAAAACATTTTACAATGCATTTAGATTATTAATTTAATATTTGTTTTGTGATTTGTTTTATTAATTTTCCTATATTAAATTTTTTTTATAGACTGCTCCAACAATCTCTCTGTTTTCCCCATCATTTTTTACAGCGCTCGTTTTTCCTGATTTGGCAAGAGCACCCAATGAGCTGTATCACGCCTATAAACTTTGCTTTGCACAGTGCTTGTATGTCATGTTTGCTGTACCAGGGCTAACATATTTTAATGCAACTGCGGAATTTTACTGAAGGCAACACCTTCCGGTCTCATTGTGTGTTCCAACATAAACTAAAACTGTGAGTAAATTCACTTTGCACAGTTAATAGGCCTTAACACTATTGTGCTTTCATATCTGACATGTCGAGTAAGTATTTTTCTCAATAAGCATGTCCCTGTGTAATGTCTGTTTCCTCCAACCAATCCAAAAGTTTCCAATTAACAGCTGGCGTTAACGATGAGCAATAATAAATAGATCTAGCCATGTCCAATGTTACTGTTAGTTTTACGTATCTGTTTGGGTTATCTTTAATCATGTTATGGTTTATGAGCTGCTGTCTGAAATAGCCTGAAAATAGAACTGAGTTGTTTTTCCCCTGCAAATACCACAATTTCATGCTGAGCAATAATGGGGAAGATGTTCAGATTTCATACCCATAAATGTCTAATGAAAATAGTCCGAAAACCATATATAACTGTTATTTTTATACAAATCCCACTATTTCATGCCAGCAGATAATAGCGGTAGATTTTCAGATTCAATACCCATAAAAAAAGCAATAGTCTATATCTATGGTTACTTATTATATCACATTCAAATATGTGTTATATTATTACCACGTGTATTCATCTTTAAATCTTTGTCACCCTTCTGAACCGTGGATTTTCCATGGGTATCATTGGGTATCATTATATTATCAAAAAACAATGCTCTCTGTACTGAAGCACGGTTCGCAAATTCAGTATCCTGACATCTCAGGTATATTAACTTTTTCCATCTGTTACCAAAATGTAACAATGCCCTGCTACCTGAAATTATACTCTTAAGTGAAATCAAATTCTTCCATAATTGTCCATGTTGGGGGGTGTTTGGGTGGTGAGGAAATGGCTGTGCAAAAAAAAATGCAATATTTTTTATTGATTATTTGACTATACCTAACCGAGGTTTCACCAGCTATCTACCTTACCACGACTTACCGTCGTCGCTATATGCAACAGTCAATTATCCTTGCACAAAATGACCATGGTGCAGTAAAAGGATCCAGGTAAACAAGCCTGACATTCTAATATATGGAAGTATACTTCATTGAATACTTAATTGAATACTTCATTGACTCCATCATTAAGTGTTGGCTGTGTGTGGCTGAACTAAAGTAGAACAAGAATACCTCTGCTTTGATCAGACATCTGAAGATGGACCACCTGTAACCTACAGCTAGTAAGTAAGCTAGCAGTAATGCTAGCCCCAGTGAGCAATGCACTGCACAGAGGCAGACTAGTATTACTGTTTTATCCAAGCACCCAGTCACAGACAACTGCTCTCTGTGTGTGGATAGCTATTTACTGTAACTGTTTTCACAAAATTACATACTGTTAATTCGAAAGACTTGGCAAATGGTAAAAAATTGTAGTCATGAAACCCCTAATGCCTAGCTTAAAAAAAAAAAAAAAAGCAAAAAAAAAAAAAAAGTGTCAGTCCTCATTACGTGTGTGTGTGTGTGTGTGTTTGGGGAGTCAACTCAGGATCTAGAAATTTTTACAAGCCCTGTGAAGGACTTTCTTGTGCCAGAACACCTAAAGGAATATCTTTACTGTAACTCTTACAAAGCAGAGCCTTTTTCCAATAGTGATGAATATTTTTCTTTTTACTAAAAACTTCACATGAACAATCACAGATGTTTTTAGCTGGTTATGTGGAGAACCTATGTAAGTTTTACGTTATACAGCATCTTATGTATTGTATATTATGTACAGAAATATCAAAATCACATTAATACAGTAAAAATAATCTTTTTTAAATCACTCCAGTCAGAATTGGTGTTATAGGAAATGAAATCCTTGTAAACAAAAATAATTAAATCTAAACATTCTAAAGACCTACTGTTTTATGGTACAAGCAAAAAAAGATTTTTATCTAGATTTAAAGTTTTTTTTTTTTATTGTTTTCTGCAATGCTGCACCATTCAAGTTTTGAGCCAAAGTTCGAAAGTTAAAAAAAAAATAAAATACCACCAGTCGAATTGTGGAGTGATCCTCAGGACAAACAGCAGGCTTACCTAATGTACCATGGCCTATCATCCAAGCATGAACTCATTTCTCAGCAGCAATTGCAGTCTTGGAAACATATGTAGTTTTATAAATGGTTATGTTACATAAGCAGCTTTAACAGAAATTTAATTTTCCTGTTTTGCTATTGGCTGCTGCCTTTCAACCTGTCAGAAGCCACTACCTTGTGAAGAAAGAAAGTAAACACCAAACAAGTTAATGTTTTGTGTTACTGGCTTCTGGGTGTGTTTCAAACTTTCCATTTTCAGATTTTTCTTTACTTGTGTTTGCTTCTAACCATTTCCTGTTCTGATAACAACATTGCCCTAATGCTTCATCAGAGCTCGCAGTACAATCCTGAAGTTTCTAGCATCCCAATAGTAATCAAGTAATTATATTACAATATTAATTATGGAATTAGTTATTCCCAAAGAAAATCAAGAGATCAGCAATAATTATTCGTTACATTTATACAGTATATCTGGTGTAAACTGAAAGCCAGGTGTTTTAGTGTGCCAGATTTGTGCTAAGAAATTAAGAGGGCATGTAAACAGCCACATGTTGTATCTTAATTTAAACTACAAAGTAGCAATGATACAATGCTGAAAAATACATGGAAATACAATAAGGAAGGTTGTTGATTTTTGCACTAATCAAACCACTGACAACACAGCTTAATTTTTCTCTTTACATTGTACTTTGAAATCCCAGCATGTCTTTATTGTTTTTTGAATGCAATAAAGTAATATTTTCCACATAATTATAGCCAATTTACAAACATTCATCCAATATGGATAGTATCTTATTGGTAGTAAGCAAATGCATTCTGGGCAATGAAAATAATCACAATCAATTTTACACACATATTTCACACATTTTTCATATGTAACGTATTTTTCACATAGTATATATGTATATGGGGTTTTATTCTTTTATCTCTTTTTTCAAATGTAGAGCAGAGTATATTGTTTCATTAAATTCAGATGTGCTCTCAATTCTATATGATTTTTTTCCCATGTATTTACAATTTTTTTTATTTCTTTATTTATTTCTCATATTGAAGTATTATAATTTTTTTGTTTGGTAACTAAGTGGATGCCTAAAAGAAACTTTGAGATTTATGATTGTCACCATTTCTCCATATCTAATGTGCACATGTAAAGCAGACTAACAGATCTAGATTTTGTTGAGCGATGTAGGTATGTAGCAATGTTGAGGCTGGCAGGTAGTAGCACAAAGAGATATATTTCTTTTGAAGGGAGCAAAAATATATACAAAATGCATGAAAACAGCAATTATGAAGGATGCCTCATGAGTATTCGTAACAACTCTTACTGAATCAAAGGTCATGAAATAATGGAGCAGTGGAGTAGCACTAGGTGCTGTAGCACTTTCTAGAGTGTCTGAATAGGACGACTTTAGGGTTCCACTCACACTGGGTACAGACGAATTCCGTTGGGGCTCTCAAGGATGTTGCCCTTGCTTTATGGTTCATTCTATGTGCTGCAAGATGTTTCCCTCCCATCACTTTCAGCCTTCCACATGCCCTCAAAGACTTGTGTGAGGCCGCAATATTGTCCCAGCCATCAGGGTTGATACTCAACAGCTTCATGCTTCTCTTGCACAAGTACATGGCCTGGGCAAGGGGTTATGGAAATCTTGGGTCCCCTCTCGGTATTGCTGATATAATTACATAACCACTACAGTTTGGTTCCAGGGCAGTTGCAGGAGTTGTAAGCAGTAAATGGTCTACCCACCTTGGGGGGTTCCACTGAGGATTTTTTCAGGTTTACTCAACTGGCTATACTTCTTTCGAAGTATTACTAAGACATATATGTCTAATAAATACATACATACATATATTTTTACATACATACATACGTATTTATTTATTTATCTATTTGTCATCATCATCATTATTGTTAGGTAAATAAGAGTTTTAACAGAAATGTTTCAAATGATTTTCATTACCATCTCATCCCTTCTTTTTTAATACAAGTAATGTTTGGAGATCCTGCAGAAGCATACAGTAGGTACTGCAGACTATAAAGTTTTGACTTTTTTTTTGCATCAGTTTGTTATCGTGTCTTCTTACCATGACTCTGGAACTCTTGTCCATGGCTAAAAAAACACCTTCAAACCTCTTTACCTTCAAAGATTGTTTGAAAGAGTTGTTTAGTTCGTCAGCTTGATTTGTGGTTGTTTATAATATAGTGCTGATTAATTTTCTTTTAGAGCAACTCTGACAATAGCCATGACTCAAAACCTGAACACAGGTTTATAATAATGTGCACATACAACTACTTTATATATTCTCTAGCAGTAAGTTGTATAAAACCAGTGTGAACATAAATAATATATACAGTGGGTCTAATGTCAAAGGCATGCTTTAATTGAACAAAGTCTAATCTTTGATCTGTGTTATTGATATGCTTCTGTCATTTGATAAGGGAGTCTCCAGTATGATTGATTAGCAACAGTCAAAGTTAAAGTTCTTTTTTTTATGTTTTCCTGCACATTAACAGAATAGAGGGGTTTGGGGTTTCATATTTTACAATTAATTAACATGCTGCAGCTTCATCAGAAATTCAGATAAAAACCTATAAATACCAGAACTAAAACACCAATCCGAATTAAGTATACTAATGACTCGAGGTTAAAAATGAACAATATGCATACATAGATAAGTTATAATTGACAAGCGTTCTATAAAAGAAATAAAGTGCTAGATGGTGTGCTCATATTGGCCTTTGCTAAGCTGTACTATGGCAGATGAATGCATGAACATGTCTTTTCACCAGGACCTTTTAGAAAAGTATCTGCACTTTAATCTAGTACATACAGAATGAAATTCCGACACTTGTATAATGGTAATGATGTGCTGTATTAGAGGATGATATTTGCTATTTGGCTGTTTATTGGTATCTTCTTAAATAAAGCTTATCTAATGCATTTGTATGGTAAAGATAACTGAACAGGCAAACTGCAAGCCCCATAGTCTCCTTAGGCATGCCTTAAAACTTGGCCCATTAAATTAGATAAGCAATGCATGTGAGTTGTGAGTGTGGAAAAGAGCATGAAACAGTACCCTTTCTATTTAGACCCTTTCATTTGGACTTATAACCCCATTTGAATTCCGTGCTTTGTAGCCCTCTTTTATAACTTGCTTGCTTGCCTCACAATAGATCACACTGAAATGCAGCTGACTTTCTATGCTTTTAATATGAGGATTACCCTTGTAGGTAAAAATGGGATATAAAATTAACTTTTGTTAGTTAATAAAAAGGTTGTTATTTGGCCCTTTTGTTATTTCATCTAATTGTTCCAGTTTAGTAGCAGCATTTCTTTTCATTTACATGGTCTGTGTCCGACAACCACGTTTGGAGCTTCATTTGTATTTCAAATTACTGAAGTTCAGGATGCATGACCAAATATGCATGAGAATTTCTTGGCAAACTTTTTGCATTTAAGGACCCTTTTAACTGTAAAATAAGTTCCACAGACACAACTTATTTTAGAGTCTTAACCAAACTATCCAGATATCAGGCTTAATATGTAAATGTGTGTGATAATATTCTGTTTACTGGAACCATAGAGCTATTTAATCCTGGTCTTTCCCCTAACCAATCACATGAAACCCAAAATTATTCATGGGTTGATATTTTAGGTTGAAGTATTGAGGTTTTGATTTAAACTCAGTTAATTCAAGCAACCAGTCAAATGTACTGATAACTATAAAAACTCAGACATGCATTAAATTGCTTTGATTTGTTATTTCTGTCACTGTAACAATATAATGAAATTGCAGATCCTCTGTAGGTTGATTCAGTTTATATCTTTTTATTTAGCCTACATCACGGAAAAACTTTTTACCTTATCTGTGATAAGTGATAAGTGCACACATTGTTTTCTTACAGTTGTTATTGTATAGTCATGTATGTTTACACTTATACACCTCGGTCTGTAGAAAACAATTGGTTCATCTGTATACTATGCTCAGCCTGTGGAAGAATGACGGTAAAGCAAAGTTGAGTTGATTACTGTATTTCGCTCCAACGTGTATTGACGTATGTAGATGTACCTGACGTGTTCTGGATGACCACAAAACTTTTAATGAACGTCTTTCTAACTGCTAGCAATACTGGTGTATTCGCAGAGTTTATGGCAGAGCTCAGCAACCCACAGCTATGTTGTCGCATGCAGCTCTTTCATCCCGCTGCTGTAGCTCTCATGGCTTATGCTGCCATCAGACAAGTGACTCCTTTTGATCCCCAGTAAGTTATCAGTTAGAATCTACGAAGAAAAAAGTTATTGAAGAAAAAGGGACGTTGAATGCATCGTGGACTGATTCATTTGCTTTCACTGCTGACAAAACTAGCTAACCGGCATGCTAATTGTGTGGTGATAAATTAGAATTGGAAATTAGATTAGAAAGATTCAAATTAGAAAGAAAAATAAATGTTGAAAGACATTTCCAGAATAAAGTTCTGTTCATTGTGGAATGAAATAATGCGATCTCTGGCTGCACGACAAAGTCCGGTGGCTCTCCGGTGCTTAAACAGTTTGATATGTGTCTGGGACACATAAAAACATTTGTGGAATGCAAAGGGGAAAGGAAGCAATGGCCTGCAGATGCTGGAGGAGGCTTTGGCATGTGAGCGCAAGATGACATTGTTTGGAAGAGAAGTACAGAGAGGTACACAGAGAGGTACACTGTTTCACTTCCCCTCTTTGTGTTCAATACATAGTGTGCCTTTCCCGACACTTATATAAACATGAAAAGTATGCATTTGGAGTCCTGTCATTCTTTGGATCCACATACTTGTGCCAGCAGGTTTTTTCTTTTATGAACAACATCAAAAGTATACATCATACCTCTCACAGATGAGAGCTTAAGATCCTGTGTGAAAATGAAAGTGACGTCTTACAACCCTGAAATGGAGATGCTGTGCAGTGAAGTTCAGGAGCAGTAATATTTATACTTTTTTTGTCAGTCTGAATAAATAAATAAGTAATAAAAGTTTTTTTTATAGAGATAAGATTCGTACATAAGTATAAATACCACAAACTAATACTTAAGTGTCAGTTGTAACTATAAAATAATAGCATATTAAAATGAGCGCATTATTGCATAATAAACCTGTGAGGTGGTTTGCAGTCAGCACCACTGTCAGAACCATGCTGTTAACTCAAATGATTTTTTGTTTTGACCAACCAGAACTAAGAATTCAGCATGGCAACTCCTGGCTAAGGTAATTTCAGGTAATAATTATACATATACTGTATTCTTATGTGAACACACATCAAAATTTGCAGTTATTTGTAAGTTGGCTGCTTGAGAAATCAAGTTAATTTGCCTAATTACCTAACTAATTGAGACACAATGCATTTTACAAGTAAGATAGACCAAGATTTAACTGCTTTATTTAAATTCTACTGAGTGTTCTTTGTTTGGTGTTTTGGCTAATAATGTGTATGATAGTTTCATTTATGCTTAAAATAGTTTAGTTTTCCACTTCTTTCATTTTAAACAGTAGCCAGCTTGCACATCAAACAGTTTATTTATAGAGTCAAGCATAATTTGTTTGTGTCAGCCCACTTTGGTGCATTGAGGGAGAATGGGAAAATACAGTACATCATCTCAATAAATCAAAAAGGGGGATTGTAACGCATTTAGGTCAAGTTTTTCAGGTCATGTGAGACGAGGAAAACATTGAGCAGTGTGCATTTGAAATGGCTGGCATCATTATTTTACGGTAGAAACATCATGAATATTTACCTAACTGATTCCAAAGTCAGTGTTAGTGAGGGTGTACTTCTCAGGTGTCCAATGGCTCCTAAAGCAATTATACAGCATATATTAGGATCTTTGAATGAGCATAGAAGGGGTTGCACAGATTTGTAGTGGTTAGCATGTCCATCTCACAGCAAGAATGTCCTGGGTTTGAAATTTCTGTGAGGAGTTTGCATGATTGCATGCATGAGTTTTCTCCACGTACTCCGGTTTCCTCAACAAACCAAAAACATGCACATTAGGCTAATTGGCTGTTCCATATTGCCCCTAGGTGTGTGTGTGTTAGTCCTGCAATGGTCTGACAGGCTGTTCAGGGTATACCCCGCCTTCACTCAATGTTGGCTGAGCTAGACTCTGTTCTCTCCGAGGCCCCAGTAGGATGAAGTGGTTTGGTAAATGAGTGAGTGAGTGAGTGAGTGAGTGAGCATGTATTTGTAGGTAACAGAGGCACACTGTGGAACTGAGTAGTATTAAGTCTTCTTGTAGAAGCGATCTGAATTATTTAGACACTAACCTGAAGGCACACTATGACACACATATCATAATCTTTTCCTGTTTAAGCTCAGATATCCTGGTACAAGATAAGTCGTGATACAGAGGTTTGATCCAGTGGTAGCATTTTATCTGTTTATCTAAAATATAGCAAAACATCCTGCTTAGGAACCTAATCAGTTAGCAAAGGAGCAAATTGGATTTTTTCAGGTGTTGCCATGAGGCAATAAGTAAATCTTATTTCTTTTTCTCACGTCCTTTTCACACTGTTAAACATGCAGAAACACTGATACATGCCAGAACAGTTGCATCTACTAAAAGCTGACAGAAAATCGTGAGTGAATTATAAACAATTATAGCACTGGTCTACTTGTTCACCCATAATATACTGTGAATGTTTGGTGAACCCAATTCCAAATGTGAGTTAGTTACCCATGTGTAAAATGAGAATGGGAGACAGAGAAGAAGAGAAAGGACCAATGCCTTTTTTACACAGACCTCAATTCAGCTATGTACTTTATAATGCATCCTTCGTTCGAGTGGGAAATCAATAAGCCCCCCCATTACCAGTTCCGTGTTTTCCTGCTTTAATGCGAATGTTAAGGCAGAATAAATTCAGAGCATTCCTGCCTTGAACAGACAGTGATATTATTGAATGTTACCAGGATAAATAAATACTGGATTTGGCTATACATCTGTTTGAGCATTTGTGTGTGTGTGTGTGTGTGTGTGTGTGTGTGTGTGTGTGTGTGTGTGTGTGTGTGTGTGTGTGTGTGTGT
>JBCNYG010000021.1:8142764-8167176 GCA_039654305.1 Porochilus rendahli
AAATAAATGTTTATTAAGAAAAAAAGTTTATAGGTACTCCAAAATATTTTAAAATACAATTGTGCTTCAATTTTGTCCATAATCAGAGTAGAGAGAGAGAGAGAGAGAGAGAGAGAGAGAGAGAGAAAGAGAGAGAGAGAGAGAGAGAGAAAATATTTGTAAAAAAATAAATTCATGAATTAATAACACCAACATTTTGCCAAAATTTGTAGGTGTAAAATATTAAAAGAAATGTCTTGGGTCTCGGTTTGTGTGCAAGGAATCAGATCCTGAGACTAAACAGATTATTCCAGAGTCTTTTAAACCTAGCTACAGTGTCTGTATGATAGTTTGCTGTCAATTAACAACAATAGTGCCAACAACACACTGTCTTCTAGTAATTAAAACAAGATAATTACTCCCATTACTCTGTCATTTTCTCATTATAGAGAACCCGTTTAAGTATAAATATTGGACTGAGGGGGGGGGGGGGTACAGAAATAATCCATTAATATCTGGACAGTGACTGCAGAGTATTTACACTAGATCTTATTATTTGATTTTTAAATAAAGCCATTTTAAAGTGATAAAGGTTCAGTCACATACAGTTAAAAAAAGGTTTAACCCTTTTAGTTAACAACCACAAAGTTGTTAGGCTAATGTTTAATTTCATGATACGCCAGTCCAAATCAAGCTATTAAAATCATATAATAAGATTAGATAACATTACTGTATGATATCTGACAGATAAACCGATAGGAAAGTCATTGCACTTCTTAAAATACTAAATTATGTAAAGTATCACAGTAAGTATAGGTTGGGTTTTATTTTTTTGTTGTTGTTGTTTTGTTTGGTGGTACCTTGCAGTGATTAATTGGCCCCACTGTGCCCGATACTTCCTGTTATTGTGTAATAAAAAAAATTCACTGCAAGTTCCATCTTTTTGAAAGACAGGAACAATGCATATCGTTCTACAAATTATTGCACATTACAATTTTCACCAATTGCACTAATTAAAATCTCTATATAAAACTTTTTGTCCTATAAAAAAATAATTGCTGACAGAAGACAAGTATAATATTTATATGAAGAATACAAAAGGCAAAGGAAAATAAAAGAATGACATGTAAAAACAACTTAAATTTAACCATAAAATATTACCTTTGAATTGGTGAGACACAAAAGCTTGGGCAAGAACAAGTTTAGATTTTAACATGCCAGTATCAGTTGTGTCAACACCGTGATACATTCTCATTACCCTGGGTAATATTCAACTGTGGAATATTTTGGGAGTGTCAAAATGTGGTTTAAAGTAAGTTTGTTTGAGCATCTGATTACAACAACATAAGAACCAAGAGAAAAGGTGCTGTACTTGGACTGTATTCAGAGTTGAGTTGTGCATGCTTTATAAAGATTTAATGCCAAAATTGTTCACCCTGTTGTCCAGAACACAGAAATAATCACAATATTACGAAACACTCAATACTAAGTTTATGTGCAATATTTTTGTTAAGTGCAATTTTGAGGGGGCTCTGAGTCCAAGAATTTCATTGCCAGTAGTGATGTTTCATTGTTACCTGTATATGACTAATAAACTTGAAACTTGAAACTACTCAGGTTACTAATGCAGAACGGAGTTTACCAAAATAAGGGTTTGTCTTACGTACAATTTCTAAGCTTGTACTTAAAGAAGTAGTGCCATAATTTTTACCCAAATTCAGTTGACAAAAAGAATATCCACTACACAATAAATATCCAAAATATAAGTCTGTATTTGTTAAATAGCCTTCAACCTACACATCAAAAGAAATTTTATCCTAACATGAAATGAATGGAAATGGACTGCAACATGAACTTTTAAAAATCTTGCAGGAGTGAAGAGTTTTTATGGATTAAAATACTGCTGCAGAGTCCTAGTAAATATGCTGTATTTGACCCAAATTAAGTAGTTTCCTTTATAAACCAAATTTGCATATATATATATATATTCTTTTTTTTTTCCTCTGGCACAAGAAACTATCGCATGCGCACCAGTTACCTAAGGTTTCTTGTGCTCACCAGTTTCCTATCCTTTTTTTTTCCTTCCCCGTATCTCTTTAGTTGCTCCGTACAAGCTCCTTCTTCACCGGAAATTATAAAATCTGAAGGCAAGAATTTGACAGCGCTGGCTGTATTTGTTTTTCCTCATCCATGTCATAGCTAGGCTAAAAGCTAGTTCTGTACCCGGCACTCACTGGAACAAATCACTACGGAGGCCGTGTGGGGACAAACGGTACGCGCTGTGGGTAAAATTACATGTGCTCGAAAAAACGTGTTCTTAAAAATCGATTCTTGAAAAAAAAAATTTACTCCAGAATTTATGTCCAGGATTTCATAAATTATAGTAAGACAGCATCTTACTTTGAGACATTCATTTCAAGGAGTGCTTGATGGAATTTATTTTTTTGGGGGGATGGGGGTGGGGGGGTGAAATTGTGTATGACATTTAATATGAACTATTAACACAGCAGATAGGTATTCAGTCAGCTTATTCTTCAAACCATTGGCACTTTTTAAAAAGTTTTTAAAGGGGAGCACATTAAATTACCAAAACTAGTTACAACATTTAATTAATCATAGGTTCTATGCATCATTTAACCATGTCCATAAAACTGTACTCAGATTTTGTTTGTGCACAGTATGAAAATAAACATAAGGAGGTGCTGGAACAAGTGCTACTTTAAACAATGAGAATGCGAGATTGTTAAATATAAATATATGTAAAATATTGCTAAATAAAATATGCAGCAATCATTGTGATAATTATCACTAGGATTTTACATATTATCCTATACTATATAGTAGACCCCTCTTACATTTACTACTACTAATTTTAAAACCTTTGTTGTAGTTGATTGTTCTTGAGAAAAAACTGGAAGCCAGGCATGAACTACATGAGATACCGTATAAAAGTATGCACAGTCCATCTGTGAATATGCTTAACTTGCCCTATTTAAATATTGATGTTCATTCTGCAATTAAAGTTGTCAACTCTGAATACAGACCTTTGAGAATAACTGGTGGACAGGATGGATGGTAGAAGATAAAGCTTATTGCGCTAGATCAGTATGGTAAGAATTAGTGTGACTATTTGTGTTTTTAAAGACACTCACAGTAATTTCGATGTCTTAACTCGTTCCTTAAGTGCAATGGTGGATTCAGTGTGTACAACTCGCACCAGAACATAGAGTAGTGTCTCGGTTTCATTGTGAACAATGTTTCAGTTCAAATGTCCAATTAATTTCAATCTTTTGCTTGTAGTCAAAACAGATACGCACAGCTGTCTTACCAAAGACCATCCACCAAGACACGTTTTTGTCAAGGTACACTAATGTCGCTTTTTAAACACTATATACATTTATCATTTGCACTTAATTGGTCTGGTTTGTCCACTTCAACAACATATCATTTAAACATCATTATTTACAAAAAGAAAAAGAAAAAAAATACAATAAAAGAAAAGTGAAATGTTTGAGTATTTTGAGATACTGGTGTTTGGAAATCAAATGTTCCTCTAATCACAGCAACAGTAAGAATAGTGATATAATAATGTTATGATAAAATATTATAAGCAGACACTAACAAAAATAAAGTATAACTTCCTCTGTAAAAAAAAAAAAAAAAGAAGAAGAAAAAGAATTTCTAGTGCACATATGTATATATGTAAACCTGGTCCTACGACTATGTCAACAATTTTATATATATATATATATATAAAATGGAAAGCGGGTGATTGGATTCTCTCATAGAGAGCGCTCACATCATGGTTTCTACGATAGTGTGGCTCGGCTTGACCAAGCCGTTGTTCCCACTGGGGTCAAGGGGATTTGCCATTTCTGAGTCCTTTGGTCTGTACTCCTGAGGACATGAATTTGTACTGCCTCGCACTGGAGCTGCCACTGCTTTTATCCTCTGGAAGAATAAAATGGGTAGCAGGTTAGCTCATTTAGCTCATTTCTTAGGATTGTATGACATGAAAATTTTCCATGAAATGTTCCTGGTCCATAATCTTCTGAGCCCTTGAGCAAGGTTCCAAACCTCTAATGTGATTAAATGCTATGGGTGTTGCATACAGCAGCTGTACAACACCTAAGTGGGGAAAATAATGTTGTGTGGGCTGATGCTATGTTTCTACCTATGCTTCTATGACTGATATGTTCTTTATATATATATATAAAGAAAGAAACATGCTTTATAATTTCGCTTCGGTCATGTTTTACCTGCTAGGCTAATGTTGGCTATGGAGTTATTTAACAAATGCAGGTGCATTAAAGCAAAGAAAAAAGAACATGCTTTAGACATGCACACTGGAGGAATGATCACTGTCTTAGCTTCCCGAAACAGAAAACACTGAGCTATGGACACATGGCTGCGATGTCGATTGGGCCCACAATTACCAGCTCATCCATTGTGAATAAATGTGGGATGTGCCATTTGCATCCTGTCTACGTCAGTGTTGCTGTTTAGTGTCCCCTAAACCGTGTGTTTTCTTTTCCTTTACTCTAACTGCTTTTGGGTCCATTCTTAATAGACATTAATATTTGTAATTATTATTAACATTAATATTTTAATTATATTCCCACTTAGAATTTTCCTTGTAGAATTTACATCATTTAAAAATCTCCAATATTCAATCAAAATTAGTAGTGTATCTGAAATACCCTTAACAGAATTGATATTGAATCGAATCAAATCATGAACTTGGGAATTCAAATTGAATTGATTCAGCAAATCAGTGTTGCTACCCATCCCTACTCTCTCATACCTGTGCCCTAGAGAAACAGACAACTTATGTTTGATATACATTTAAAAACAGAAAGGTTCTACAATTTAGGAAAGTATATAGTTTACATGCCAAATGTATTGAAGTAAAAAGGTTTTCCCTGGCTGTCACCTTCATATAAAAACTACTCTCTATTTCAGGCTATGTTTACTTTGCAATGTAATTGTTACAAAAAATTCTAATGGGTTTGTTAAAAAATATTTTTGGTTGCAGTTGAAAATTCCTCCAAGCTAAAGTAAAAGCCATGAATGTAGAAAAAGAGATGGAAGGGATTACTGAGGAAATGCATGTGTAATAGGTGAGTAGAGATATCTGTTTAATTTGTGATGACTCAGTGATCATTTGCATGAAATATTGTTACAGGTTAGACATTCTAAGAATAAAAATGTAACAGTCAATTAAATTAGGAACCAACCTATCACATTACAAATCACAGTATTAAAAAAAATAAGCATACTACAAAAAAAGGTATTTTGTTATTATTAAATACTTAAACGGTTTAACAGTGTAACATGTCAAGGAAATTAGGCGCCAGACATATTTTATTTCATTATATGAAAATACTAACCTCAATGAGAGGGCCTTCGGACTGAATGATCTTGATCACAACCACCATAGGTATGCAAATCATCGAGGCGAGGGCAAGAGTCCAGCCCAAACCAATGGCCCAATCCGGATATTCATACAGTTTGTTGTACATCAGAGGCTTGTATTTGACCAAAGAGAAAATGAAACATCCCTGGAGAAAAAGCAGAAAAATACATTTAAAAACCTACAATAGTTGTGCCATCATGTTTAAGATATTCATTCTCTGAAGTGCTTAATCCTAATAAGGGCTGTGGAAAGGCTGGCACCCATCTTAGCTAATCTGTGGGCGAGGGCGGTTTACACCCTTGAACAGCTCACCAGGCCATCATATTGTTAAAGGTATTAGCCCAAAAGGGAGCTAAAGAGATTTGGAATTATTGGATAATGCAAGACAAGTAGATTATTAGATACAAATTAGAGCATTCGCTACAAATGTCGTATAACAGCATGGTATGGAAACTATTGTACACCTGATTGTTTGCTCATTAATGCAATTATGTGCCTCAAAATGATGCATAGAAAATCACGCAGATACAGATTAAGAGATAACAATAACATAGCCTCATGAGTTTTATGTATTGCATTGCTGCCACATGATTGACTGATTATTTCATGAATGAGCAGGGATATAGGGATATTAGCTTTTCCCTAATAAAAAAAACATTTAAAAAATTCACCCAGTAATTCTAGAAAATTCCTGCAAAAGCAGCTAAATATGGTCAGGAGAGAACTTTGTAGCCTTTACCACTAACTTAGAGTCAATTTGAGATTTTAAAAAATGTGAGACTTTAGGTCAATAAACAATTTGCTCATTTTTAAATTATTCTTTCACTGTAGTAAAGTGTACTCCTGCATCCAAGCTCAAACTTAAAGATGTCATGATTTTTAACCTAATTTAGTTGCTAAAAAGTCATCTAAATATGTCCAGAAATACTAGACTATATTTGATACTTAGCCTGTCAGCCTGCAAATCATAAGGAGTTGAGGGGTTTTGAGTCGAATATCAAGCAAATGAAAATGGATTGCAACATGGATTTTTTTAAATCTTGTTGTGCTAAACAGTTTTTAAAGATTAAGGTTGTGTTTCAAACTGCTAACTAATTTAAAGTATGTACCAATTCATGTCTAGTATCTTTTGTCAACCAAGTTTCCATTTATATGAATGATAATGTTCTTTTTGATAACAGCATACAAGATATTCGGCTATTTTCTTTAAAGAACCATGACACTGCCCCTTTAAGCCCAAACTCAAATCTCTTTTCATCCTGATGAGTGGGCCGTCGGCAAGTACAGAGAGGTTTTAGAAGAAAAAAAACACCCTGTGTTAAGATTTGAAAGAGGATGGGATGATTATGGCCAGTGATTAAGATTGTGTTAGATTTCTTAAGAGATAAATTTAGTATTTAAAATGCTTTGTACAAATGGTCCTGATATAGAATAATATTTAAAAAACTGCCTGGACAAACACTGCCACACATGATAACTTCGAAAGACAACGGAAAAACTCACCACACAAAGAATCGGTGTGATCGCAGTCCAGCACCACTTCATCCAAGGATTTGGTCTGTATCCAACCATGTCCTCAATTGCATCATAGAAATTATCAGCACCTGAGAAGGTAAAGAATATCCTTATTCAAACCACTCGTACTACATACAGAGAATGTGCAATATAATTTACTACCAAAAGTTTGAACTTGACACTTGACTAACCAACAGCTAACAAGGTAAGAATTTAATATTAGCATTTATTAACTACAGTTAGCTAACCATGTTAAAAAGAAAAAGATTTTGCACTTCTGCATCATAAAGGCCTAAAATAGCTCCCTGTATAGCTGCCACTGGTCTATTCATACACTGCATATTAATGTACATGTGTATCTAGATATTTTACATGTGTATATTTCGAGATTTGCATTTCTAAAATAAAGTTTGGCCATTTGACGACAGGATTTGCTACCTGTACTTACTAGCCTGTACGCTGTAATGTTCATTTTAAGTTTCACATTTAGATTATAGACAACAATTATTCGCTTCAGGTGAGGTGTGGATCAACGAATGGTTTCCAAGACAGAACTGCAAGGTGAATAATTGTTTTTACTACATAATATTTTAACACAAAATTTTTTTGTGCCTTATTTTTTTCTATTCTATATAGACTAAAGCATTCTGCTGACTTTTTACGGTGGGTAATATTGAATATGGCAAAGTATGACATGAAGAATTATTTCATTGGCTGAGGAGGATAATACACCCGAAATCTGAATAATTCTCCATATCATACAAACGTCAAAGTCTATAATTATTTTATTATTCATTAAAAATATTATTAAAGTGGACAGTCATGTTACTATGTTAGCGGTTTGGAGTTGTCACTCTGGCACAGCCTAACGAGGGGGTCTGGAGGAAACCACATCATAGCTGAGTGGACTTAGCTGGAAGTGTGACTAGCTATAGCATGCTTATCTACTAACACTGTTTTGGATCAATTAGAGACAAATTCTAGTTTTTTTTTTTTTTTATTCGACTCTAGTTAGCTAGTTATGCTAGCAGCGAGTGCATTGTCAGTATAGGCAAATGAGGGTGTTCTGAGAAAGGTGCATTGTAGCCAAAATTGCCGCTAGTTAAAGCATGCTATTCTACTAACGCTGTTTACGATTCATTTTAGACAAATTCCGCAATGTGCAACAAAATATGGAATTAAAGTAATTTATGGATAAATTTATATTTTTTATTTTTCAAGAAAGACACTTTTTCCCCACAACGTTATAAACTTATTACAAAAGGGAACGCCTCTGGTCTTGTAAGCAGGAAACTATTTCCTGGATAGGTTTCTCTGGGAGAAAGGAGAGAGAGTAAAGAATATTTGCTAATTACATTTAACTCATCCAATGCTAATGATGGAATATGCGAGCTCGTAGAAGAATACCAAAAATAATTGATGGCTTTTCACCAAGCAGAAGAGAAAATAATTTGAATGAATAGTAATTCTCTTTTTCCGATATAGCAAACCAATCAGATTATGCCATTCTTGTGTTGTTTATATTAAACGCATTTATACCCTTTATTTAGTTATGTAAAATATAACTTGCAAAACTTACCATAAATCCAGGCTACTGCAATGCATTCAAAGAATGCAACCCACAAAAGGCACACACCACTGGCTGCATAGTAGTCAAAGAGTTGAAACACATACATGCCACCCTGTGAAGAAGATAAAAATTATAACTTCAAGTCAAAGACAACAAAGGAACATCACCCCACAGAGAGTGCAGTGCCTAGATACACAAGTATGTACAAAACAGCACCGCAGTCAGTTGGCTTATGTTTTTTTAAATTTACCCATGACATATCCGAGGGAAAAACAGGCTACTGTGAGTCTAAGCAATGATGCCAAAACTTTAATGCTACTTGTCATTAAAGACTAAGGAATAAGGTTTTAATATAAAAGTTCATTCATTCGTTCATTTTCTGAAGCACTTAATCCTGATTAGTGTCACGGGAAGGCTGGCACCCATCTCAGCCAACTCTGGGTGAGGGCAGAGTACACCCTGGGCAGCTCGCCATACCATCATTGAATAATATTAATACAATAACTAGAAATGCACTCAGAGTGCAGACCTCCACCAAGGTAGTGCAATCTCTAAACTTTTCAATCCAGGCTCTATTGGCAAATTATGTAGAATTACGGTGCCCCCTTGTGGTCTGTTCCACAATCATTTTCAAGCGCTGTATTTTATTTTCATTGTGGGTGCTTTCCGCTTTCTTGCCCAATGTTTAAAAAAACCTTTCAAATCTTCTGGATCCAGATACGATTCTGAATCATACCCAAAATTTTGTCAGTTGATCGCAGACCCTGGGTCAACATTTGGTGAAAATTGCATGGAAATCCGTCCATTGGTTTTCGAGTTATCGTGGACACACACACGCACACACACACACACACAGTCACATAACCTCGCCTCTTGGTGGAGGCAATAAAAATAATAGAGGAGAGATGACCTAATATTGATGCCTATATGCTACACTCTGTGTCCCTGCATAAGCTGTTATTCTAAAAGCAATGATGTATTACAGTGAACTACTTTGCAACATCTTCAGACCTATTGGAATCCAGCATTCAATATCACTGTGGTATAATTTGCAAGAGAGATATTCCAGATAATTTTTTTTACACTCACCTTAGTGACCATAGTAAGTCCTAGCAGGTAGCTCACAAAGCATATTATAGCTATAAAGATTTCTCGACGGTAACCCTTCCGTAGGAAGGATGGATACAAATCCACCAGTGAGGTTATCTGTCCTTCCACTTCAACAAACTGTAAAACAAAGTAAGATTGTCAGGGGGCTTCATGAAAAGCAGGTTTTATTGGCCTGCCAAAAAAGGATTTTAAACCCTACAAAAGATGAAATTTTTGGGTGGAATATTATGTAAAATTAACAATTAGTTCTAAGTGAAGGCAGCACCTTTTTTTCCATCATTGCCTACCTTTTCTGATTATTATCTGATAATAATTTCAGTACTGCACATGGATTTATTTAGTCGATGATTCCATTTCAAAAGCCATATTCAGTTTAACTAGGCCAGCAATAGCAGGCACAGTAGCTTTCCTGGATCAGTAAGGACACTGACTTAGCACAGTATACAATTTCATTTGGACAGTGAAATGTGATCAACCTTCCATCTCACGCAAGAGTCAACATGAGGTTTCTTTTTGTATATCAGAGTTAATCTATCTGTTTATCTAATAAATGTTTACCAGTGTGCGGTAAAATAATGACAAATTCATTTGTTGCCTAGTTGCCACACTTAGTTACCTGCCTGACCTTGGTTTGATTTGATAGCATATTACGTTTAATAGAACTGATATTAGAATTTATTTAAAATATAGATTATCTTCACTAGACCAAATCACTTCAAACCATATTCAGCAGGAAGGTTTTAGGCATCTTCTGTGAAAACACAGCCTTCTTCAGGTAATATCTAGTGACCTTGCACACCAGTCACCCAATAGCCTACTTTTTTTTACTCCAATTTTTCTCCCCTAATTTATTAGTGGCCAATTCACACCCATCACCTATGACTCCCTATCATTTAATCACCACTAACAAGGGAGGGACAATCACATGGGAGGGACAAAGTGCAATCACATGCTTCCTGCAATAGACATGATGCCTGCATGTGATCTTTTCAAACTGCTGTGCATGCATACTCAGTGCAATATAACCAACCACAACACACTCACCTGACTGTCGAGACCTAGTAGCAGAAGCATGATGAAGAAGAGAATGGCCCAAAAGGTAGGCAGCGGCATCATTGTCACAGCTTTAGGGTACGCAATGAAGGCCAAGCCAGGTCCTAGAAGAGTAAAGAACAGAGCAGGGGAGGGAAGGTGGAGGAGAACAGAGTTAACAACGCTAATCATTCGCACCTTTGATCCATCCCGCTACATTGCGCACACCGGTATAGCGGCAAGGATCCAGCAGAAAAAGAAACAAAAAATGCGTGGAAAGACCCTAGACATCGAAGCAATTATAGCTCATATGGCTGCAAAGAATTTTCTTAGACTTTCTTTAAACTTTTTGCAGGACAATAAACAGACAAGAACCCTTCTAGCAAATTCATAAGCCAAGTGTTTTTTCCCTTATCCAAAGCTGCTCAGTCTCAACAGCAACAACAACAGAGAGGAGAAGGCAACTGCCCTCTCTTGCCAACCTGGCACTGCAAAACCAATTTATAGAGAAACAGCAAACACATTGTGCAGCACAAATTATCTGCTAAAAACATATCCAGAATATGACAATATGGACTCTATAGAATATATGATACGGTTGTTGTCCAAGTATAAAACTGTCTCCCTCTCACAGCCAGGTTTCGGCATTTAAAGCAAGCAGGACCCTGACCATGCCCAGAAGAAAATCCATTAACCAATCCTTGTGCTTTCCTTACCTTTCACAGTGTTTTGGTCATATAATACAATTCTTTTGTGAGAGTCCTTTCTCTAGCTATGACATTAACCATATTCTTCTGCAGAGCAGCCCAAGAAAGTTTACCCAAGATGTGATGTCTAAACACAGCCATAAAGATTTATTCTTTATACACAATGCGAAGTTAGGCTGAGCATGCCAAAGTCTCCTTAGAGGCAAGAAATAGCATTGCAGATGAACTAAACGTTGCAAAAACCGGGAGCCAGAGAATCAATCACTCCGTCAAAATAGCGTCACCTCATTAATCTAGCACTGAAAGGTGAACAAGAAGAGCAAATCAGAATCAAAGAATTCTTAAATCCGAATGGAGAGAGCATGTGGAAGAGCAGGAAGAGCTAGCTTATTGAAGATCTGAACAACTTGTCCAATGTGGTCTACAGGATGGAGGTAACAAACAAATGCAATCTGCTCAGAACTGCAGCCAAACATCACAAATAGCTGTTGGGGGAAAAAAATCAAAGCGAAATGCATGTAAAAAATGAAAATAAAAACAGGGCAGCATTCCATAAAATCCTGGAAGCGTAAATTTATTATTATTATCATCAAGTTCTGTGAGCTTGGCACAAGATTTTCTTGGTAATTTTCCCCCTTTAATATCTGCAGAAACAGGCTTGAGGAATTCTAATAGTGCCGTTTCAGACTAACTGTAGACTCTTCATCTTTAGTGGACTGGACAAGGTCCAATCAAGGGTTCAGCTTTCCCAGGGTCTCCATGCACATCCTCTCAGTATATTTCCATAGTTTGTTTGACGAATCCAACCAGAGTGCGAATCGCTCCCAGACGATTTACTCCATTAACAACTACATCTCCAGCGCGTTTTGTTATATTTCGATTTTAGTACCGCTGTGTCCAAATTTGACGCCGTTGTTTTCAAAGCGTTTGTGTCTTTTTTTTTTTGAAGTAACAGTGCCCACCATCACTGCTACTTTTACCCTCGTACCTGACTCTGCCACATCAGCAATGTCCACCCCTTGCTCTTGTGCCATGAAGCCCAGGATGGAAAATATTGCGAAGCCAGACACAAAACTGGTAGTGCTGTTCAGGCCTCCCAGCAGCAAACAGTCCCTATGTCACACATATGTCATGGAGCTTGTTAATTAACACAAAAGGAACCTAAGTCCCCACTTTTTTTGCCTGTTGACTGGACTAATCCCACGGCCCCCACCTCGTGGCACCGAAGCTCACCTGTAACAGTTGTATTTGTACTTGTTGTAGCTCCCCAGCGAGGTCATTGCTCCCAGACAAATGGCATAGGAAAAGAAAATCTGCGTCCCTGCATCTATCCAAACCTGCACAAAAAAGATAATGATAATACTTTACTAAGCTTTTATTATTGGCATTACAAGTTGGATCCTTGACTTGCTTGCAAAGTAATTCATGCTTCACAAGACTATATTACCATACCAGACCTGATAGCATGAAGTACAAGTTGCACCTTAGCACATGTAATTATTACTTAATTCCCTAGTAGCTAAGATGACATGTTGCTCCACAGGGGCATAAAGTCTTACCTCGGGATCCTGCAAACGGGTGACATTTGGATACAGGTAGAATTTGATGCCTTCGGCAGCTCCAGGAAGTGTGACACCACGGACAAGGAGGATAGCCAGCATGACAAATGGGAAGGTTGCTGTGATGTACACAACCTACCAGAAAGGAATATGTGGATGCAGTTTAACAAAGAACTCATTTAAAGGACAGGTCAAAGTCTGTAAGTGGTAATTTGTAATGTGAGTAACAAGGCCGGAATAGTTCAGGTCAACTTTAGCGAATGTATTACCATCATTTACACTTTACAAGAGGTTAATGCAAGAATCGACAGCATCAATTATTCACAGTATTTAAGGGAATTGTTTAACAATTGTTTGTTGGCACATGGTGTGGGAATTTATTGGCAGGGATTGAGTTACTGTGCTCACACAGAAATGTCCCACAAATATAGCAATCAATAAACAGTCGTACAACAAAGACAGCTTTAGAATAATACTGCATTCTGTTACTCCAGGAAGTAAGCAGGCTGGTAATGTACTGGATACAATATAAACCACTGCTGAATTTAAACTCACCTTTCCTGTGGATTTCACACCCTTCCATATGCAGAAGAAACAGATGACCCACACAGCAAGCAGACACAGAGCCAGGTCCCATTTAACAGGTCCTATGTTTTCAATGCCATCCGAAATACTGAGGACATTGCGCCTAGAAGAGACATGAGACACTGGTGAGCTATTTCAAATAAAACAATTATTTCAAGATCGACAAGAGCTACCACCTGGCGCCTACATGCTTGTCAAGTGACCTTGACCTTTGACCTAGAAATTTAATTCTTTCATCCTGAGTCAAGGTGGATATATATGCAAAATTTGAATAAAGTGTCTCAAAGGGATCTCGAGAAATCGTGTTCACTGGAACGACACATGTGAGGTCACATTGACATTGACATGGAGGCATAAACACCATGAAAGCAGTGAGCACCGGGTCACCTACAGATGACAGCGGGAGACATGTTTGAATGGATGTTTGTGGCTGAATCAAAACAACCAGCCAGACAGTGTAGAATGGTCAAGACTAGTTTATGACTCCAGATTCAGCCAGTCCTCTCCAGCCTCTTTACTATCTAATTAGTTCATGTGAGCTGAGTCTGTGTTAAGTCAAGCCAGTCCAGCAAACAAAGCAAGGATGGCCCAGGTTGTAAACGCGTTGTTGCTGAAGGTTATTGAGGACACATGCTATTTGACATAGAGTCATAATAGCACTGTACAGTATAGCTCTTTGCGATTCTTCTCAAAAAATCTTTTGGGATATTTATCACTGATGGAAAGAGCCATCAGTTTACCATGAAGAAGACGAGATGGAAAAGTTAGTAATATTTAATGTTTAAACACTTACTCCCAGAACTCGGTGACTGGTGATGTAAAGTTGGTAGAATTGTTAGGCCCCCATTGGCTCATGTTCTTACGGAGAGTGTCCTCGATACAGTTTTCTGTGTTCCACGGATTATTGCAGCTGGCCCACGGAAGCGCAGGACTGAAAGACTGGAACAAGTAGTACAAGCCCCAAGCCAAAATCACGATGTAGTAGATGTTCAGCAGGGAAACGATCACAATGGAAGCATAGCCGATTCCTGCATGGGGAAAAAAGTGGAGACATCAAGAGTTACTAGAGATAAATAAACAGAAGAGGGATGGTGGCCAGAGGGGAAAGTTTTTAAAAGGACATCTTCAAGCTCCTGTAGTTACTGAGACACAACCCAGCCTACAGCTTTGTTATTCAAATAAGGCAGTTTTTCATTAAATGATTCCTCTCTCAGAGGTCAACTGGCAAAGAACCACTTCAAGGAAAAGGGCACCGCTAAAGAAGACACAAAACAACCAGACAGCACATGTAGCTAATAATGACAGGGTACATATTGCTGTCATCAAGAATTTTCAAATTCCACTAATCATTAAATCCTGTACCTGTTTTAACAGCAGCTATAGAGTATAATCCTGCAGTAAACCTCAGAAAACCTTTCCTTAAATGTTTTGCTTCACTGAACCACAATAACCAGCATTGTACAAAGTACCCATGTTAATGAGGAGCAAGCATGTGAATGAGGAACTGTTTGAATTGCACGGTGCTTACACAGCAAGCACTGTTTGGGTTCATTTTAGATGGCAGGAAAGCCGTACATATTGGTACAAAGCTGTTGCCCTGTTCAAGCTGGCTATTTATCGGGGAGAAATGTCAAAAGTTGAACGTTATATTGTACACAGGGCATCACAAGAAGAAAAGTGAAATAAATAAATGTTTTCTAATGAGTTGAAGCAGGAGCTATCGAAAATATTCATGACTTACCAAACAACATTTTTTTTAAAGTTTTATGAAAGACGAACCAAGCTTAATGTAAAAATAAATTACTATTCCTCCTCTAGCTAGCACAAAGTGGCCAGTGTTAAGCATTTAGTCAAGAAGAAGGCTTCTTATGAAGTCTGATCCCCACCAAGAAAAGACATAATGATCATTTTTTAAAAACAGGTACTGTTTTTCTGCACCTTCCTTTCCTGGTTGTAATGATTCTCCTGCATGGGCTCAAGCTCATTGCTAGTCATCGCTTTCATGTATGCCATTCAGCTGCCATGGCAACAGTGAAATTAGTACACTCTGTATGCTACATGCTCACAAGGTCTGGCAGGAATCGTTTCTCAGGCCGAACCTTTGAACATGTTCATATGAACCGGTTTGCTAATGTTGAACACAGGACAGGAGCGCAGGAAATAATATTTCACATTTTCTACAGGATTATAAGTTCACAGAAAACATTTTTATTTGGAAACAGGCTCACTGAAAGTGTTGAAAATTACCTTCATATTTGCGTTTAAAACTCAGTGCCTATTGGTGACTAGTTTCTTTCAACGCCTACGTTTCCAAGGCAAGACTCTCAAATTCAACTGCCTGTCATCCATGGGGCTATTAACTTTTCTCATCAGGCTACCAAAATGTTACACCTTACTGCTCAACAGGCTAGCTGAAATAATACCCCAAGTGACATCAAATTTCCTCCTTTACTTGCTTTCTGCACTTCCATAATTGCTATTTGAATAAACAACAATACCGGAACTAACTTTATTTTTTGTTTGTTTGTTTTTTTAATTGTAATGTATAAACAGGAAGGGTAATGTAGTTGGGTTGTGGCAGAGCCATAGAGAGAAACTCGAGAGAGCGGTTTTCTGCTGTGGGTAAACTCTACCACTCTGGGGGTTGGGTATAATGAGGTTACTTCTCCTCTCTTCTCTATTTCAGTGTGGTGAACACAGTACTGCCACCTTCTGTAATGGAGGGTGACTTTCACTTTGTTTATTTACTGCTGCTAAATGACAAGAATTAGCATATTAGAATATATTCTTATTCTGAAGTTTGTTTTCCTCTATTGTCCAACTAACCAAATTATAACTTTTTGGGGACCATTTCCCACTTCCTATAAGCTTGTTTCTTCCAAAGGAACAGGTGTATTATTATTATTACTACTATTACTACTACTATTATTCACTTGATACTCACCAGTAAAGATGGGGCAGATTTTTTCCCAACAAGTGATTCCTCCCTGAGAGGTGAACTGGCCAAGAGCCACCTCCAGGAAAAACACCGGCAGGCCTCCACCGAACAGGAAAATGAAGTATGGGATGAGGAATGCACCTAGGCATGAACAAAATAGGACACATTCTGGTAAGTTTGTTAAATTATGAACATTTAATCTCATCAACTTTAAAAACAATGATTTATTGTAGTCCTTTAGATAACCTCAGTAATGTATGTGAAAGTACTACATTAAAACTCTTCCTCTTTCTGTGTATTTCCTGTGAGTCAAACCAAAGCTAGTCTGTTTCTCCAAATATGGTTTTGTGATGCTCTGAACAGTGACAGAAGTGTCTCTGACTGTTTTTTTTTTTTTTCAACAAAAGCAAATCAGGTGGCACGCTAGCGCAGTGGTTATCACGTCCGCCTCACAACAAGAAGGTCCCGGGTTCGCTTCCTGGGCTCAGGGCGTTTCTGTGTGGAGTTTGCATGCTCTCCCCATGCCTGAATGGGTTTCATCTAGGTACTTCAGTTTCCTCCCACAGTTCAAAATCATGCACAGTAGGCTAATTGACTGTTCCAAATCACCCCCAGTGTCAGTGTGAATGGATGTGTTTGTGTTGGCCCTGCGATGGACTGGCGAGCTGCTCAGGGTGTACCCGGCGCACGCCCAGAGTCGACTGAGATGGGCGCCAGCCTCGCCGCGACCCTAATTAGGATTTAGCGGCTAAGAAAATGAATGGACAAATCAGCAATGTTGTTGCCTCATTCAAAATGCTTTTGAATTTTGGTTAATCAAGCATTGGTTTTGTTAAATATGATACTGCAAGACAAGTTTCTTTCAAGCAGAGAGACTATTTCAAGCCATTTCTTCTCTAATTTCCTGTGTTGGTGTTCTGCAACCAGTAGAAGCATATACAAACCCTGTGCTTACCTCCACCATTCTTGTAGCAGAGGTATGGGAAACGCCAGACATTTCCCAAACCGACAAAGCCTCCAGCCACAGATAGAAGAAAGTCAAGCTTGCTTGCCCACTTCTCCCGCTGAGGATGTTTGCCCTCAGCTTCATCCTCAGGTCGGGTGCCAGGACTTTTTCCCGGGGATGGCTTCAGAGTATCCTTATGGAAGTCCTTCAGACATTGAAGCTTCTCTTTTTGTGCCATGCTGTTGGAAAAAATAATGGACCACAAATGTAATGCTTCACTGTTCGACTTGGTGAGTATTAAACATAAAAACTTGTCCATGCATGGTGTGAAGAGCTTCAATAAGATACAATACAGCAGCACAAGTAAAACCATGAAAGATGCAGTCAAATTTACGATCAGAGGCCCTGACATAATACCAGATGAAGGAGGAAATCGTAACTGAGCATGTGCAACAAATATTTGGAGTGCACAGTTTCTTTAATTAACATAGCACTTATGTATCAAGACACATTTCTAAGGGGGGATTGTTATTATTGGCTCAGGGTTTACAGTTTCAAAGCAATGGCCAAAAGCACCATGAAGAAGCCCAGATCCGATCCCAATCCAGAGATCCAGATAAAGATGTCAGAAATGCTTTGGCACCCTTCAGCAGTGCTCCTTTTAACTTTGGCATGGATAGAACAAACTACAGTCCCGTTCAAAGTTGGCTCGTTGAAACAGTGGTGTGAAACCATCTCCTATTCTCACCCTTGGGAACACGAACAAAAATAGCATATTGTGTATTTGAGACTCAAGAAACGAAACTGCCATGCAACGACAAAGTTATATGTGCTTTTTAGGGACTGTACACACAACACACACACAGTGTCCAGTGCACTTGATGTATTACGCAGTCTGTGCTTTCATGTTCAGCATTCATTTGGAAGGAATCTTCACAACAACGATAAGATATCTGTACAAAGTTTAAACTCGCAGAGAAAAAATGCACGGTCAGGTAAAATCACTGCAATGATTATTAAATAGTTTTATAAACAGTAGGTAGGAAGCCTCTACTTGAGATTTGGTGGAACCAAACTATCTGACAATACAATAATTGTAATGCCTAGTATGCAGTTTTAGAAGAATTACAAAATCACAAATGGTGCACATCCCATTTTGCCAATTGAGCCTTCTCAAAGATTTGCAGTGCATCGCATTACATAAAAGTGGAAGCACTGGTGTCCCCTGTCCTCGCTCATTACACCAACCATGAAATAGCGACTGAAGACTATGGATTAAAACTAATTAGTTAAATACGGTCCCCTGACCTTTGTTGCTACCCAATTTCAGAGTATCCTGTAAACTAAGAATAACCAATTCTCGTCAATTTATCATTAATTTGTCTGAATTGCCAAACTAGCTTGAAAAATATCTTTAAAATAGTACTATAAACCATTTGCCCCTCTATCCAATTCATTCATTTGCCGTCCTGTACACTTACATCTCCTTCATGGCTGCGTTAGAATGGTGTGCGCTGTTCACTGTCCGCTGTCACCATACCTCTGCTGCCACAGCCTAAATGTGTGCTGCTAAGAGTAAGTCCTGATTAACAGTGCAGCCTGCCCCCTCACACTAAGACAATTAAATACTATCAGCAGATTGGGCTCAGCTTTGAAGCGCAGGATGACATGGACTCGGATGGTAAATTTCCACTCCTCAAAAGATTTAGAGTTGAATGTGTCCTTGCCATTCGCTGTAACATGAGCACTAAACAGGCAGCGAGGGGGTGGTGGTCCAGGGACAGCAGTCCTCACCTCTGTTTCATTTCTTTGGTGCTGTTGAGGACCTGCTGGCTATTTATAGCTTCTGTTGTCACCCCATAGCTTTTTAAAGCTTTTCCAGTAACACCTGGCAGCTCAACTAAGAGGTTGTTAATGTCAGTCTAAAGCTGAGGATTCCACAGTAGGGCTTGACATAGTGATTTGATTATAATATTTGAATATTTATTTGATTCAAAATTTTTACAGATGTTTATATTATATAATTTTAGATGGATTGTTTAAACCAGAGAGTATAAATAATATTTTCGACAGCAATAAAATATTGGCTACGAACAGAATATTTGCATGAGGTGAAATTTCGGAATCCTGTTAAAATTATAAAGAAAGATTTTTTTATCTGCTTAAGGAAGACATAAGATAAAATTTGTTATTTCTGTTTTTGTTTTTAATTTTTTTGATGAAATGAAGCGTGGTTGAGTCATCAAAGGTTATCCGATAGGACGGCTTGGATTTCTGTGAAGCAGCTGCAGTGCTCCCTCTTCAGTTCATAGTGAGAATCAAAAACAGACTCTGCTCTGCTACCACAAAGCCCCAGGGAGCTCCTAATTAGAAGTGATTTGCTTTGGTGAAGTTACAGCTCACTGAATCCACCAAAAAAAAAAAAAAGTCAAGTCACAGTTTCTCCATGCTCTGCCTCATTGCCTGCTTCTGTCTGAGGATCATGCAAGGAAAAGCCAAGCGCTATGCAACCTTCCTGGCTACTGAGGGAGCCATCACGTCTGCCGTCCACGTGAGGTTTGTTACATAATCACTATTTTAAACCCATGCACAATTCCCGAGGGTACTCACATTAAACTCTTTCCTCCCCTCTTTCTTTCTCTTTCCCCTCTTTTTCCTGCACAGTGCACAACATGCGTCTGTACATCAACTTTCACAGGATTCCAGTTTTACAAGATGATACTCGATCATCCCAAGGTTGGATTCAAGCAAACCTGAATCGTAATTGACAACAGCAAAAGGAAACAGTGCACCGTTTTGATTAATGCCCTTGGGTAAACTTCAGTGCTCTTTGCCCAACTTCTGCTATCCCTTTCTAGTTTACGCCATCAAATCGAATGCTAATGATAATGTAAACAGAGTAAAGGCTGAAAATGGAACAATTTCACCCATTAACTAAGTATCCTGGATACAATAATTGCGTCACACTGAAGATGCTCCAAGTCTATATTCCATTCACAGACAGGAAAGGATTTGTTCGTAATATATATACATACACACACATAATAAAAAACATTATTTTAAAATGCAAAAAGTTATTTTCTTAATAATTGTAGCCATAAATAACCCAAAAGTGCATTGCCCATGACCCTTTTTTTGTTTGTTTGTTTATCATCCTTGACAGAATGACAGTACATGACTGGATCTTGTTCAAACAAATGTTATGGTTTAATGTTTGCTGCAGAAAGATTCTGTTAAATTATTACCAAAGTGGCATGCAAGCTACTTTTATCTTATTGGATGTCTTAGTTGACTAGACTTAGTAATGAAACAAAATTGATTCAAGCTAAAATAAGTTTCTGTTTGCAAAAAAGAGAAATAAAAGTGCGATGGCTCTGTGCCTTGTAGAACTGCCAGTGGTTTAAAAATATTCTTGCTATTTATCCCTCAAAAGGTTTGTCAAATCATAGTTAACTATCAAAACCCAGGTCAAAAGAAGCCAGGAAAAACAACAGCAACAACAACAAGGCCCTATTTTAATGATTACCTGTCACAGTTTAGCCCATCCTCTAGGGAAGACATGGAATCGAACGCAGTTAGATGGTCCAGCTTGACTGAAATGTTCAGTGAGCACTGCTCAGTTCCCAAAAAGAGAATGAACCCAAAAACATACCAGTGCAAGAGTTAGGGGTTCTTGCCACCTTCTTGGACTGAGGTGCAACCTTTAAATTGCCTTGAGGCCACAAAAAGGAGGGAGTTCTTAGTGATGGGGGAGTGGAGCTGGGCAGCTAAACATTTTGGGGTTTGACTCATTCATGGCAAAAAAAAAAAAAGAAGAGAGAAGACAAAAACAGCGTTTTGTTGTAGGAGGAGGGAGATGGCTCGCAGACAGTCATGTGCCCTGGTCTTGGTCAGTGGTGAAGTACAATGTAAATGAAATTTTGAAAAAGTGAATCTGACAGGATTCTTGATGAGATCAGTTTAAAATCCTGAAATTCCCCAAGGACCCAATGTTCTGGGTTGTTGGGGTTTTTTTCAACCACACTATGGCCAACCACACTACAACCATAACCGTAAGCGTAAAGTTGGCCAATGCCAACCATGCCTTGCTTGACATTTTTTAATCTTTATGACTGCATGTGTTATCATGTCCTGGTCACATCAGCACATCAGTATGCAGAAGTGTGGGATTTTAAGACATCACATGATACACAATAAGCTATTAAACGCCTATGCATCAGGATATGAACAACATCTGGATTAGCATCTCAGCATACACAAGAGTTACACCGTAAAGGATGTATTAAAGTCTATGCAAATGTCGGATTAGTGTCATTTGTGGCACAGAATAATACAGAAACACGGGGGGAAAATTACTCAATTTCAGTGATTCAAGTCACAAAGATGGACCTTTTCCCAAAAATAGTCTACCTGTATATTCATGAGTAAAGCGGTGGTTTTACTGAAATGAACGAAGGACATCTTAAAGGAAGCTCATATTGATTTAACCAATTACAAACACATTAAAAAGTATTCATTCGCTTTACCTTGTACATGTCCCTTTCAAACACACACACACACACGGGGGGTGTTACTGGATGGCAGTTAAGGGCAGCAGCAGGACCTTGTTTGACCCCGACATCAGAGAGCGCTCGACCCATTTCTCTGCGCGCGCGTTAATTAAAAGAAAGTGACAAAACAGCGCGAGACGGTATCATGTCAACCCGGAACGGAGACATGAGCGCGTGGAACGGTAAATGAGCGCGTGCTACGTGCGCATCCTCTTCTACACTCACCGTCTAAACATCTAAATATAACTAAATATACAAAAAAACAATGAGCTTTAATATTAACTGCACATTGTAAAACATGGAATAATATACACCACATGCAAATCTCTTTAGATATAAAGATAACAACTATAAATGCATGACTTTTTTATTATTACTTTTAAAAGGGAGCAAAGAGAGGACACAAAAGTGGATAAAAACTGAAATGCAGTCACTTCCTGAAAAAACTTACAATAAAAAATCCACCCCAGATGTGTGTTTTTATTTATTATGTGCTATGTGCATTTATTTTTTTACAGCCTATTTATAAAATAAACAGTGAATCTATGTTTATCATCCAGTATTCATGAAGTTTATACAGTCCTGGATCATCTCTTACCTCTTCTGATTTTTCTCTTTATTCCTATTCAGAGGTTCTTCTCTGGTGTCTCGTGCGATGCGGATGTGAATTGGATGCGTCGCCGTAAATTTAATTTATAAACCTTTCTTTCCGACCTTTGTCTCTTAAAATGGGTGACCAATAGACATCAACATGAGTGGAAAAACACCGGCCAGCCTCTTGGTGCAACAGGAGGAGAGATACGAGCGTCTTCTTAAAGGGACACAAGCCATTTTCGCTCCGAGTTTAACTTCCAGATCGCGCGCTGCTCTCAAACGTCCTGCAGGTCAGAGAGGGGCGGTGCACGTGCGCCTGATTTGCTTATATAAACTCAGGATAAACCAGAGTCCGAAATTGTTTGCAGACAGGAAACCATTTCAAATGAAAAACAAAAACGTCACCAGAAAAAAATAGAAACGCCACCAGATTGCATCGTGTGAAAAATTGCTTTAGAATAATAAAAAAAAATAGATTTTAAGAGATAAAGAGATAAAGATTTAGCTGGTGCATGAACAATGAAAAATAGTTTGGCAGCTCTCTGTTTAGCAGGAATTATTTCAAGAATGAAAAAAAAGTACTCAAAAGAAAACTAAGGTAACTTAGTTATTTAATTTAATATAATTTATTTATTTATTTATTATTGTGCCCTGTACCTTTTTCCAGAGGGGAGAAGAGGGGGTGTCCAAGGTGTGTGGGGCCCCTGATAATTCCACTGGGTCTCCTCCAAAGTCTGCCAGTTTAAATGTCACTTAGGAGGGATAGTGTAGTTCCAGTTACCCGATCTGCCACCCTCACCACCCGCTGCAGGGCTTTCCTGTCCTCTGCAGTACAGCTGATGAACCACACTGTACAGCAGTAGGTCAGAAAGCTCTAGATGCCAGTGGAATTTGGTGGAATCATGATGGTCTTGAGGTAAATTGGTGGAATCTTGATGATGTTGAGGGAAATTGGTGGAATCGTGATGGTCTTGAGGGAACTTGGTGGAATCTTGATGGTCTTGAGGGAACTTGGTGGAATCTTGAGGATCTTAAGGCAAATTGGTGGAATCGTGATGGTCTTGAGGAAATTTGGTGGAATCGTGATGGTTTTAAGGGAACTTGCTGAGATTGTGGTGGTCTTAAGGGAACTTGGTGGAATCGTGATTGTGGCAATTATTATGATTTATTATGATTTGACACCAACTGTGATAAAACATGGGAATCGTAGTAGACCTAACAGAACAGTAGACCTAACAGACCTAACAGAATCATGGAGATCACTGACATCGTACCCTAATGTAAACCCAGGGTTAAATAAATATCATTGATCATTTGTTTATTAGTAAACATATTTTGCACTTAGAATATTGTTTCTGAAGACAAATTAGAATAAATTTGAATAGACAAAAATTTTATCAAAATAATACTCCGTTTACTTATTTACAGTAGCCTATAATTTGTATAAAGCATGCATAGTCTGTTTTATTTAGATTTTTATTTTATATTATTATGTTATTGTACTTGTGTTTAAACAAGAAGACAGTTTATAATGAAGACAAAAGAGGTGCATAGATGGGACAACACTGGTAATAAACAATGGTTAAACAATGGGGATACAAACAACATTGACTGGTGTGCTGGGACTAATGGGGATTCTTAATTAATCGTTAGGTGTATGATCCCAGTTCAATCCCAGCGCTTCCTTCAGATCAGTCCTAAACGGAATGTCTTATAAACTAAGCTACAACAGGTGTTGAGGGATTGGATACAGGTGTTGAGGGATACAGGTGTTGAGGGATTGGACACTGGGAACAGTGGTTAGCAGTGACTGGGTGATGCCGTTATTATTATTATTATTATTATTATTATTATTATTATTATTATTATTATTATTATTATTATTAATGTTATTATTATTATTATTATTAT
>JBCNYG010000021.1:8201363-8214051 GCA_039654305.1 Porochilus rendahli
ATATAAGTTATATTAAAGCATATCATCCTCAGATTGAAGTAGATTGAAGCATATTATCATGTGATAATTTTTAGTGACTGAGGAAATAGTTGTTGAAATGGTTTCATTATCTCTTCAGATCAAATGTCAGTAAAGTTTCACTGAAATTACATTTTAAAGCTTCTGACTAGACCTGAAGTTGTAATTAACGAAGGGGCAAAACAATAGTGTAGTGGTTAGTATTTCTGCCTGACGGTTCCAGGGTATAAGGTTTGATCCTGAACTCAGGTTGTTGCAAGTGTAGTTGTTTGTATCTGCTCCCCAAGAGTGCATGGACTTTCTCAACATTCTCTGGAATCCTTTCACATTCCAAAAAACATGCTGGTAGGTGAATCAGGGCGTCTAATCAACCTTCCTGTATGAGACTTCATTTCCAGTGTATGCAGGATAAAACCGAAAGTGAATGAAGGGATAACTGACATTAGAATATATGGCACAGAAATGGTGCAATCGGAAGTATCTGCTTTCTTAGGATTAATAATTATTATTCCGTCTAAATAATGTTTGAATCAAAATGACACTCAGTTTGTCACGATCACTCAAGCAAGTAGCATACCTCCGGGTACTCTGGTTTCCTCCCACAGTCCAAAAACATGCACAGTAGGATAACTGGCTGTTCCACTGAGTGTTGGCCCTGCTATGGCCTTGCAAACTTTTATGGTGTACCCTGTCTTTGCCCAGAGTCAGCTGAGATGGGTGCCAGCCTCCCTTCGACCTTAATTAGGATTAAGTGGCTTAGAAAATTAATGAATGTTTTTTTTAGTAATCCCAAAACTATAAAAAGGGTTTAGACAGAAGCTGTTACACATCTCTGTGCTGGGAAATCGCCTGCATGAATAAAAAATTTATTAAATGTTTTAAAAATATAAAAAAATTTGTTTTAATGTGCTTTTTCCTTTAGGTACCATTTAGTATATACTAAAACAATTATGCACCTCAGGCTAAGTGGATGTTGCTAAAATTAATATTCATTAATTGTTAAAATAACTCATTCTTCAATATGTGTTATTCGTGGTGTTACTGATGACATCAAATTGTTTCTATAACTAACTAAAGCATGATTAATATTCTCTAAAGATTATTAACTGTGTATTATTTGACTGTTCAATCTGTTATTGTTCCCTCACAACAGGCTATTAATACTAACACTATAATAGAGTCATTGTTCTGTTAAGGCCACACTTAAACTGTTCTAACCTTTACTTCCTGTATTGCTGTGCTTTTATGATGCAGCCCTCTTACTGCCCACTTCCTCCTGATAAGCACTTTGGTCAAGATATCTGAGTGCATTTTTATCTCATGGCATGCTGCGTTGCCTTTTAGAGTAAGTTTAAAGCCTGTGTGACCACAATACATATCTCAGATGGGTAGACTGAACTCACAGACATGCCATCTATTTGTGGCGTTACATTCCTGACTGACAGAATGCAGTGACTAAGTTGTGAAACAATTTATACCAGGGCATTGTTGAACTGTCCGAAACAGCATTATCCTCTTGTATTCATTCTTAAACACAATTCAGATTTTAATGTTTTAATCTGAAGAAAAAAAAAAACATTTAAATGTAAATTGTGTTTAAGACGACTGAGGGAAGATATTAGCTTTAAAGTTTTAAAGTTTTAAGTCTTTGTTGCAGTTATATATTCAATACTCAATACAAGATGATAATGCAGTTCATTTGTTCATTCATTTTTTGCTCACTCATTTGCCATACCACTTAATTCTTCTAACGTCACGGGAAGGCTGGAACTTATCTCAGCTGACACTGGTTGCAGGCAGGGTTCACCCTAAATTCCACAGAGAAGCGCCTGAGCCCAGGTCATGAACCCAGGACCATGTTGCCGTGAAGCAGATGGGCTGACCACTATGCCTTTGTGCTGCCCTATAATATTGCTAATCATAAAGATTTACATTTTTCGTTCACCCATCAGCCAGGTTTCCTCTATTACATATCAGCATGATCAACCTTGGAGTGTGGCGGCTAACACATGTTTGCTCTGATGCAGGTAAAGCCAGCCAAACTTGTATTTCATCATGGCAGGGTAATACATTTGTAGGAAACTGCTGTCCATCTTCTTCCACATATCCATTCCCAGACATCCATGATTGGACATTATTGTAGTGATTCAGATGAATTCAGTAATCATGCCATCTTTCAGTTCGTGCAGAGAACATGGCCAATTCGGTCCCTTTTCTCCTGGCCACAGTTGGGTTTGACCAGTTTTTATGGTATAAGGGGGGAAAAATGCATTTCAAGATGTTCTGTTATTGGAGAATGAACAATGAGGGGAAACAATAAAGATATTTTATATAGAGTGACACATTGGGTGATAAATGTTAAAAGTTTAAGCCCCTAAAGTTCAGCTACTCTTCTCAACTCATCAATACACCATGCAGAATTTGGCACCCATCCAATAGCCAAGCAGCCACTGATGGATGTTAGCACAGAGCAATATAATTTCACACTTATTTTATAAAGAGCACTAATAACTTCTTATAGATTCTAATGGTCATCATTTAAAACCTAGTAAAACTTTACTTGGTACACTCATCCAAACAAAGAGTGTTGCACTGAGATATGCTTTCTTATGGTCGGTAGTTTTGTGACAGTAACATTTCCTAAGGCTTAGGGCGGAAATTAAATACAGTGTGTGATTTCACAAATTGCACTTGAAAGATTATCCACAGACACTCAGGGTGGCAACTGGAGCTAAGCGTGTAGATAGAGTGTCAGTGTGGAGATCTGGAAATAGCATTAATAGCTGAGCAGAGTGAGAGCTAAACTTATCACAGTTTTTGACAGTCAGTGAATAGCAGCTTTGCTGTCTTCAAAATTATGAAATCCTGGGCTTAGCCATAGCATAGCAAGGCACAGCACAAGGAATCCAGTTTCACTTCTCATTCACACGTATATCACTGCTCAGGAGTGAATTTACAATCATCCTTCTGCCCGGGTTCACTGGCAAATATTCAGATCGGTATTTCCTTTCACTTGTATAAGCAGCCTCAGTTTGTTTATTTCTTGGTCCAAAATAAATACTCACGAAAATCCACCTGTCTATTCGTTATCCATACCAAGAAAATCTCTTCTCACAAGGCGGAGTATACCCCAAACAGGTTGGCAACCCTTTGCAGTGCTAACACAGAAACAAACAACCATTTACATTTGTATTCACACCTATGGGGCATTTAGAGAAGCAAGCTGACCTAATGTGCATGTCTTTGCACTGTAGGAGAAAACTAGAACACCTGGAGGAAACCTATGCAAGCACAGAGAGAGAGCATGAAAACTTTAGAAAGAAAGGCCCCTCTAAGACCTTAGTATCAAACCCAGCTTCTTGTCACCCTTATTTACAGAAATGCTGTTCAATGTTTTTTAACACACTTAAGGTTTTGACAGCATTACAATTTTATGTATTACTTTCCATTTCCATCCTATTTGGCTCCAGGTGAAAGAGGGTACACCCTGAACGGCCTGACAGACCATGGCAGGGCAACACACACAACCACTCACACTTCGGGATAATTTTGAATATTCAATTTGCCTAATGTAAATGTCTCTCGGCTGTGGGAGGAAACCGGAGCACTTGGAGGAAACCCACGTGCCAACTCTAAACAGAAACGCCCTCATCAGGCATGAGGCTCGAACGCAGGACCTTTTTGCAGTCGGGAAGTCCAAACCACTCTGCCATTGCACCACCCACAAGATTAAACATCTTATGTATACACTTCACCCACGATTGCCCGGATTATTAGGGACTGTACAGGAACCTCAAAAGTCTGGCAATCGCTAATGTCCGGGGTCCTTTCCCCGACATTTACCATAATCGGTCTGGCAATCACCATTATTCAGCAGGAGTCCTGGAATTGTACAACACTTATCTGACACTCAATATCATATATTATGTTTCCACAAACTTAAGGATCGAATCAAAACATTCTTATATCACATTAATTTCAAATCTGGGTTTCGGCTCGTCGTCACTGTCCTCACTTTCACTTTCACTTTGCTCTCCCTTCACTGATGCCACTATCTGTTCATCGGCCATTATTTCGTTTCCCTCTGCTGCTTCATGTACGTCCATCCACTCAGACGGGAACGGGCCAGACAGGAGGGAAGCTGGAAAAATCATGACCGACCTGGACTTTCATCATCGATTCCAGGACTTGATTTTTCCAGCAATACCAAATAATGTCCAGTGCCGGATTTTGTACGGCAAATCCGGAAAATAGGGGTACGGGAAGTCGAGAGTAGAGTGTCTTTGGTTCTATATACTTAAAGAGATAGTCCATAAGGAAAGTATATGTTAAATACTTTTTCTCATTCTGGATACATAGATTTCAAGTAAAAGCCAACAGCACATTTTCACATTTTAGGATTTGTTTGGAAACATAAATTACATTTAATTACACCAGTAAACAAATCATAGTTCAAGAAGAGCAAAAGCTACAGGCAATAACTCAGACAGCTAAGTGGTAAAACCTATATTTAATCTTTAGTCATAGTTGAACAATCTGCATAACATAGACTTTACATTAGCAACAGAGATTGTCAAATAGGGGATGTTGATCTAGCCATGTATTTTAGAGGATCAATCTTTACATATTTTACCCATTTTCAGACCTTTATTTTGGACACCAGTGGAGCACCAAAGTAAGATTTCTAATCCAAAAAAACTACTCTATGGTTCTTCAAGAAGCTGTTTCCCTTCCTGCTGAGTATACACAGTATACAGCTTGTTTGGCTTCCTCCTCCCATTTATGGTCTGTCTGTTCTCTGTGCCCTCTATGCTCTTATTGGTCACCTGGAAGCTCCACCCTCAGTGCGCTGGGAGGCAGGCCAGGATGGATGAATTTATATGGAGCATGGGTGGGGGTGGCAGAAGGCTAGTTAATCAGAAGGCCGGCAAAAAAACCTTGTGTTCATGGCCAGCTCAAACAGCAAGGAAGGAAAACTTACACATGCGCTAACCTTGTTATTTAATGCTCTGGTGTTATCTAGCATGGCTTATCAACACTGCCATAACAATTATGTTTCAAAACAGTTGAAAAGCATAATATCTTTCCTTTTAGAAATGGTAGATATGATGTTCAATACCTTAAGATAAAGTTATCTTTTACAGTGTTTCATGATGCAGCATTGCAACTGTTGCATGCTTATGTCATGTCTTTACTGGTGCTTTTTGGATGCCATCCCACCTGTCATAAAGTATCTCAAGGACTCATTAAATATGTGTCATGCCTAGCTGAGCATACAGGTTACATAAACCTGACTCAGTTCCTGTATTGCCATGTGATGAAAATGATTCACATGGGGAAAAACACACTAGCTGCCTCTTGGTGTTATTTTGGGGCCTGGGTTCTCTTTGTCTTTTTCTCTCTCTTTCTGTCTACGTCACTCCATTCATGGAACACAAGTGCCTGCTTGTCATCAGCTCCCAGAGGGAAAGATTTGCAGCATGTGCCTCCACATGATGGCTCTTTGCCTGCCAGCCATTTGTATTTCTCTTTTTTTAGCGATCCAGAAGAAAAGAAGGAGGGGACGAGTATAGGACATAAACGTTCATGGAATATTTTATAGCATATTAATAAATAAATAAATAATGGCAATGTGGTTGAAACTAGTAAACATTTGCTTAAATGAAGTAGATTGAGACAATGCAACCAAGGTTTCCGAGAAATCAGGCTGAAACTATGAGTGCACATTGACTGAAATCCACATAACCACAATAAAGCATATTTATTAACATGATTGTACACTATTTATTGATCCTTAATGTAACTGCCTGGTCAGGGTTGTGGTGGTTTAAAATAGGCTTCCAGTTTGTTTATAGTATTTTGCAAATAAAATAGACTAAGTTCATTGGAAAATTATAGAAAGAATTATAATAACAGGATTAAAAGCAGTCCTGTATAAATGTCTACTTGAGACCAATTATGAACAAGAGTGATACAGCTGAGGTTAAGGAACTGTGCCATGCTGTCAGCACTGATATTTCTACCTCACCGGTCCCCCACCCCACTGTTTTCCAATGTGTTTCCAGTGAGTGCTATGGCTTTCCAGCTGAAGGTGAGTCCAGTCTCAGATTTTAATCCTAATAGAAACACAGAAATATATTCTTGGGGCAGTAAACAAATACAGGTACAAATCCAGATTGCGGTACTCTGTACATTTACATGCTGATCATGTATGAAATTAAGTAATAAATCATTACACTGAAAATTTACATCCTCAAAAGGAAGCAGGCACCATGTTGTATTGTTATGCAATTGGCCATGCACCCCTAGGAATAAATCCCCTAGAAAGAATGCATTATCCACTCTTATTAATAAAACAAACTTTTAACTCCTGAACTAACTTCTGAAAGTGCACAGTGCAGCTGCTCAGTCTTCACCTAGCTGACCACGTGCTGCCTGCTGCATGAACGGAAAACAAGTGCATCCTGTCTGGCTCCCTCTGAATCTTTCCAGCCTTTTTTTTTTTTGGCAGACAGAGTACCAGTCATTTGCCATCAGAAACAAAAATAGGGCATGAACAAACACTTTATATCTTAAATTATTATATATATTTATATATAATATGTCTTTTTTCAATATACCCATAACTGGTGTAATATAAAAAAGTAAATAATTAATTAATTGATAGGTTTTTTTTTTAAGATATTAACTTGCAAAGCCACCGAAACTGTCTGCTTTCACTTAAATAATCTAATGCTTTAAAGCATTTTTACTGACCATCTTATTGGTATTTTGTAAATTTAAACAAAATTTATATTAGTTTTAATTACAACACACTTAACAAAAATCGAGACAGGCATCTTTACCATTGGGTTGGATTCTTTTAATTAGACATTTTAATCATTTAGAAACTGAGGAAACTAAATGTTGTCTTTTTGAATATTCTTGCGGGATACAAGTCCTCAGCTGCCCAACAGTCTGTGGTTTTTTCACCTCTTCATGATGCGGGCTGCAATTTCAATAGGAAACAGATATGGAATGGCAGCAGGCCAGCCAGCCATACTGTAAAGAAATGCTGCTGTAGCTTATGCAGAATGATAGTATTGCCCTGCTGTAATATACGTTTGCAGAACACATCTCTCTAATATCCCTAGATATACCTCTACCGCACTGGTGTTTTCATACACATTAAACACTTGACTCTGTAACTGCGTCTGCTCCATAGTTCGCACCAGTGCGCTACAGGTATATTTGTATTGCCTGCAAGTCTTGCCTTGTGAGGACAAATTTCTGTGACTCAAAGATGCTCTTCTCTCAAATATTTTCTCACATATGATCATGAACTCCATCAGGAACTTGTATAACTAACAGCATTTATGAATTTTCTTCCTCAACTGCTTTACCAGGCATGGTTAGTGGTTAGCACACCCACTCCATAACAAGACGGTCTGACTGCAATCTTCCTCTTGTTGCATGGGTTTCCTCTGATTTCCTCCCACAGTTCAAAGACATGCGCATTAGGCTAATTGGCTGTTCCGAATTCCCTCAATGTGTGAGCATGAATGTGAATGGTTGTGTTGCAATGTCGGCTGATTCGGCAACCCCTCGGCAAATTAATAAATGAACAAATCGCTTCACCAAGTTAAGTATGTAAAAGAGGATAAACATGGAATAGCATTACTAGCTAAATAGGATGAGAACCTTTTATTCTTATTAGTGATACATAATAAGAGGGTAACAGAAATACTCAAATAGTCGAAAAAAGAAACTACTCTGGAGCAGTATGAGGAACTAGGGTAAGGTAAGTCTGTTTGGCCTTTAATCCTGAGCCTAGTGGCTCATCAGGCTGGTGTTTATCCCCAGTTTCCGTAGTGTGAAGCAACTAGGAGTTCAACGCCTCCTGGATTGGACAATAGTCCATTGCACGTTACCGCCCCAGTATTTGTTCCTAATGGTTCCCATTTATACTGCTGGGGGGACAAAGACACACTTTTGTGGTTAAGACCTTGCCCAAAAGTCTTAGCAGTCTAATGGGGATTTGAACCTACACTGTCTTGCTTATGAGCCCAGCACCCTAACCACTACACTACCTACCCCAATATGAGTATCTAGAACTTAATTTTTAGACAGACAGTTTTCCGTAACAATCAGTTTAATTTATCGGTTAATTTATGTAAGTTATAGATTCAAAGAGAGTTAATTTAAATATGAGCTTTTGTTTGAAGACGTAGACCATCTGGGAAAATGGCTGTGGAGACTATAGTGTGTATTAAATTGGCTTGAAGGAAGAAATTTCAAGGTTTCGATATTTTCAAGTCCCAGAATGGGTCCAGTTGGTGCACTGCGAGACAGCAATCCTTTGCATACCAAAATCCTAAAGAACAATAATAATAATAATATTCAAATAGCTGTTGTCAATAAGAAGCAATGTTTGGGTCATAAAAACTGGTGATGATTAAATATTGTGTAACACTGTGCATAAATTTTAAGGGTACACTTTGACCGAGGGCTGTCATTCCAAAAACCTCCTTGAGAACTTATTTTAAAAATAACATCCACTGGGAATGTGTAAAAGAGGATGTTTTGAAATGAGTGGGCTGATGATTTAAAGTAGACTTTATTCTTTTTGTTGTGTCTTACAACTTTCACATGGGAGAATAAATAGTATATAAAGAAATGCTGCAAAATCTGGAGTAAAGCTACTGAAAGTGTATTGCATCAATTGCAGAGGGGAAAGGAACATCTTCTACACCAAACATCAGAATGGGAAAAACTGTGATCTCAGTAACTTTGACAATGGTACGGTTGTTGGTGTTGTGGGTTGTGGAAATTTTTTTTAATGCCCAGAAATGACTAGGTTTTACAAAGTATGGCATGAAAAACAAAAAGCATCCAGTGAGTGGCGGGTTTGTGGGCAGAAATGCCTTGTTGATGAGAGAGGTCAGATGAGATTGGTCAGAGTGGTTTGTGCTGGCAGGATATATACGGTAACTCAAATAACCACTCTTTACAACTGTGGTGAGGAGAAACGCATCTCAGAATGTACAATACATTCAAACTTGAAACAAATGGGCTAGAATACCAGGAGATCTCATCTGGTTCATCTGGAACAGGAATCCTGGAGGAGGCTACAGTGGGTACATTATTACCAAACCTGGTCTTTTGACGATTGGAAAATGGAGCCTGGCGCCTGAAAATGCCTGGAAGCGGTTTTTCTAATACTTATACTGGCACATCTGGCACCAACACTCATGCCATGGTATAAGGCACTGTGATCACATTTCGGTCTCTTAACACAGCTGATGTGAGCCTTAACTGAAGTTCTTGACCTGAACGATTATGCTTTGTTCTGCTACCACATGATTGGCTGATAGGATAATTGTATTAATAAGCAGTTGTACAGGTTTTTCATTATTTTACTCAAATGGCCGCTGGGTGTTTTTGCATAGCTATATAGAGTGCATAGTCTTTGCCATCAGGGTGAAGATGCAGGTTATTATTAAAATTTAATTTTGAATTCCTGCCTTATGGTGTGTTTCTTCAGGTGTACTTTGTTTTTCAGAGCACAGCTGGGTGCCATCACAAATCCCTCATTAGTGCACTGAGGTTTAAATGGTTCATTGGAGCTGTCCCCTTGACTGTTCCACTGTGAGATGTGATTATTATTACGGAAAAAAAAAAAAACTATAATAAAGGCTTCCTGTAAAGCACCAAGACTAGTTCTAATTAGTGTCAGGATTTTTTGGAACATTTCTCACATTTAGGTAGTACAGATTCTGAATATTTGCTTTAAGGTTTCTCAAAAGACTTTTTGCCCTTGAAGTCTTATTGCTTATAACATGAATAGCTTATCAGCCGGAGACACACTGTTGGTTTTGGCGAGCCAAGCTTTTTTTTTTTTTTCTCCAGCACTGAACAAAGGCACGTACAATGTAAGACTATGGTCTTCAAAGTTCCTGCATTTCGTTAACACGACGTTTTATAGAAGTGTGTGTTTCTATTCAGTTTAATGGGATTTTATTATTCTTGTAAATACAAACTACTAACTCCCATAGGCCATGTAAAATAGGTGACATGACTTATGTGTCACTCGTCACTTTCTGTGTGAATGCGACCCTAGACAATTAACAGGGTTCATATAAAAAGAGCCGTGTCATGGTTGTTTGAAAAAAATAAGCCTAAATTACAGCAGTGGCATTATATCAAACAAAACATTTATATATAGCCATTTATAGAAATGTCAGTTTGGTTTATGAAGACTAATAGACATTAATTTGGTTCCTGCTCTCAATTTACTAGGACTCCGCAGCAATATTTCAGTCTTTGACAACTGTTTAGCTCAACATTTCAAAAAGTTGCATGTTGCAATCCATTCCCATTCGCTCCATGTTAGCTTCAAAAACTTTAAACCCCTTTTGATTTGCAAGGTGAAAGGTTGATTAATAAATATAGGTTAGTATTTTGGAGGGGCTGGTGGTGTACTGCTAGTGGTGTAGTGGTTGGGGTGCTGGGTTTCAAATCCGAATTAGACCCCCACCATGGCTCAGACCCCTGGGCAAGGTGTTAACAACAAGTGCGACTCTGTCTACCCAGCAGTTTGGATGGGTATCAGTACTAGTACCCATCCAGGAGCAGTTTCTTCATGCTAAGGAAACCAGGGATAAGCTCTGGCCTGATGAGCCAGAAGGGTCAGGTTAAAAAGCCCAACAGACCTTTTAGCATTTGGGACATTTATTACATATTTATGTGATTTTAAGCAACTGAAGTTGAGCAAAGATCATGACACAGCTCTCCTAAATCACTTTTCTAATATGTTGTAATTTCCATAGTAACACTAGAGGTACTCGTATTGTGGATGCTACAGTAGACATTAACTATAGACCAACTTACACCAGAAGCAAAGAGTCTTTTAGTCACCAGCCGGATGTCCATCTTTTGCTGCAGATAGAATTCTCTTGTAATCAAAGCAGCAATTTACACTAAAAGCACTTCATGTGAGTTTTACATGTGGAAAAGCAAGCCCAAAAAAATACAAACACAGGGTGCTTCAAGTCTCTTTTTGCTCAAAAATAAAAAGTCTTGTATCCTTTCAGATGAGTCCAGTAACTTATTTATTCTTACTGTATACCAAACCTTTTTTGTGTCCAGAATCACTCACTCGTTCACTATCCTCTACTCGCTGAAAAAGGAAATAAATGCAGAGTGAGCTCAAAGATGTTAAAATGCTTTGGGACACTACTCCTCGGCACTGTTAATCATGTAATTCTGTCACACAATTAAAACAATCAGGTCAACATCAGCTGAGCTTCTTTGGCCATCCACACACATGCAATGTATGATGGTGTATATATTGCTTGATTAGTGACCAAATTCAAATAAAAATTTTATACAACCATCGGTTGTATACTTTTTATGATGCGTTACAAGATACATTAAATCTATTTTGTAGTGTATAATAATTCTCACTATACATACAGGTACCACTACAAAACCATGATCTCTTTATATAGTGCACTATATAATAAGTATTGATTGATTTCAGACACAGCATTTGTTTTTTGTGTTTACTTTCAGTGTTTTGACTTTTGCCTGTTTTCTTGTTTTTGATTCCTGTTTTACTTCTGTTTATCTGTCTGCCGGATCAATTGAACTCTGCCTGTTATTGACAACAATTCTGGATTGTGTTTTTGGGACTGTGAAATGGTGTCTGTCATAAATGTTAATGTTTAAGTCCAGTAGATTTTGCTACTTGAAATGAATCTGGTCGGTAAGATTAATGTAGCTAGATCCAGAATAAACTGAAAGTGTGCACCTATATCTCCCAAAGCTTTACAGTCCAACAACGGTCTTATTACGGTTCCTGCTGTACTATATTTCATTGTGACATTATTATCGTTGGTGAGACTGATAATATCTTTGTGGGTCGTATCTGCTAAGCTGTGACTGAGGTGTTATATTTACAGGTTAGTCGGTCACTGGAGATGATGAGCATTTGATGAGTGGACAAAGTATTAACTTGAAGCAGGACAGCCAGACTCTTGTTGAGCCATCCTCTTGTGTACATGTTTGTATTTATTTTTAAATAATTCATTAATTGTTTGAAATGACTTTGAGTGAACCTGAAATAACCTTTAATGATTGGCAATGCTTTAGAAATATAAAGAAAACACGTAATCAGAGTAGCGATTCACCACACCAAGGGTTAGGGTTTGTAGCGACTTACCATATAATTTTTTTTTCTAACAAATATTTATATGCATCTTACACAACTGAGAAAAAATGGATTAAGTATAAAGTGATTAAAAAGTGCTACTCTCTAACAGTTCTCTAAGGTTACACTGACACAAAAGCTTGCTGTCTCCTGTCTGTTCTTTTCCATTCCACTCTCATTATTAATAGAGTTTGCACACAACACAAAGCTCAGGTTTTCTTCCTCCTTCTGCAATTAAAAGAATTTTCCTCTTACCTAAAATGTGGAGGATTGGTTTAGACAAGATTTTTTATAAGCTTATGTAAAAGCAAGGAAAAAGCCGTACAGTGGAATTAAACCAGTGATTTATATAATATTGCTGTATTCAGCCAGTAGGGGAATATACACGCAAACACACACACACACATACATATACAATAAAAATATATAATATATATATATATGTGTGTGTGTGTGTGTGTGTGTGTGTGTGTGTGTGTG
>JBCNYG010000021.1:8229629-8241949 GCA_039654305.1 Porochilus rendahli
TCATTTTCTGAACCGCTTATTCCTAATTAGGGTCATGGGGAGGCTGGCGCCCATCTCAGCCGACTCTGGGCGAGGACAGAATACACCCTGGACAACTCGCCAGGACATTGTAGGGCAGAAACACGCTGACGGCTATGCAGCCTACTCTTGATGAAAATCAGCAATGGTCCTTTTACATGCCTCACACCACAGACAGTGACAATCCGAGGCCATTGGAACATTTTGGAGGAAAATCAGCTGAAACATCAGACTAAGACTGTTAGAACGTTAGAATAACAGTGGAATATGATCGGATCACATCAGGATCTTTATTGGTATGGTGTGAGTCATTTCTTGATAAGGAAAAATTATCAAGCATAAGGATCAGAGTGATTTTAGCCACGTTGTTATGCGTTGACTGGCTTTAGTCATCTCCAAAATGTCAAAGCTTGGAAGGTGTTCCTGGGATGCCGTGGTAGGTCCCCACCAAAGTGGGTCCAAGGAAGGACAACAAGTGAGCTGGCAAAAGTGCCATGGGTGCCCAAGGCAGTGAGATGCATGTGGTGAGCAAAGACGGCTAGTCGGATTGGTCTGATCCCACAGAAGAACTACTGTGGCACAAACTGCTGAAACTGTTAATGCTGGCTATAATAAAAAAGATGTCAGGACACACAGTGCATTGCAGCTTGCCATGTATAGGGTTGCTAAGCAGGGTTACTATTATGGCTGATCAGTGTATCTAAAGGGAGAAAGAGATGGTCTCACATTGTATGCATGCAAGGGTCGCCCTGGTGTTTCCTCATCTTTCATGATAGACCAAAACAGGCTGTTCAGGCAACACAGCAAAGCTGCCACAGCCTTGCAAAATGTCCTTTGGCTCAAATCCAAAACCGACAACTAGGCTTAAAGAGATCGAGAGGAACACAAAGCAGTTGCTTTGACTAGTGTTGATCAAAAGAAGACAATGAGATATCTTTAAGAGCCCTGCAAGAACAAGTGGAGTCCACAGAGTGCTGGTGAAATTGAAGCCTGCTGAAAAGAGACAGGATATAATTCCCATGCGAGTCAACAACAGGCCAACAAGAAATCAACGCTCCTCAACCTTTTCTAGGTTGGTGGCTCTCTGCTGGAGCGGACGCTCAAAAACAAGTCTTTGAGACGCATGGAATTCAAAAGTATTGGTGAGAATTTCTCGCTATGCACCAGTGAGGGCAAAAGCTCCCATTAAACTTCTCCGCAAGTACGGCAAATGACACTTTGCAGGGAGCACAAGCTCATCTGCTAGATGAGTTCCATATGACCTGCAGATAGAAAAGGGCTTCATTAAAGGCATTTAATCGTCTCTTCCCGAACCAAGGGCAGGAAAGCAGTTTGCATGCTCTTGGAACCTCTGTTTACACGGGACTGTGGCTTCACCGAAATAACAGGCCTTGGCCACACTCTGTTATTGTGTTTATGATTACTGTAAAGTGCTGCACACAAACACTCACATAGCAAAAGCCAGGAAAACAACATGAAGACAAAACCGTCATGGGGAACCATCGCCTGGCCACTGGCTACGCATAAAATTAGCAAAGGCCACGTTATATCTGCGTAAATGCTTTTGCGGCCTGATTAAAAACATTCATTGTAGGTGGAACCGAGAGTGCTGTGGAGATCCTGTTTTCCTTAGCAACATTATCATTGTTTACATGCAATACTGTATATTCATTCATTCATTTATTCATTCATCAGGCTGAAGTGGATACTTGTTTTATTATATAGTACATGGAAACACAATAAAACCAAACTACTTGATGGCTGATCAGCAGTCTGTTAAAGACTTAAACCAGCTCGTGTGGCAAAACTATGCCATGGTTAAAGCCACTGGGATCACATTCCCAAGTTCGGATGTTTGATTTGGACAGGTTGCAAGCACTGAGAGAACATGCACATTCACACACACACACAACTGCCCGAGCTGGGAATCGAATCCCGTCCTTCTTGCTGTGAGGCAGATCTGTTAAGCACTGCTCCACCATGTCCCCCACAAAGAAAATGTACCAGGTAATCCATGCGACAATCGGAACAGCTCTCACTATTATCTCCTTTCCAGGCTGGTGTCATCAGCCACTGTTTGCACGGAGTCATATTAAACTCAACCTTGGTACGACGTAATCACCTCACCTGGCATCCAGGACATGTTCTTGTCATTCCTTAACAGTAATCTAACAGCAGATCGGTAAGAATCAGTCTGTTCAGGATTAAGGATGTCGCCATACGTTCTCTTGTAGCACCAGAGCCTTTTGACCTATTTAGCTTGGCCCAATCTCATCAAGGTAATCCTCCTGTGAATAAAATGTTCCGGAACAAATGATAATCGATCCATATATAAGCTGAGGTAGGCTCGATGACATTCACAGGAAACCTAAACACCAAACTGTTGGCATTTGCATACTCTAAAAGCAAAATGTGCTTTCATCTTGCTCGAGATATTGTCCATTATACTCTAATTCAGATTGCCAAATCTGGAGTAGTGGAGCCCCCGAGCGAAGCACCGAAGTCATGGCTTGGATGGTTGTCCTGTGTCCCGTCCGGAATCCGGATATGCCCATCACAGGAAACCCAATAAGGCTGCTGTGTCACTGAGTTGATGCTGAATGGTTATAATGTATCACTGACTCGCATGATGATGGACAGCAATAAAAAACAGATTTATTAAAAATAATGAAACTGAACCTCAAAAATAGAGGCTTGGCTCCCACACACTAAAGAAAAACCCCATACACAATCTACTTCAGGTACGCTGACAAGCTTGCAAGTAAATACATTTTTGTGGAGCGTACCCTGAGTCAAAAGCTTGACAGAACATGAATTTGTTAAATGAAATTGTTGCATACTTATACTAACAAGACAGTTGATACAAATGAATGCGGAAATCAGAAAGGCAGTAAAAAGCAAACTCCTGTTGTCGAGGTTTTCTTGCCGCTGGACTTGTACATTCTCTGTAAAGCACTGTGTGTTTATTGTCATGCACCAGTACTCCCACACTAAAAGATTTCACACACAAGGCATCCACTGGGGGAAAAAAGAAAAAAGACAAAAACTTTCTCATGAAGTCCTATGGTGAATTGTGAGAAGTGATGGGGACAGGATTAATGAGATCTGGAAGTTCCTAGTTTTTCAGACCGGCTTGTTTGGATGGCAGAGTTCTGATTCAGTTGTTTCACTCTTGGAATGGAACAGAAGAGTCGTTCGGCAGCATTGTGTGTGACTGAGCGATCCTTTTTAGGATCCGCTCTGCTCATCCCAATATGGGGAGGGGGGCTAGAAAATGTACTCTATAAATAATCTGTTCCATCCACACACACAAATCCCCCCCCCCCTACTGGAATACCAGGATCACCATATCAGTGGTAAAACCATATTACCATATCAGTGGAAAAACTTACAAGCTTAACTTTGCAATCTGAAGTGCGCGCACCCTTCTGGATAACAACGAACACTGCGACTGTCTCAAGCTAAGACCTGTTGAATAGCTTTTATGTCAACATTACTGCTCTTCAGGAGACTCAGAGATCTGGTTCTGGACATTTGAAAGAGCACGGCAGGGGCTATACTTTCTATGGGCAAGGCAGACTGGAGGGCCAGCAGTAGTCCCAGGGTCGGCTTTGCGATCAGAAATGATTTGATCAAACATCTTACTGAACTTACACATGGTGTAAATGAGTATCTTATGACATCAAGACTCTTTTATTGAAAAACCTGCATGCCACTGTTATATGTGTCTATGCCCCAATCTTGGATGTTGAGGAAGAAACAAAGGAAGTTCTATTCAACCTTGGACAACTAATGTTGTCATTCTTGGCAGCTTTATTGCGAGGGTCGGTAGAAATTATGAACTCTGGAAAGGAATGACTGGCAAGCAAGTGCAGGAAATTGGAATTTAAATGAGTTGCTTTTGCTTACCTTTTGCACCGAGCACCAGCTGGCTATAACCAACTCACTATTCTGGCAGAAAAACATTTTTAAACCACTTAACAACACCCAAGATCAAAGCATTAGCACTTAATTGACTATGTAATTGTCCGAGCTTGTGACCTGAAGGAAGTCCACTTAACTAGAGCAAACACTAGCACTAGTAGAGTGTACATTCCACTGTTTCTCTTAAGCTACATCGAAAGAGACAGAATATGGCAAAACATTCTAGGAGTAAACATAATGTTGAAAAACGGAAATACCCTGAGATTCAGGAACAAATCCAGCATGCTCTTTCTCGAACCTTTCCATCCGGGCCTGACGATGATGTGGAGAAAAGCTGGGGTGAACTAAAGGCAGTCATTCTTTTCAGTAGTGAAGACTCCACTGGCACATATTACTAGAAAACGCCCAGAATCTGTTTAGCCTACTTAATTAATAAACTATGCTGTTTCTGAACGAAACTGTCCCAATAGCAAAAACTTCAAAACCAAAAGAATGAAAGCTTACATGCATAACTTTCTATTCTGAATTTATTCTTAGTTCATTATTGTTGTATTTTAATCTATTCTAAAACCTTTTAAAGATATATACACACAAAATGCAATATGTAAACAAAACAGATTTAGTCTATTTATTAATTTATTACAAACTGAGATAAACAACAGAGCAACACGATAAGCTTTAAATCACTCTTCTCACACTTCAGCATATTTGTTTTCAGCAAAGGCCAAGAAATGAGGAGAAACTGGATGCTAACTCACTGGGATTTTTTCACTAAACAAACTATGCAAACATTTAAAGAGCCTCTAAGCACAAATCCCAGACCGCATGGCACTGTATACATTCATGGATTTTGCTTTAAAAACTCATAAATGAAGCAGACGCCAAAAGAATATTGAAATGGAAATTTAGAGACAAGGCCTGATAGTTGACTTACAGGAGATCTGTACAAAAGCCAACGCTGGACCGTGCTTTGGTGAAGGCATGTGTCTTGGAAAGATATTTGGGCGGTTGGAGCGTCGGCGGTAAACCATCGAGGAGCCACAGAAAATTCCTCCATGCAGTCCTTCAGCTTTGTCTTTCTTTCTTTTGGAGAATTGAAGCATGTCTGAAGAAAGTACAAGCCGAAATTGTTGACACATGGCTCCACTCAAGGCTAATAATACTATTTCCTCACTATGCAAGCAGCTGTTCTTGAAGTCGTTTGTGGAGTTACAGGTGCCTATATATCATGCTTGGTATTTTACTTGTTGCCATTTAAGGAGACGTCCACCCTGAATGAGTTACATTTACTTTTATTCAATAGATGCCCTTATCCAGAATGACTTACACAAGTGCTTTGTAACCCCTCATGCTTGTTTACTAGGCCAGGGGCTTCTTCTTCAGCTATGCAAATGTTTTAGGTTAAATTCTATAAGCCCAGTTCCAAAAAACTTTGGAAAAAAATTTGTTCAAAATAGAATCAAATGTTGTGAATGAGACATTTTTCTATTTCATGAACAGCTCAGCAGTCCATCGCAGGACCAACACACCCACAACCAATAGCATGGCGTGGCAATTTAAAACAGCCAATTAGCCTTATGTGCATGTCGTCGGACTGTGGAAACCAGAGTACCCAGAAGAGTATCACACCAGCATAGGTATCATACAAGCTCAGGACTCAAATCCAGGACCTTCATGCTGTGTGGCAGACGTTCTAACCACTACATGATTTTGCTACCCTAGCCAGCAAACACAGCTAACAACTTAAATTTCTAGAAAGCAGTGCACTTATATGGCACTTTTTTGTTTCAGGCTAGACTAGTTAGCAGTCAATGACATGACAACAATGATGCTATTGATGGCAGTATTAGCATGACTGTTAAAACTTTGGAAGCCGAATGTATAGCCAAGGAGAAAAGAAAACCTGACCGATTGACTGCAGAAAGTGCTGCATCGTATTCTGTTTGGGAAAGATGAATTCCCACTGGTGTCACTCTCAGTGGGAAGTCTAACGTCAGTGCAGCTAATGTAGAAAGGCAATGTAAAAATAGAGTAAATAAAAAGGTTTAAACCTCAAAGGTCAATTATTCTTCTTGCTGCGAGGTGAACGTGCAAACCACTATGCCCCTGTGCCACCCTTAACTATTTCAGTACAAACTAATTTCATGTGTTTCATTGTGGGCTTTTATTCATATAGTAAGCGTCATTCAAAATAGTCACCAACACTTGATTGATAAAGCAACAGAAAACAGAAGATGTGGGATGGGAGAATTGTATGTATGTTATCATGTCAGCCTGGCTCATATTGTTCCATCTGTGTTTACTGTTCCATTCTTGTCTTACTGCCAAGCGTAGAACTTTGGGATTCGGTGGGGAGTCCACCTTCATGGCTAAACTGCCCTTGAGCGAAGCAACTAACCCCCAACTGCTCTCCGGGCACAGCGATGTGTGACAGCCCACTGCTCTGAGTATGTGTGTGCTCACTGTTTACGTGTGTGTGTGTGTGTGTGTGTGTGTGTGTGTGTGTGTGTGTGTGTGTTCACTTTAGTTTAATACAGAAGTCAAAGTTTCCCTTGTGGAATTAATACAGTATAAAAAAATAATACTGTTTTAAAGAACAGTAATAAATCTCCGAACATATAACTAATACTGATTTAACACAAAATTATATTGCTATTGCAAACCTTGCATGATAAAACAGTTCAATTTAATATCAACACATGCCAAGTTTATCCTCTTTTATGCTTGTTATTTAGCAGAAACAAACAGTTTAAAAAGTGAGTGCTTGTGTCTAGTGCGCCAGTGCCATGACCCTCGTTATCAGGCCCTCGTTATGTAAGTTTTTATGTCTGCCTCAAATGAAAGAATGTGACCAGTGAGTCAGGGCTTCCTTCCATATGTAGCTTTACTTTAGCAAGAACCTTTCCATAAAAACACTCACGTAAACATCAAGTGAAGGAAAACAGAAGGCCTGGAGGCTAACACGAGGAGCAGGGTAAAGTCTGCTGAATCTGTGCAGTTGTTTACCAGTCATTACTGAGTGACCTGAAATTATCTGTAATATGTCTGGGAAAATGATCAAAATGAAAAGATTGCCGGCGCACCAGGGTAATTTTAAGACTACACTGGCAGATTTAGGTAGGCAATAAAGCTGTGGAGAAGGTTGCTTTTCAAATCGGCTGTGTATAGTAAATTCCTTTTGGGCATTATCTTAATATGCTAATTTTGGCTCATTTTGGGGTTGGGTGGAGGGCCAGGGTGGGTTTGGGGTTCCTGCCCAGAGTCCAAGTTATTTGTATTACTGGGAAAAAAAACAGCCTGTTTCATTTCCTTCAGAAATTTGACCAAAACCATTAACCAAGAAAAAGGTTACTGCTTAAATCATCACTGTAATATACTGTAAGTACATCACACTCCAGAATTACTGCCACCATTCAGGAACAAAGGAATTCATACATTAATCAAACCACTTTTACATCAGGGTAGAGGGGGAAGATGGAGCCAATCCCATCTGACTTTTGGTAAGAGGCAGGTTGGAGTAGCCAGTTGACCGAATGCACAGGTCTTTGAAAGGAGGAAACAATGGGGAGAGCATGTCGGAGAGACTCCATACAGTAAGACCCCAGTCGACTACAAGGAACGCACCCAGAGCCTTCTTGTCGTGAGGTGAGTATGAGCTCTAACCACTGAGCCACTGTACCACCACAAAAAGTAATTTAAAGAGAAAGGTTACTACATGCAGTGATAGTACAACCTTGAAGTGATATTATGAGCTCAGACATACAGTAAAATCACTTTACAACATGCTTTTGTTTCTTGTTTCAAGTGTTTGCATGGCCCAGCGTAAATAAAATACTGGCTTTCGATTGACACTAACAAGTAATATTTCATAATTCATAATATTTCATACTATTCATGTTCCCTGGAGAGAATAAGAGATACTTGGTCCACCCCTACCTTCAAAGCGGCTTCCCAAGCATATAATATTCTTACATTGCTGATTTGCATTCCAACCACAGGTTCCAGTAGTGTTCAAATTCAGAGACTCAGAAAGTAATTGCCAAATCTATTTTAAGTGTATAATTTGCTCATTCTTTTAACATTGCTCTGTTTGAACAAGTCTGAACCTCCTGGCAGGGACAGCCAAGTTTGGGGCTGAAAAGTCAAATACTTGACAGGATTCACAATAGTCCCCAAGCCACCAGCCACAACCCATTCCCAGTCAATCAATCTAAATCTTACAGGTATTTTTACAGAGTCACATTTTTATATTAGAATTAGTTTCAAGCTTGCACAGTGTTCTTGTGGGTTTAATTTTTACCAAATTCCAGCCTGTACACCCTGGACAGCTCACCAGCCAAATGGATCCATAATAAGGAAATCTAAAAAAAACACCTAAGTGTCAATCTACTTGCTACACGTTGGGTTTAAAAAATGGCTTAAAAAACCTACAGTGCAGGTTACCATATCTTTTACCTTATCACTGTAAGTCAACCTCTGGCCAGCTATTATATTGGTGCTGAACCATTCTCAGCAAATTTGGCATAAGAAGTTACTTTTAAAAGTATTTTAGCAGTTTCCTAATATGCAGAACCAACAAGCACGATATTGGCTCATGAGTGTTTCATTTTCATTTGCCTTTTCTACCTTTTTAATAAACGTTAATAAAATATAATAAATTAAAATGCTCAGTTTGGATTTGTTGCAGCTGCTGAGTACAGCAAAAACAGACGCTTTGTAATAACAGTGCATCCCATTAAACATGCAGTGGGTACATTTACAGTGATAGTAAAACTCAGAGCTTGTCGTGGGCTTCAGGCTTTATCTGCAGTACAACATTAGAACAATCATATTGCACTATATTACATTCACGTTTCATTCATCAGTCATTCATTAATCATCATCTTCTTTCGCTTGTTCCGGGGTCCGGTCGCGGGGGCAGCAGCCTAAGCAGTGACTCCCAGACGTCCTTTTCCCCAGCCACTTCCTCCAGCTCTTCCGGGAAGACGCCAAGGCGTTCCCAGACCAGCCGAGAGATGTAATCCCTCCAGCGTGTAAATGAACGTTTATTCATTTAGTTATTTCATTCAAATGGTTCAGTGGGGAGTACTGTAGCCTTTGCTTTTTTCCACTTGCACATTTATACCTAAGAATTGCTGCAGTAATCATGGACACTGTCTTGTTCCCATCCTAGGACACTTACTCTTAGTGAGCGGTGCACTCAGAAAGTTCCGGGACTTTTCCTGTAGCGTATGAAGGGCAGTACAGTGTCCAGGCAGTACTTGTACCAGCTTACTGTTACATTGCTGTAGGCTTGCTGAAGCATTTCAAGGGCTTCCACTCTCAATTTCATGAGTGTGACAGAATTTTTACTCTCTGGTTTGCAGCAAATTTACAAATAAGCACATGTACAGTACATTATTACAAAGATGCACATGGCAGGTAGCAATATGTCCTGAAGTTGACTTACAGGTTGTATTGTTCGCTGCTGCTGTACACCAGAGGTAAAGTGCGTACCACTAGGCCACAGGCAGCCGTGGCCTGATGGTTAGAGAAGAAGGTTTGGGACCGAAAGTTTGGCGGCATGATTCCCGAACTGGCAGGAAGAACGTGTGGCAGCGGAGAAACCAGAAGTGCCCTTGAGCAAGGCATCTAACCCCCAACTGCTCCCTGGGCACTGCGGTGTGGCTGCACACTGCTCCGAGTGTGTGTACTCACTTTAGATGGGTTAAATGCAGAGTCAAAATAATCGCTTGTGGGATTTATATAATATATTGAATCAAATCCATTTGTTCACCACAGGAACAATCTCTGAACATCCCCTAACTACATCACACTGCTATAGGACAGAAATTCCATAAAACCCATTTAGAATATGTAATTATGCATTTTTGTACATGGTCTTATTTATATACATAGACTTAAGTACTTATTATACTAAAGACACACTAAAGATAACAACGAAATATTAAATGAGGTAAAGTATTATATAGAGAATAAGTCGGTCAAGGGGTTGTTAACCGCCAAGGCCTTTTAACGCTCTCAAAGACCAATCACAGTCATATTACTATGCTGCGCATCCCGACTGTGAAATAATCATTCAGCTTATCTGATGTCAGTGACAGGTGGCTCAGCGGCAAGGTGGTTAGCACATCCACCTCACAGCAGAAAGGGCCTGGGTTATAAACACATGCACATTAGGTTAATTGGCTGTTCCAAACTGCATTAACAAGCCCAACAAGCAACAGGCTTTCAATTCCCAAAGCTCTGTCTCTTGCCCTATGATTCAGGAGTCTGGTTCGTCAAAAGGGTGTCTGTTTGTTGGGAGGATTACACAAAACTTTATGCGTGCATTTTCATGTAATTTCTAGCGGAGGCAGAGCTTTGGATAAGAAACAGTCCACTAGATATCTGAGGTGATCCAGATCAAACTCTGGAGCCAGAAATTTTTTAAAGGATTTTTTCACATTGTGGTCTTTCACATAGAATGATTTTTCACAAGTGTTGCTCTTACACCACACCTAGAGGAGGTGCTGTGTACTTACTCTTTTTCCTTTTTTGCCTTGGTAGAGGTTTGCGCAATCTAAATGAAAATTGTCTTTGCCAGGCTTCTCCTACTCAAGTTATGGGAGGGAAAATGGTTTTTCAAAAATCTAGCTCCTTCCAGATCCTGCTTCAAGACTGCCAAGATGCTAAAAATCTTGGCCTGTATACCTTCAGACATGCTTCTTTAGAAGAAAACAAAGATGTTTTTGCTCAAAGGCCAACGAAAAAACAACACCACCAGCCAGTTCATTAAGTTCAGCATCATTCATATAAGACCCTGCTTTTTAATAGAAAGACTGCTTATTAAATTAGTTTGTTCGGAATGCTGAGGCAAACCACGGTGTGCTTAAACTGATTGCACTTTGGCGTTTTATGTAACAGATTATATTAAAGGGATAACACGATGTGACATAAATAAGAGCCTTATCCAAAACCTCAGCGTATCAACCCAAATGGGATGTTGGGACGTTTGTTCATTATGTGGAGTCTGAAGAGGATGAACCACAAACCATCCAGTAATTTTGGATATCGTGGGTAGAAACATGAGAACAACAAAACAGTAAATCTACAAACCTGACCTATAAGAGCTGGGGAGACTGGAATATCAAGATAACATGGACTGGGTATATAAATAAATATTTTTATACTGTATATAAGGAAGATATGTAGATACATATAAATACTTTAGAGTTTTTTCCATTGCTTGTGGATGGAAAATGGTACATCTGAATTCCAGAACTATTCATTGTTAAATATTTCACAGGAACCGTAAATGACTACTGGCAAGTGTGCCTTAACATTTCAACAAGCCTTTCCTTCAGTGGCTCTATTCTTGGCTCCATGCTTCCTGTGCAGTTTAATAACAAGCAACTTTCAAAAGCAGAGCTGATGAAACCCAGCACTGATACAGAAGCAGAAGCCTGCTTATTGGCCTACATTGTTTTTGCATCTGTTCAAGCCCTTTCAGCATCGAACAATTATTGTACCTCAGCTGTCCACTTTTTGTCTGTTCTGCAAACCATGGGTCTTGCGTTGATTACAGAATGTTCAAGTGGTTTCATGCTACTGGTTATAATATCAGTGCATTAAATACAGTGCCTTGCATAAATATCCCTCCAACCTGTTCATGGCTGTGTTCAAAACTTTGCACCGGATATCGCGTATATAATGATGTTGATAGAAAAGTAGTATGCAGTACATGAAAAATAAAAATGGTGCCGTATACCACAGTTACAGGGATGATATACTACAAAATCTTCAAGTACACTTTCCTGGCTACTGTATCCCATGATACAATGCAGTGATTTCCAACCTCTGAGAATGTTCAAACACAGAAATGGCGTGAACTCTAATTGGAAATATAAACGTGATTAATCAGACCAATCCACCTTTTTCTATTGCACTGTAGTCTACTCCTGATACTCATGCACCTAGTGTAGGTACTTTTGGTGCTGGACACAGGTCAGTAAGGGCACCCTGACCAGTATACAGATTAACAGTTGTTCACTGAAGGCAACATGGATGTCTTTGAATAGTTCTGGAGACTAAACATCAGCAACATCCCCAACTCTGAGGTGTTTAAGTGTTTTAGTATATACTACACATAAGTTTAGGCAAAAAAAAGCACATTAAATGAGATAATGTTTTTTAATCATGATGGACGCAGGCGGGTGGCACGGTGATGCAGTGGTTAGCATGTCTGCCTCACTGCAAGCAGGTCCCGGGTTCGATTCCCAGGCTTAGGCAATTCTGTGTGGAGTTTGCATTTTCCCCATGCTTGTGTTTCCTCCGGGCACTCCAGTTTCCTCCCACAGTCCAAAAACATGCACATTAGGTTAATTGGCTGTGCCAAA
>JBCNYG010000021.1:8271908-8298916 GCA_039654305.1 Porochilus rendahli
AATATATGCTGCTAGACAAATGTTTCTGAAGGAATAAGCGGTTCGGAAAATGAATGAATGAATAAGAACAGTCTTATCTGTATCCGTAAGTGTATGACTAGTGTGTGTTTTCCCCCAGAGTTAACACTAACCCTGTCTAACTTAACCTTAATAAGAAAAATGTATTTTATGAACCTTTTTAATAAGATGAGTCTAGGCTTACTGTAGGTTATGGAAGTTGCATTGCCAAACAATTACATTTCTTCAGTAAAGCACTAATTTTAAGTGCTATTACCCTGTGAGTAGACAATGAATACAAAGATTAAATTAGAACACACAATGCTGTTATGTTGGGGAAAAAACATGAATCTGTAAACTGAAATGTGACAGTTAAAAACAAATATAATTTTATAAAGTTTATGTAGATTAAATGTTCATGTTTTCTCATATTTTTACTGTAGAAGTACTATTTATCTTTGCATTTATTTTTACACTACGGTTAGGGTTGTCTGGAAATGACAGATTCCACTGTTGTTCTCAACCTTATGTTCCAATTGTACCTCCAGAGCATGTGGAGAGCGCCAACCTCCACCAAGCACCACAATCCCTAACATGAACCATTAAGTAAAACTTTGTCCCATCTCACAGGGTAAAAAAATAAAGTTAAACTCGCTCAAAAACTATTGAAGAAAACTGAATCAGAATAGTATATATACACTATTCTATTATACTCCATCCCACAAACCTGCAATGTTTAATGTAATGATTTTACCCTGAAGAATTTCTGTATCTGGATGAAACTTTACTTCCTTGTAGCTATAGAGATCCTACATAAGCACAACAAGTTTCATCCTCATGTGATGAAATTTTGCAGCAGTATAAGCTTCTGAACTTGGGATTTCCAGTGTTTTATCGTGACATTATCTGTGTGTGGATTCTTAACCTTGGGTAATCACCTACCCATCATAAAAATTTGTCAAATCCATAGACAGGAATTTCCTAACAAACAGAAGAACAAACGATCAAACAAACCCACACCACATACCTATTGATCATGGGTAATTATGGAAGACGTACCTCATATTTTAACCACAGGGTGGCACTATTGTAAAATTAGTCATACATTTGGTTTAGGTGTAGTCTCACAAAAACAGCTACCATTCTTGTCCATCAGCTTTGATTCTCTGAACATTTATTGTCTTGCATTTTAAAATGGTTAGACCTAAAGATACATTAAAGAACAATAAAGATTGGAGTTTGTCCGTACAAATGTTCCATACAAAGCGGTTAAGATTATCTCCATACAAAGCATTCGAGATATACATCAAAATGAAAAAGTGAATTTGCAAACAAAGCTGTACAGTTACTGTAGGATACAAAAAAGCTATGCTTAATCTAGGATTATCAAGATCAGCCTGTCTTATTTAATCAAATTGTTGTAATCAGTCAGCATTTTTTTTCTTACAATGCAGATAATAGCATACAGAAAACGGATATAATGAACTGTCCAAGACATCTAGCTTTGCAATAACGACGGTTCTGTTGGATCTGTTTAATACTGCCAACGTCTGATATGTGCTGTGGATATATTACTATAACTGCATCATGCACATTAAATCAGTACATTACATACAAACTGTCCACTGTCATATAGATAGAATAGATGGTTTAATACAAACAGAACAGGAGCCATTATTATAGTGTAACATCACAACTTGTGCAGCTAGTGAATAAAGACTGGTTATAATTAACTTCATATGGAAACACTAATTACAACATGATGTATCACAACTTTTGACTCATATTTGCAGCTAAATAAAATGATTTCTTACATTCAAAAGGTTTTTTTTAAAATGGACTATTTTTCATGTTCCTTTTTTTGCAATTAAATTTTCCCCATGTACAATTAGTTTTCCGTGTTGATATTTTGACATTTTTTGTTTCACTGAAAATGTTTATAGGAATTCTTGTGTATAAAGTGATTGGCAGACTTGGCGACACACCGGACCTTGGTATTTGGAAAAAGGAGTGGGCATACCAAATGAGTAAGTGTGTCTGACATTGACTCTTGTCTGTTTCCTGGTTTCAAACTGCAGGAGGTCAGATAGCAGGAGTCCCCACTGCACAAACTCAGACTCCAAATTTGACAACAAGGCAGAGGAATTTTGTTTGATTTCTATACAGTGGAGGGGCGTGGAGCCTCACCGTCCCTTTTTTTATAGCCATTTAAGATATTGAAAAATGGTATGAGGACACAGGGCTGGGGCTAAACAAAGCTGAATCCAGACTATAATCATCTAACAGATGCAGAACGGTGGCACCTTGGCTTCATCTTTTGATCAGTAACCCAGAGCTTTAAACACTGAGGAGCAGTAATGGCCCAATGGTTGAACATCTCAGGCGAATACCGAAACACCAGCTAAATTTGATCATTACCAGTGACTAAGACTTCATGGGTGTAATGAACATAAGTGACAGATGAACATGAACCCTCTCCTACATCACCATACCCCCAACCCTACAAAAACATCTCTTTATAGAGAAGCACATACTGTTTAAAAGACTGCAAGCTTCCTTTTTTTGGATTAAAGAAACATCTCGTTTGCTGCAACACAGCATGAACTCTGTTCCCTCAGACTTGAAACATGCAAAAAACGTAAAGCAATCAACAATCCACCTGACCATCAGTCTTAAAGCTTATATGTGTAAACCCTTGCACTACTTTCTGTTTCATAAAACAACCTAACTCAACCTAACAGTTGTATTAGCTAATATTATTAATACCTAAGTAAATTTTAATAATAGCTAAACTCATTTTTCCACCTTGACCCAACATCCAAATATGGATGGTTATGCACAAGATATTACAGTATACATAAGATATTTCTGCTTTAAATATGAATTTGTTACCCTTGTTATCATAACTTATTCATCTATAAGCAAGTTTATGAGACTTTATATAATTTGAAGTCAGTATATGTTAATAAGGGGGTTGGGCTTAAAGAAAAAAGGAATTGTGGGTGATAATTTCATGTACATTATTCCCTGATTCAATACCAGTCTTGGCAATTTGACAAAAACGTACTTCTCAACATTGAGACAATCCTTAATTAATCATTTTATTTAGCTGCAACTAGGACTTCACAACACATTATGATATTTAAGTAAATGTCGTAATGAATATTTCCATAATCAGAACACTGCAACCAATCTTTGTTTTACACCTTTTACGTGATAATAAAACCTATGTGAAAAATATTGAGACTGATATTCCGGTTTAATATCAGATATGCTGTAATCCACAAGCAGCTGACTTTTTTCAATTAGAATACTAAATGAAGTGTGTACACAGAGAAATTGCATCTGCAAAATTGCTAACTGTTTTGAATGCCACCATTCATCAAACGGATACAACTCCAGTATTTTTTTTTAACCTAATATCCACCCATAGCATCTGTAGTAATTACGACAGAAAAGAAATTCAATATTTTTTACACTTGGACCGTTAATGAAATATATTCTCCCAGTGTCCATGTAGATTTCCTTTGTGTACTCCAGGTTCCTCCCATTGGAAAACATGTCTGTAGGTGGATTTGCTACTCTAAATCTCTAAATAACTTTCGAGTTAACGGGTTTCCCTTTTTTTCCCCCCAGAGTACAAGGGAAAATTCCAACTTTCCCATCGGTGGTAATTGAACACATCCTGGAGAGGTAATAGACTGAAATTAGGTTGAATATTTGATAGTTTTTCTTTAAAATGCACAACTCACAAGCATTCACTAATTATTCTTAAACCTGGTCACTTTCCTTTTGGCTTTAAAATAAGAAAAAAAATTTTTACTAAATGAAGTTTAACTTCTTGTTTCAGCCCTGTGCAGTGTAATTATATTCAGGATAATAAGTGTGAGACCTTTCTATGGATGAGTCAGTTTGGTGAGAACCTTGACTATGACACTGAAAAACAAAGAACATTGAACAACTGCTCATTTATAGAAAGGCCATTCCGACATGCGATTAAAGCGCAAGGCCAGTTGGCTGCAACTTTACCATGTTAAAACACACTGCGCTAATGTAGTGCTTCAAAAAATGCATCCATACAGAAAAGAAAATAGGATATACATGTACTGTAACAGCCAAATAAGATACATTACACTGCATTAAGATCCTACGAAATTCTGCTATCCTGTTGAGTTCGAACAGTGCAAGATTTATTAAAGATGAAATTTGGCAGGTTTACAATGTGTTTCTTCACAGCTAAGGATAATTATTAGCTTTGCGCCCTGAATACTCCTCACACGCCTCACTTTTTACTGATGCCTCTCTGCGCTTAAAAGAATCAACCCACCGCACATTGATTGAACATGTACGTGCTGTCGCTGGTGCAGATAAATTAAAGACCGTACAAGCCGAAGACAATCACTTTTAAAATATTCAGCAGCTAGTTGGGAAAAAAAAGCTCTGGGATTCTGTGCCCTGATAGAATACCTTACTTTTCTAACAGATTTTTCTCTTTCCCTTTATTATCCTCCTTATTAGAGGTGGGTATCCTCCTCTTGATTGTCTTCTTCTTCTTCTTTGCCCGACTTGTTTGGCATGCCCTGCCAAGCTCCAGTGCCTGCTGGCACACCATTGGTACTGTGTTTCACCTGTGGCTCCGGTTGGCCATCACTTGTCACGTCCAGCGTGGGGTTGTCATGGCAGCCGTTCTCCACAAAATGCATCTCCTCACCACGTGACTTCCAACAACACAAAGAAATGAAGAGTTAGCAGCCATCGTTAATCTAAATAAGAGATATTCAAAATTCTAGTATATCTGCGAGAGCTTGTTAGTTCCCCTGAGGATGGTATGACATCTGTGCCTGTAAGAATCAATAAAGAAGGCAGGACTTTTGTTAGTACCAATAAAGAAGGTGTGGTCTATGGCCAAATCTCCCCCAATAAAAGGGCCATGGCTTTTACGCCTGTAAATTTCAACAAAGTACCAGCCTCAGTGACAGAGTCAATAAAAGCGCTATATGCTCTGAGCCTGTAAGCTCCTGTAAGGCCCTGTGAGGAGGCATTGCCTCTGTGCTTCTCAGTACCAATAATATATAGATTTAGCTAGTGCCTAAAATCAAAGTTCCCGACAGCTGTCTCTATTGATACAGCTGTATGAGCCTGTGGTTGCTTTTCAGGACCTTTCCTTTCATTCGCTGATTTCCACTTTCAATTGTATCACGTCTTGTTTTTTTAAATATCCGTTTAAAAAGTTCATGTTCTGTCTAACTTCTGATTTTGGCATTTCCTCCATGAACTTTTATATACCTGAAGGTTTGGCTGCCTACCTGAGGTTGGATTGTGTTTTTTATTTTGTGTGAGTCTGAGCAGTGGTGCATGAGCCTCTTTTTTTTTAAAGCATTAATAGTAACTCTGATTTTTATTTATTTATTTATTTATTGCGTCTCCTTATTATTGCAAGTCAGTGATCAATAACAGCCAATCAACTCAGCAATAGATTTCCAGTGGTTGGCACGTGCAGACACAGGAGAGGACATCGGACAACCATCTAAGCTACATTGCATGATTTCGGTGCTCTCTGAAAATAACACAGCTAATGTGCTTATAAAGCCTGGAACAAGGTGTGACCTCTGTTCTTGTCAGTTTCAGTAAAGGAGGTATGACCAATGCTCATACATGTTCCAGTCGAACTCGATGCCTGTGAAAAGGTCTGTGCACATGAGGTCGATCTGCTCTACTGCACCCTTAACGTGAACACAGTCTATAAGGAATTCTGCATTTGTAATTTTGATTTAATACATGTCTTTAACTGTGTAACAGACTGGCGACCTGTTCAGGGTGTACCCTGCTTTCACCCAAAGTCAGCAGGGACTGACTCCAGCTCACCTATGACCTGTAGACCTACATACAGTTCATCATTCCTCTATTTCCTAATTGAATAATTTGAAGCTTATAAAAACATGATTTTATATTGTTGTGAACACCATTGATTTCAGACAGTTTGACCCGGAGTACCCACTTACCATGTTCTTCATTTTGGGAAGGCGGCGCTGCCAGCAGATGTAGATGAGCCCAGATGCAATGATTATCACACATACTGAGCCAATGATCACCAGCACCACAAAGAGCTTGCCATAATCGCTGCGTGTCTGGCTGGGTCTGGAGTGACACGTACTCACGCTGGAGAAGTTCTGAATGCCGATCTGAAAATAACAACTTCCATTTATTGCCAGGAAGTAATCATAGAAACTAATGGTTGTGAAAAGACCAATCAGCAGACACAGGTTAGATGCTTATACCTCGTCTAATCCTCTCCTTACTTCTCCCAGCATTGACAGCACTTCTTTAGTAGCAAGGACACCTAATGGGATGAAATAAATAATGCTGTATTACAGTTTTTACTGCTATTTAAAGCCATCTATCACTTCTGTGCTCACTACTGCAAAACGCATTAGAATTCCTGCATTCATTTTTCACTCAAGCTCAAAGGCTACCAAAAGCAAATCTATTCCTGCAGCAGTACAATCCGTAAGTGTTGCACTGGGTGATCTCAAAACATCTGAAAGTAAGCACCATAAAGAAAATTAGAATTGCTATAGAGACAAACAGAGTCAAGGCCATGGAGCATTTTGTATCTTCATCCTCATCCACATCTATCATCCTCCACGTAGATGCAGCAATATCATCAATATGGCTCTTTTAAAACAGTTTATAAACCAATGTTAAATTGGGTTGGTAGAGCAATAGAGAGAACTCTGGTAGAGCCCTCAGTACACACACATTTGAGGCAATATTGCATTACATAAGCTGAATTCTGTGTTAATGCACCACGTTTTGAAATAATAGAAGTGTTAGACTCCAGCCACTGCTCTGTCCAGAGAATATCCTAATCTTCGCCTGGTATGTTGCTTAGCAGCCACAGCTTACTGTGAACAGAGCACACTCCATGGAGGAAGACTTGTTTACTGGGAGTGTTATTAATAATAAATTAAATTATTTATTGAACACAAAGCAATATTTCACTTGAGGGTGTACACTGATCTTATCATGGATAAGCGGGTTTGATTCGTTTCACTTTGCTTTATGCCTCAGGACACCGTTGCCTGTTATAAAATCACTGTAATGCATGCCCCTGAGTGGCTTACTGCTTTAATAAATCTACTTTAATTGCATTCTTGGATCCTTCGACTGAAGTAGTGAGCTTGAGAACAGAAAGGAGGAAAGGAAAGCCCATATTTGTGATTGAATAGGATATGGCAAGTCCATTTTTCAGCTCCCAGCGTTTTTTTCTGCATAATCCATACAGTCTGACTAATAGAATTAAAGATACATCAGGAAAAGCAAAGACTATTTGTTATGTATAGAAAAAAGGTATAAGGTGTAATGATATAAGTGTGGTCAAATAAGACATCAAGTTAAGAGATTTCATTCTAAATATTATTTTTTCAAGAGATCGTTTCTGATTGGTGCACAGGCATCAGATATTTCTTAGTATTGCATCAGTGCCATGGGATAACTGAATTATTGCCATCAGATAAGTTGAATGTTTATAACAGGACACAGTTGCGTGACTGTACACTTTGGAAAATATTTTGCATGAATATTAAAATTTAATGTTATAATAATTGCTCGACTAAATAATTCTAAATGTCATACTTTAACTCGTTTCAATAATAATTTAATAAGTTAAACATTTCAAAAATTTTTCAATGCATTTTTTGACAAACTTGGAGATCCTTTTGTACATCGAAGACTAGGCCATTCCTAGATTTGGTACTAAATCCTGATTACAATCACCTGCTGATATTACCTGTTTCTTCATTGCCTCTCTTTACTCCCTGTCTCATTTCATTATTAGCCCTAATTTTCCCCTGACCCAACTGCTTCTGTCATTAAACATAATGGAGTGTTGATTCATAGTTGTCTTCCTTAATTGAAATTAAATTGGTATTGCAAATAAAGCATTGGTTATAGGTACGCATGAATGCAATAACAATACAAATATACAGGGCTTGGCACATAATTTTGAAAATGATACTTCAGCATCAGACAGCACGGTGGCGCAGTGGTTAGCACGTCTGCCTCACAGTAAGAAGGTCCCAGGTTTGATTCCCTGGCTCGGGTGTTTCTGTATGGTGTTTTGCAGGTTTTCTCCATGCTCGCTTGGTTTCCTCCGGGTATTCCAATTTCATCCATGCACAGAAGCATGCTTTAAGCTTAAGCAGCTTAGAAAATGAATGAATGAATGCTTCAGCATCTGTGATGCGTTAATTAAAAGTAAGTAAGTATGTGTTACCCTGTTCATTGGCAAGTGTCATGAGAAGCTGGTGCTCCTGTTTGGTGGGTTTACTAAGTGAGATGAGCCACGAGCCCTGAGGACTGTTTATCTTCCCGGAGAATATGCTCTCCAACATCTCCAGCAGCCTGCCGCCATTCTTCAAACGAAACTTGTCCTATAATACAAACAAATACAAACACAAATACAAAAACACGCATTAAACCAACAGTTATCTGACACTTGATTAAATAATCATTTTTAAAAAAACGTAGAGTAGACAGATATCATAACTATTTTGTGGATGGATAGTACTTACCCAATATGTTTTTAATATTTTTCTTCATAGATTTTTTTTATCAAATATGTATTTTTATCAAATATATTGGCATAGTCATTATCATGTCTGCCTCACAGCAAGAAGGTCCTGAGATTGAGTTCTCGGCTCAGCGAGGGCATTTCTGTGTGGATTTTGCATGTTCTGCCCGTGCTTGCGTGGGTTTCCACCGCCAGTCCAAAGACAGGCTCATTAGGCTAATTGGCAAATGGTGCCCTGCAATAGACTGGCGAGTTGTTCAGGGTGAACAATGCCTTCGCTTAGAGCTGGGTGGGACAGGCTCCAGCTTCCACGCACCCTTCATAAGATAAAGTGGTTAAGAAAATAAATTAAACGGATAGCTTATAAGTGGAAATCCTTCTATAAATGGAACTATTATTTTTTGTTTGTTTTGTACTAGCATTTTGGGTCCTGAGACCTGAGAGTACCCTTAATGGTGGGAACTTTGCTTGAATAGTTACAGTTGTATTAGAGACCCAAACCATTAACATACCTTTACTTACTTAACAAGAGCACTCAGAGAGTGCAAACCCTGAAAAAAATTTCACAATGTTAAAAAATCCTTTTAAAAATGTCTTGATCCAGATCCAAAATCTAATAGTCTTCCTTTTGCGAAATCCTGCTAAGAATCTCACACAAACTAACAAACAAACCAAAAAATAGAACATTACCTCCTTGGCAGAAGAAATTATGAGAAAATGAATTTTGCAACAACATGAACATCTGGATTAAGCTCAGAGGTGCTTGATTTACACATAGGGACATGACAGAAACAAATAATGCTTTTCTTTTGTTTAAATTGTTTATTTTACTCCCTGACTCACTCACTCATTTGTTGAACCACTTACTAGAGTCACAGGGAGGTTGGAGCCTATCTTAGTCACCACTGGGCAAAAGTGGGGTACACCCTGAATATCTCACCAGACCATCACAGGGCCAACACATACACACATCCAGTCACTCTCATACTCACACCTGGGGGTAACTAAATCAGAGGGAGAACATGACAAAGAAATGTCTTTGCTGAGCCCAGGACTCAAATCTTCTTGCTATGAGGCAGATGTGCTTACCACTACGCCACTATGCCGCCCTATTTGTAAGTTGTGTTTGTTAATTAGCAGAGTGGTTTCCTGAAAAATTACCAGAAGCTGCAGAAAAGTCCTTGTTTGCCCAAAATATTCTATCATGTTCATACAGAGATTTTTTGGTGAAAAGAAATCAAATTTAGTCCCTAACAACCATCACCGCTGAACTCAGTGACCAATAACAGCCAATAAACACAGCGATGCATACAGAGGGACAGACAACCATGAACTTGATGGTTCCTTAAGTGCGGTCGTCTGCAGTCAGAACTTCCTTAATGTGCTGGACAATGCTTACCGCCGCACCCCCATGCCACCAATATAATGTTATCTTTTTAAATGTGGATGCCACATGCAAGCAAAATCAAAACAAAGTTTCTGTGCATTACACTAACCAAAATTGAGTGCATTTATAAGATATATTCTACTTCACCAATCACAGTGGAGCAAATGGTCCTTGAGCAAACAGAAATTCATTAAGCAACAGCCAATAAAGCTTTCTCAACAAATAGTTGTTTGTCTTACTACTTTTTTAACAGGTATATCCACATATGCCGGTTGTGTTTGTGCCAACGCACATGCCTAGTTTGGAGTCTAATTGCTCCGAATCCCACTGTGTAAAGGGATGATTCATTTGTCCATGGAGTATCTAGACAGGCAAAATCTCTGAGAGAAAACTTGGCCTTTATTCTGGCTTAAACAAAGTCGATTTCTACTACTGGTAATTATTTTAAAAAAAGAAAAAGTAAAACAAAATAAAAACCCTATAAACCATCATTCTGTATCCTATGCTCACCCACTCACTCATTTTCCAAACCACTTAATCCTATTAGGGTTGCACAGAGGCTGGAGCCTATCTCAGCCGACACTGGGCAAAGGCATGGTGCACCTTGAACAGCTAGCCAGACCATTCCATTCACACTCACACCTAAGGGTAATTTGGAATAGTCAATTAGCCAAGCATACATGTCTTTGGACTGTAGGAGGAAACTGGAGTAACCAGAGGAAACCCACGCAAGCATGAGGAGAACATGCAAACCCCACACACAGCCGCCTGAGAGGTGGTCATGCCAACCACTTCGCATCGTACCACCCATTGTGCAATCAGATAGGACTTTAACACAAAGTAGATTTAGAGGCGACCTTTCACTTTCCAGGCATATAAAGAAACATGAAGTTCAGTGTTATCTCTTGGAAATAAAATGGAATCTACTTTCTACTTTCTATGAATCAGTGTTGAACTGCCAAGTTATCGCACATACGCAAGACCATTCCTGTGTAATTGTAAACAAACACCAAACCGAAACAAGATGTAAAACAAATGTTTTAAGAGATACTAAGCTCGTAAGCTGGAGTGGTTTCACCAGGAAACGTCTATATTCAGCCAAAACAGACTGATAATGGAAACACAGACTATTCATCTTTAAAGGTCAATTGCTGAAATAACCTCCTAAACATTCCCAGATAATGTCACTATGGCATTTCTTTAATCTTGATTTTTTATATTTTAAATACTTCATGATCGCTATAATAATTCCCTGATGCATTTTGGATATTGTTCCCTGGTCTACTGTTTGATATAAACAACACTGCATGATTAAATGTATATAATTTACATACATTAATGAAAAAATAATAATTTATTCATTATAGGCTTGCAGCATTTGTTTGCTAATAAGCTTCTTATACCTGTGGACCCTTCCCTAGATGGCATGCTGTCGATTGTGGCACGCAGATGTTCAGTGCAAAATACTGAATGTCATGCTGATTGTAATTACATGCCTGGCAGTTGCCATGACGATGAACGAGCGCATCGAGTTTTGCTATTTTGGAGTGGGTGCGGACAGGGAGGTGTGTGTGTGTGTGTGTGCACATTTTTTGTGCCCAGTCTGCTGCAGTACCAGTGACAGAGAATGTGATTAAAGAGACTGTGTGCCAATGCTGGAACTGCTGCAACTGCAGATTAAGCTAGAATCTAAATATTAGCATGAACAGCTCATCAGACCATCGCAGGGCAACACAGACATACAACCATTCACCCTTACATTCACACCTAGGGAAACCGAGAATGTACACTTATCCTAATGTGCATGTCTTGGGAATGCTAGAGGAAACCAGAGCACCCAGAGGAAACCCACACATGCAAAATCCACACAGAAACGCCCTCGCTGACCACAGGGCTCAAACACAGAACCTTCTTGTTATGAGGTGGAAGTGCTAACCACTATGCCACTTTGCTGCCCATGATTGCCAGGATAAGGACTATAAATCTGAAATGAATTCACACTTTCTATCACCTCTAGGGTGGACTATTGGGGCAGGGTGGTATAGTCATTAGCACTCTCCCCTCACTGCAAGAAGGTCCTGGGTTTGAGCCCCTGGGTTTGAGGCAAACTCCGCACAGAAACACCCTAACCCAGGACCTTCTGCTGTGAGGTGGATGTGCTAATATATATCATTAGGTTATAAAAAAAAAATAAAAATACAAACATCTGTGATGATCATCCCACTCATTACTAGACTTATTCTTTAAAGAACACCTTTCATTGTCTAGTGCTGGAGTATCTTTTTCTGAGACAAACATATGCAGGCTGATGACCCACTTCTGGATTTGCCGCAGTTCTTGCTAGCCTATAGGGATCACTGACAAGACTGTAATCGAGGGATTCTCCAAAACTGTTTTATTGTTAGTCTTAGTTCAGAGTGAACTTGAAAGATACAACATGAGAGAGGATGATCGATGTCTTCGTGATGGCCACTTCTTATTGGAAGCAGGCTATCTAAATCCATCTAAATGGTCACACTGCCACCTCTGTGCATCGTGAAAACACCTTTGGTCATAAGAAACGGCTGAAAGAAAAGTACAAAATCAAAAAACAGTTCTCTGCTGGACAGCTTTAACTTCCTCCACCAGTCTTAGCATATGAGGGGTCTTCAGAAAAACCTTTCATCCATCAGATATTAAATTGGACAGGCCCTAATGTTACTGACATCAGAACCCAGGAATTGGATACGGTCTCTATACAAATCACTAGCCAAGCATGACATATCAACATTACCATCACCATGCAGTCGGTTAATGGACAAACTAGACTCATTCATTCATTCACACGTTTTCTGAACTCTGGGTGAGGGCAGTGTACACCCTGGACAGCTCGCCGGGCCATCGCAGGGCATGGACAAACTAGACTCATTCATTCATATTCTGAATCAATTAATTCTGCTGGGGCAGTGGTGGCCAAGTGGTAGGGTACTGATTCGAAGGTCAGGGGGGTTCAGGCCTCACTATCACCAAGTTGTCACTGCTGTCCACCCCAGTGCAGCTAACTGGGTTATCAAAGGCCAGCCATGTCTCTCACTGTCTGTGGTGAGAGGCATGCAAAAGAACCATTGCTGTGGTTCGAAAAGAGTAGGCCATCAAAGTGTTTATTTGTGTTATGTCTCTGAACTGTCTAAGAAAACTGGAGTACTGAGAGGAAGCCATGCATGCACAGGGAGAACATACAAATATTGTAAGGAGGACGTGATAACCTCTATGCCACAGCGCCACCCAAAACAAGACAGCTTTCTTAAAAAAGATCTATATCACAGCAAACACAAAGATGTATCGCATTTACTAAAAAAATCCCAAACAAAAGTTAAAAAGTAACTGAATCTTCATCATGTTGAGGGAGTACCCATTTTGCAATACTACAATGTGTCTATGAGGTCCAAAAGGAACAAAGTAAAGGGAATATTACAGGGTGGTGGTATTTATGGAAATACTGTAGTTAATCACTATGTGAACTTGTTGGAAAATCTTTCAAGGCTGTATTCAGGCATTATACTGTATTTACCTGGTGGTACGTCAGAACAGATGAACAGATTTTTCTTGATTTATTGTCGGATGTTGAAAAACTCCAGATGGGTGCCACACAACAGCATTTGCCTTGTCATCGCAAAACTCTACATATGAATCCTGAAAATGGCACAGCCACCCAGTTGTGTGTGACTAATGGCATTCATACAAAAGGGATAGTGCATTTAGGAAGAGGGCAGTTAGTGAGTTTTAGAATACAGACGAAGTGCCAGGCTTCATGCAGCTCAGAGGAAGCTTGCGCTAGTGTGAAGGGGGGTGTGGGGGGGGTGGGGGGGGGTGTTGGTTTGACACTGGGCAAAGTGGTTTGAAACCACCACCACTACACACACACATACACACACACACACACACAACCCAGATGGTACATCAACAACTGGGATTTTAGATTATATGAGTATCAGAATGTATATTTATCATAAAATACACTGTATGCAGGGATGCATTCTCTTATGCATTCTGTGTAAGAATGCTGTGTCTAACACTGACAGTTTTTGTTTGTGGAATAGTGCTGTCAGCATGTTAGTGGAGGCGCTGATATTCCCAGTAGTTTTACCCCAAATACTGCAGAAATGCCCCTCAAATATGAAGAATGGATAAAACGCTACTTCAGAAAATAGATCAAGTAAACTGCAATATAAATATCCAGATAATTACTTTTTCATTTCATATTTGCAATTCATTTTTTTATGTTTCATTTTTAGTCTCTATTTACCATCAGCGTCCTTATGAAACCTGCATATTTGACTTTTTTCAGGAATGAAAAAAAAAACATTGTGTGTGTGATTTATCCCAAAACAGCTAGATGGAACCAGGTTTTTCAAGTAGATACAGAGGGGTTATCTTAATTTATATTTATGCATAATCTCATTTTGACCAAAAATGGAGATAGCAGATTTCATCAGTAGGCCGATGATACTTAGTGTCAATTGTGGTACGAATACTAACTCAACAAAGTACTTTAGTAAATGAGTACTTGGGTGTAGCAGTAGCAGCGCAAATCAGCATGTAATTCATTAAACCTTGTTTTCTAAAAGGCAGCATGGTGATGTAGTGTGTCCGCCTCAGAGCAAGAAAGACCTGGGTTCAAGTCCCTCTCCAGGTGCTTCAGTATTCTCCTACCATCCAAAGACATGCACATTAAGCAAATTGGCTGTTCCATTGGCTGCCCCTAAGTATGAGTGTGTACAGTTGTGTGTGTTGGTCCTGCGATGGATGGTGTACCCTGCCTTCATCCAGAGTTGGCTGAAATGGGTTCCAGCCTCCCTGTGACCCTAGTAGGAATGAACAGTTCAGCATATGAATGAATGGATAGTTTTCTAAACAGTAATTATTGTGGTTCGATCGTAGACCATTAAATCTTATCAATTGTGTTATGTTAATTAATAAAATAATCATAAACAATAAAATACTACCTGTTGTTGTCATATAGTCATATTAGTTGTTGATTTGATGCTTGAAAAAGGTCAATACACTGTAACTCGACCACAAATTGTGATTGAATACTACAATTCAAGTAAAATTGAGACAACTTAAAGCTGGGGTTGGTGATCTGGAAAGCTAGCAAAATTTGAAAAAAGAAGAAAAAAAAGTAGCATTTCTTCAGCCAAAATTACCTAATAATGAGAGATTATATACATATTGTAAGTCTGAGGTTTCCACACTTCTGATTAAGACACTTTGAAAAGGCTAAAGAATAAAAAAATAAAAAAAAAAACAATCCCAAGAGCTAAAGAATTGATGCCCTGAATGGACTACGTTCATAATTCTTCATTCATTTTCTGAACCACTTAATCCTAATTAGGGTCACGAGAAGAACTTCGAAGACACCTGACTTTGGGCGAGGGCAGAGTACACCCAGGATAGCTTGCCAGGCCATCGCAGCGCAGAAATATGTTGACGGCAACTCATGGCCTACTCTTTATGAACAACAGCAAGGGTTCTTTTACATGCCTCTCATGACAGACATTACGGCCTGTGCTAACCTCGCCTCTGATAACCCAGTAAGCTGCACTGGGGGGAAACATCTTGGTGATAGTCGAGCTTGAACCCCCGACATTCAGGTTAGAAAGCCAGCAGCCTACCACTGGGCCACCAGTGCCCCTGAATGAACTACATGTTAAAATAATTTTACTTACACAATCGTAATCCTCTGTCATGTGGAGGATGACATAGCCTTTTCCTGCTAGATCACTCCAGTCGACACAAACTACCTAGAAAAAAAAGGCAGAATAGAATGAAAAGTGACAGATGGGAGATAGATGTGTCACTGGATGTGATATCTCATGATTCATGCCTACATTACTGACATAAAATGATGAATTTTTTTAAATAATTAGCACCATTCACTGACAGGAAAAATGATCAAAAGATTAAAATGTCAAGAAATGTCAGTAAAAAATTCATAAATGGGCCTCATTAAATGCATTCAGGCAGGAAGAATGCTTAGAGGTTTGTCTCAGTTCGTTTTAAACGGTTGAGTTTCAGATTAATGGGAAAAGTACACAGAATTGGCATTGTGTTTTACTTCATTCTAATAATAACAAAACTTTCATATGACCTGAATTGTGTACCGTAGGTAAATGTGTGGCCCCATGCATGAGCCTGATAACACACAGATTCAAAAAAAACTAAATATTAATACAATAATTTGTGAATTTATTATTAATAAATTTTTAACAGATTTATCAAAACTAAAATTTTATTTATCAGGTTCATGCATGAAGCCACAGAAATATGGTTGTCGCGTCCATTGATGCCATGAGCAAAATGAGTTCCATTTGAGCATCAAGCTGTACCATAACCACAAAGTTACTCACAGAAAACTGTGAGAAGATCATTAGAAATTCTGGTTTCTGAATTAAACCATTAATATTTACAATATTAATATTACGATTTTATTAGATTGCATCATGTGTCAGGACCGGGGCCTATATATCCATTAGCTAGCTGCATCGTGTGCTATGATCTGTAGCAACCTCCAGAGAGCCATTTTAAAGTAAATGCAAAGGTAATAATGGGAAATATACTGCAGGATAAAGATACACAAAGTCCTGCAAAGCACTCGCTGCTCCTGGTAGAGCTCTTATCCATCACAGGAAGGAAAACAAGCCTAAAGCTATCAAAGCCCTTACAGACACGGATGAAGACGACTTGACCAGAAGCAGGCAAGTAACAGTGCCTGAAGCAAATTAAAAAAGCCACCATTTGCCACCAAGTGATTAATAACCCTGTCAGCTCAGCATGAACAGAGAGGCCTCGGCTTTTGTTTTTTACAATTTTTGCCAGTCTTCGGCTCGGTCCGTATTGAATACTTCAGGATGAGATTTCTCTGTACAGACCGAGCAGGTTCAATATCAATATAATGTCATTTCTGTGTAACATCTACTTCTTTGTTTGGTATTACATCACTGCAGAATCTTTCAAATACCACTTTTTCTATATAATAAATGATTTCTGAACTGTGTGTCCTTTTATTTATTTTGAGCAAGATTTTTCCCTCAATACTAACTGTATGTACGTGTGCAACCTGGCGATCTACTTATCTATCAATCTTTCTATCTATTTATCTAGCAGCCCATCGCTCCATCAAATTAATGAGCCTATTTATCTATCTGCCCCTATATCAATCCATCCATCATCATCAAATCTTTCTTTCAGTCTACTTATATGTCTGCCCATATATCGTGCGGTCTAGCCAGTCATGCAGTCTATCTGTACATCTATTTAGCTATCTACCCATATATCCATTCACCCACCTATCTATTCAACCTACTTATTTATCCACTCAATGAATCCATCCACTCATTCCCCGCCCCACCCCCAAAAAACCCTACCCACTCTTCTACAGACCCATACAACCATCTTTTGATCCATCCATCCATCCCATTATCTACCTGCTCTGCTTCATGGGAATCATGCAGGTCTGTCTCTGACAGATAATCAGTGCCTCCATGACGAAGCTCAGACTCCTCTGACTCTTCCGACTCCGACTCCTCCTCCGCTTCATGCCAGGACGTCTCAGTGAAGGCCACAACAGGTGTGTCTGTATCTGCTGAAGAAGGTGGCTTCCAAACATCAATCTCCTGTCCGTCTACCTCAGTAGGGAATGCCACGATCTCCTCATTTTCCTCCTGTTCCTCTGAGTCATCCTGTTGGGAATCATCAGGCTGTAAGGGCACTTGGCTAGGAAACACCCCTATTTCTGGAATGGTAGGTGCCTGGGTGAGGATGTTCTCTCTTACATCATCAAAGTCATCCTCAGGGCTGTCAGTGCCAGCTGTGGCCTCAGGCAGGGGGCTGTTTTTTCCTAAGAACGCAGGCATGGATTCAGTGACAGAGGAGTGCGTGTCTGTGATTGAGGAGTGTGTGAGTGGGGAGGCAGCTGTGGTAGACAGTGGGTAGGAAGAATGAGCTGGAAAACCGCTGGCCTCAAACTCCCTCTGCCACTGTTCTCGGTCTGAAGCTTTAACCGCACGGAGGAAGAAAGATGAGGAGGAATTCAACTTCTTGGCATCCTTGTGAAGGGTGAGAGACGAAGGGTGAGAGGAGGATGGATTATAACCTGGGAAAGGACATGGGGAAAAGGAGTTCTGTAGATTGTGTTTATATACTTGTCAGGCAACTGTCATGCATGCTGTGAAAGGGTATTCTGGTGTAAAACTGAAAAGAACTGAGATTGGGAAAATAAGAAAGGAAATAATTAAGGATGGGTGGACGGATGCATGGAAGGATGGATGGAAGGATGCATGGATGGATGGGTGGATGAATGAATGCATGAATGACTCGATGTAGAGACCAAGAAAGTCCATACTTTACTATACCCCTCCACAATCTATTGCTACATTTCACAATATATTGTGTACTCCATAATATTTAAGCATGATGTGCAGTGAGTCACAGCAGTTGAAATTTCTGCAATAAAGTAAACCAGCTTCAATAATCCGAGGCTGTACATCCAAGGGTATTTAACTGACACCATTCTGAAGTCAATAAGTTATGAAGTAGTGACTGAGAAGATAGGAAGGTGTAAAAATTAAGAGAAAAGCAAAGAAGAAAGGAACAAAACAAAAAACCCAAAAGAGAAATTAAGAAAAATAAACAGAGACCAATCAGAAAAAGAGAGAATACAAAAATACATCCTTAACTCTATAACCAATGACATGCAGGAAGACCGCATTAAGCCTTGATTATAGAGCATAAGCAGCATGGTATTGTTTTAACAAACCTACGCATCCATCCATTCATTCATTCAGTGCATCATTTAATTTCCTCAAACAGCTTTATCTTTTCAGTTTGGTTTCAGTTTATTTTGAATATGCAAACAGTCAAAAGAAATCATAGGGCGTATCCAGTCATTAATTTACTCATTTTCCAAATTGCATAATCCTACATTACATTCCTCTCAGCGACACTGAGTGAAGGCGGGATATACCTTAAACATCTCGCCAGACCATCACAGGACACACACACACACACATTACCATACTCACTCACGCCTAGGGGCAATTTGGAACAGTCACTTAGCCTAATCTGCATGTTCCTTGGACTGAGGGAGAAAACCGGAGTATCCAAAGCAAACCCACGCAAACATGGGAAGAACATGTAAAGACCACATAGAAACGGCCAAGACCTGGTCTGGGAGCTCATCCGTATGAGTGGGTAGATAGCGCTTTCCCTTTGAGTGTGTTAGGCCACCCCCAAATATCAGTTCGAAAATAGGCGAGCAGTAGCATCACATGTCACAGAGGGGGCATGTGCATGCTTACGCCCCTCCCTGGTCGGTGGTGGTCGTGTGATAGCGAAGGCAAAAGTTGATAGGTGGGAATTGGATACGACTAAAAAATTAGGAGAAAGAAATGTGGGGAAATCCAAAAAAGAATAAAGGATATGTGTACTCTTGTAATCCTCAGCGTTTCGTATGCTTAGCTCTCTCGTGTTTGGCCCATTTTCTCCAAAGTGCTCCAGTGTGTTCTAGCTCTCTGGTGTTTTGCCCTGTTCATCCTTTGGTTCCCTGTTTTTGCCTCCACTTTCTTTGGACTTTATGGAAATTATAGGAACACCTGCCTGGTTTTCATGTAAACATGTTTTCGGTTCTGCATCCCTGCAAGGTGAGACGAGTTTATGAAGGTGTAGCTTCAGAATAATTAGCATCATGGCCATGTTTTCATACAGACATGCGACACAGATCTGTGCATGGAGGTATTATCTGAGCACCTGCACTCTGGCTCAATTTAATACACTTTATTCTGGCAGATGCAAAGGGAAAAAATATTTTGCATCACCAAACCTCTAAACTGATTCCAGTGGACAGAGGCTTCAGAGAATCTGAATTCAGCACCCATCATGGAAAATCTGGACATGTGATCGGGTGGACTGCTCAAATAAAGGCTTTCATTTTCTTACACCTTCTTCATCTATCTCTTTCTCTTTCTTTCACACACACACACACACACACACACACACACACACACACACACACACACACACACACACACTTTATACTAGAGAAAGAAATTTGACAGAATGAGTTCCTTCATTGGAAACCAACATTACAGGACAAGCATGTCAGCTAAAAATATGGATTGTCTTTTTTTTTTCTTTTTTTTTAGGTGCAATGAATCCCACATGTCTTGGTAAGCCAATATAATGTAGTCATGTTCTTTTAGGAAGAAAACTATGTCAAACAGAAGAGCAAGCAGCATTTATTCATGTTCTAAGCTGCTTAATCCTAATTAGTGTCGCAGGGAGGCTGGCCCCTATCTCAGCCAACTCTGGGCGAAGGCGGGGTACACCATGAACAGCTCATGAGACCATTGCAGGGCAACACACATATATTGCCATTCAACCAACACTCAATTAGCCCCTATGCATTTTTTTGAACTGTAGGAGGAAACCAGAGTACCAGGAGGAAACCCATGCAAGCAGAGTAAGAACATGCAAACTCCACACAGAAACGCCCGAGCCCGGGAATCGAACCCAGGCCTCCTTGCTGTGAGGAGGATGTGCTAATCACTGAGCCGCCCTAGAATTAACATCAATATTGTTTAAGCTGTTCAAATGAGAAAAATCTTTCTCAAAAATTAACGAGGAAGTGAAAACTTATCATGAGCCGCTAAAGGCTAGCATGAAATAAAACAATCATAGTTGTAAAGTGCAAACGGTGTTTTAGCACACATTTCTCAGGCTAATTGCAGTTTTGACTTTCAGGCAAAAATCTGGGATGGGGACTGCGGTTTAAGATGGAGCTCCATCAGCTGGATGACAGTTATGAGACCACTTATGCAAACACTGATGAGTAATGCTTCAGTATGAGCCACTTCTCTTAATGCATACGGGGATGGTCTGGAAATGCTTTCTATGCCTGACCTAAGAAATGCCTTCATAATATAACAAATGGACATTTTTGAAACACCCAGTTGACATTTAAACACGTCTGGAAAACAGGCCTATGACCTTAGTTTGCTCTTATATACTGAACGGCTCTGTCAACAAGGACAAGGGAATCGTTCTTATCTAACATACATTCGTTCATTCATTTGTCTAACTACTTATCCCTACCAGGGCTGCAGGGAGGCTGGAGCCTATCTCAGCCTTCTTTTTTGAAGGCAGCGTGTACTCTGAATAGCTCACCAGTCCATTGTAGGGCCAAGATACACACAAGCATTCGCACCAAGGAGCAATCTGGAACAGCCAATTAGCTTAAAGTGTGCCGTGGGAGGAAACTGGAGTCCCTGGAGGAGACCCACGCAACCACAGAAAGAAAAGAAATGCCCTTCCTGACCCTGAGACTCGAATCCAGGACCTTCCTGCTGTGAGGGGGACGTGCTAACTACTGCACCACTATACGGCTCACATTTTAATATATAAGAATAAAAGAATAAGTGTTCTGCAAAATAATTTATAGTACACTAAGAAAGTCTTGTATGCAAAGAAATGCTGGAGCAATAGTGGTTTTAAAATAATTAAATTAAAATTTTCTATAACGTAATGAGTAAAACAAAGTCCATACTTATGTACGTATGGACGTATGGACGTATGCATGAACACCTCTCTCAGGTACACTTTGTGCAGTTTTATAAGGCAAACAACTGGTTAATTTTAAGAATTTGCAGAACTTGCCATGGCTCTGGATACTTTGACTGATGACTATTTTTGAAAAACCAAGCCAAAAGTGTCATGTAAACATTTTTTCTGTAACATTCAATAAATAATTTGCCCTGCGATGGCCTGGTGAGCTGCCCAGGGTGTACTCTGCCCTTGCCCAGAGTCGGCTGAGATAGGCGCCAGCCTCCCCGCAGCCCTAATTAGGAATAAGCGGTTAAGAAAATGAATGAATGAATGAATAATTTTTGCATTGAAAAACTAATATTTAGAAATTAGCATTTGTGTACTGACTACAAAATATGGATGCCATAAAATAAAAAACCTAAGAAAGTTTGTACTAAAAAAAAGCAATAAATATGGTAAAAACACAGGACTTTGAAGGTGTATCTCACTGGGCCTGGACTACGGACATTCTCACAGTTTCAGTTCAATCTGCAAAAAATGTTGCAAACACTGCAAATAGCTGCCATGTTCGCCATCCATTCGCCAGATACTCATCTTAGACGAGGCGCCGAATAATCACTGATCATCAATTCTAAAAGGACGACCATGAAATCTGCATGGCAAAATGATTCGTTTAGGCATTTGACCTTTTTTCCTTTATTCACTTAACAGCTACAAGCTAGCATGCAATCTTTCCTGAGTCACAAACGACTAGCTGTTTACTTGAAATAGGCTGCTGGATGATGAATTAGGTTTCATGACAATGATCGATGTAAACAATGTACAATAATCATATTCCGTGAAAATCCTTGAGTTTGACACCTGTGTCCTTAAGTAACATTTTTGACACCTCTAACAACAACTTACTTTAAAATATCATTTTAAAACTTCATGATAAATATTATTATTGCAACAATTTGTGAATATTTGCACACACACACACACAGATACATATAAAATATAATAATATCATCCTTAAAACATCCTTTTCCATGAATTATGCATTACAGGTTATAAAAAATATTCATTTTATTCCATGACCCATGAATAACTTACAACACTCACTCAAGCCCTACCTTAACATTTTATTTCCCATTAAATATTTGGAAAATATACATCCTTATAATCTGAATGATGGCATGAAAGTCAAGGATTATTAAAGAAAAGGAATTTAATCATTATTAATTAATTAGGGTCGCAATGAGGCTGGCTCCCATCTCAGCCGACTTTGGGCGAGGGCGGGGTACACTCTGAACAGCTCGCCAGACCATTGCAGGGCCAACACACATACAACCCATTCACACTCACTGTCACACCTTGGGACAATTTGAAACAGCCTACTGTGCATGTTTTTGGACTGTGGGAGGAAACCAGAGTACCCAGAGGAAACCCCCGCAAGCACCATAAGAACATGTAAATCATACACAGAAACACCCGAGCCCGGTAAACAAATCCAGGCCTTCTTGTTGTGAGGCGAACATCCTAACCACTGCGCCACCGTGCCACCCAATTTAATCATTATAAAGTGCTTAGCTCTGCGATGGCCTGGTGAGCCGTCCTCGCCCAAAGTCGCACCCTGAGATGGGCGCTACCCTTCCCACGACCCTAATTAAGAGTTTCAGAAAATAAATGAATGAAAAAAGAATGAGGAATTGTTCTTATCTAACATTCATTCATTCATTCACCAAACCACTAAATTCTTCTAGGGTTACGGTGAGGCCGGAGCCTATCTCACCTCAAACTGTGTATCAGTGTACACCCTGAACAACTTGCCTGTCGATCATTCACATTCACACTGACATTTACACCTAGGGGCAATTTGAAACAGGCATTGAACCTAGTGTGAATGTCTTTGTACTGCGAGAGGAAACCGGAGCACCCGGAGAAAACCCACTTAAGCATGGGGAGGACATGCAAACTCCTCACAGAAAAGCCGTTATCCAGGCCCGTGTCTCGATCTTGGGACCTTCCTGCTGTGAGGGGTCTGATAACCACTCTGCCACCAGTCTGCCTTAATGTTGTTATATGTTTAATTAGCATGATGCTAGTGTGTAATTGCTAATTCTAGGTAAATTCTAATAAATAAATCCTTATTTTCACCGATGTTACTTATTTAAGAGTGAAATGTAGTCATTATAATCCAAAGAATGTTGAAAAAATAAATATTATTGCTGATATTCGTTTAGCAAATTTTTATATGGTAATTTTTTTCTTTGTTTCAGGGTAAAACTTAAAATTTGTTTAACTATAATAGACCTTTCACTACATCCAGTGAAATAGTCCACATTTTAATGTTGTATTGGAAGGCCCAGCTTTCTAAATCTGCTTACTAATGACTACCAATCACACTGATTCCAATTAAAAAACTAATAACTTTTACTATGATTCAAGCTTTACATACCAATTAAAGAATCTGAATCCAGACTGGAGTTGAGCTCTACTTGAATATCCCACTTCCGCAATGCCAGGGGCCCCTTATTCTCCTCGCTGTCTTCACTGAAGTATCCAGAACTCTCCTGGGAACTTTCTACCAAACCAGGCGTGGCAGGCTTTTCTGCATCCCGAAGGACACCATCGTGTTGCTCCAGAGCAATAGTACCATCCAGAAAGGGTTGAGATGAAGCCGAGGAGCCGGACAGAGGTGTTGGACTGCCAGTAAGAACTTTAAAAATTGTGACAAGCACAAGAAAGGAACCTGAAGTGGAAAGTAAAAAAAAAAGTTTAGGATAATAAAACATGAATGAACTTCAAACCATATGGAATGGTTTACCAAGTGAAGTGATTGAAAAATATGTAAACACTATGCCTGAAAGTTTAAATTCTGTAATCAAAGTAAAGTGTGGCCACATTACATATTGTGTTGTTGTTGTTGGTTTACTTATTCTCATCAATATGATCCAATAGTACTTGAAATAAATACCTGAATAGTACTTGGTTTCTGATCTTCATTTTGTTGAGTTGTATAGGTGTACTGTATTTTTTTTATTTCTTCATTTCACTAGTAACTCCTAAACATAATTTCATTTGGAGTGATGCAACTAAAGATCATTTTCTAAAGGTTGTATATGTGCATCAAGCTGCAGAGGGTCTCTTCCAGCATGTCTTCTATTGACTTGAGCACCCTGAAGGCAGAGTAGAATCCTGTAGGCAGGTGGAGAAACTAAACCATGAGGCTGGGTGGTATCTCTGCAGTTGCTGGAGAGAATAAAATGGTGACTGCTGTGGAAACCCCACGGGACTTGCAGAATTCTTTCTCCAGGAGTCAACCTACAATTAATACATTGGCTACCAACCAACACTATTTCTCTGGAACCCAACTCATAGAGCAGGACCAGTATTTAACAACTGTTTTATATCCAGTGGAAAGGTATGACAATCACGACACTTACTTCATACATCATACTACCAAGAGCTTATGCTGTTCAACCCAAGATATTCTGCCAGAAGTTTTATTCAAAAATCTTTTTTCCGCAATCCAATGTACACGATATTCTGTCTTTCTCCCTAGGACTGTGGTTCCAGACCCAAGGGAGATTCTGTCCCCTTAGACCCCTTGTTCTCCAATTGGAAAGGGGAGAACTATAGTATTTAATAAATCCTTTTCAAGAACGTTCTGGACCCCTTCATAGAGGCAAAGTGCCACTGCCCAGTGTCTAGCAACACAAAGAGTTAGCTGAGTTTACTCAAGAATGTGTCACCTCAGTGAGTGGCTTCTAGGATGGAAAAGCTCCGTACCCAGCAAGCTGTGCTAACAGCGCTACTGTTGTCATCTTGTGCTGATGCACTTATACGTGTCTTGACCAGAATACTAACATCTGCACCATGATACCATGCCATGGTACCTCCTATGGCTCTTGCTCCTCCACTTTCCTAGTCGATCACTCTGATTTAAGACACCACTGGTTAATATGTCTTTATATTTTCCCATGTCATAGTAGAGAGCATACACTGTATACAGCTTTAACAGACATTCAATATATTTTTTTTGTTTGGTATTTTTTCAGTTTTTTGTTTGTTTGCTTGTTTGTTTGTTTGTTTTTACAGCTCCTTTCTCTGTTCCATTTTATCTGCTTTCATCTTAGACACATTTCCCTTAGGCCTCATAATAAGTCTTACTTGCTAGTATCCTGCCCTAGTTTGCAAGCCACCACTCACATCCCCTTGACCTTGATAGGTTATATGTCTGTACAGCGGTGTCTGTCTGACTTTGCAGCAGTGTGTAGGTGGCACTCTGGAGACTAAGCACAGAGGCTTATACAGTACCCAGAGTTGCTGACTAACCGGTAAATGATACGACAGTGCTGCAGTAACGAGATCTGAGATATTGCTTTGAAGTGATTTTTTTTATTTTATAACTACAGGGATTGGGGCCATTTTGAATTTTTTTATATTTGGAAAATTTTTGATTTCCACATAAAATCAATTGTAACGAATTAAAATTAGTAAAGTTACAGAAATAATAAAAATCTTGCTGATGCCTCTGAATTTAACCTCGGCTACAGGTGAAGTTTTTATTATTATTATTGCCACTAGTTTTTTATTTTATTTTATTTATTTAAATCTGTATTTCTCAAAATTAATACTTCCTAGTTGGTTATCTGATTTAGTCCTGCCTGATCGTAATTAATAATCCTCAGCCAATTAAAGAATTATTATCCAATAACAATCCAGGAATGCAAACTGACTACACTAGAATATCTCTATAAACACAACGGAGGCCAGGGTGTACTCTGCCTTAGAAATTGAATAATTGAATGAATAAATATACAAATATATAATCAATATCTTATTTATGCCATGGTTTACTTCTGGTCTTAATTTTACAATGTATTCATTCTATCATTCATTCATTCAAAAGCCTCTAAATCCTAATTAGGGTGGCGGGGAGGCTGGTTCACATCTCAGCCGACTCTGGGCGAGGGCAGGGTACACCCTAGACAGCTCGCCAGGACATTTCTGGGCAAAAACACAACTTTTAAACTGCCAATTAGCCCATATTTCACGTTTTTGGATTGTGGGAGGAAACTGGACTACCCGGAGGAAATCCACACTACCATGGGGAGAACATGCAAACTCTACACAGAAATGCCCATGCCCAGGCTTCTTTGCTGTGAGGCAGAGGTGCTAACCACTGCGCCACCATGCCGTTCTACGATACGAAGTTTGTATCACCACAGAAGTATTTAATATTATATGAAAAAGTACTAGTGACACATTTTTATTTATTTATTCATTACTTATTTTTGATGTGCAAAGGCATATATTATGTACTCTATGCATGCTTCAAATTTTTTATTTAGACCTGACTCACACATAAGCGATCATTTCTGGAAGTACAAGTAAATTGAATAAATTCAAGCGGCACGGTGGCGTAGTGGTTAGCACGTCCGCCTCACAGCAAGAAGGTCCTGGGTTCGATTCCCAGCTCGGGCG
>JBCNYG010000021.1:8345969-8362964 GCA_039654305.1 Porochilus rendahli
CTTATATACACACACTCACACACACACACACACACACACACACACACACACACACACACACACAAAATAACTAAAGGGCAGTGAACTGTTTCCATTCTAAAGGGTAGACATATCCAAAACCGGTTCAGTGAAGTCTCAAAATTAGAATTATCTAAATATGAGCTCACATTATTGTTCTGATCTAACACAGAAATAATAGATGGAAACACACAAGGTTACAAGCACAAGTAAACTGTAAACATCACTTACATCCAGTGATCAAAGACAAAATCCACAGGAAACCGTCACACCATAAAAACACAACTCAGACACAACTGAGAGCGGCTTCCTACCATCTGATTAGCCAAGAACATATAGCATGGTGTGTGCTTTTGCCAGCCCTAAACATGAACACAGGGGCTCAATAAACATTGCTATTCCCTCCCAAAAAGCCTTCATGGCAGGAAGGAGGGACTGATTGAGGAACAGTCAAACTTGGGAAAACAACAACAACAAAAAGCATTGGAAGTTCATTAAGTTGCACAGTCAGTATCATTGCAGGGGATAAAGATTTTTATGTGCATTCTACATCAGTAGTTTCAGATTGGCAGTAATTTCCTAATTCCTTATTAATTGCAATGAAATTTAAAAAGAACAACTTCACAGCAAGAGGGTTCTGGGTTCAAATCCACACCTGAGTTGGGTATTTAGATTGCATGTTCTCCATTTGGGTTCTTTCAGGTTCCCCAAATGTATTAATTTTCTTCTTTCTTTCTTTATTATATCATGGATAATTTAGAGTAGATTTATGACAATTTCAGTTAAGTCAGATTAAGTTACAGGATTTAACATGACAAAATGTGGTTCAGAGAGATCAATAATTATACAAGTCACTATATATTTGCTGTATTTTATTAAGACTTCGAAAGGCAGTTCATGTTTAGAAATTTCATGTGCATTTGCTTTTATTTAATAAAGTGACTTACAGGTGAGTGGAAATGCAGTCGAAATGTGCTGATATTCAAGTTCCTTCCTTGGTTCCCAAAGAACCTAGTATGAAGATTCCTTCACTAACTTCTTACCTGTCGCTGGAAGCAGTAAAACAATAGAAATAATAACAATACACAGACTACATCAATAAAATTCATACTGCACTCGGCTATGAAAGAAATACATGTGTAAAAACTGATAGAGACATTCAAAGTTAAATTAAAACACAGAGTGGGAAGTTATTATTGTTTATTATAATGTCTTGTACAGGTGGTTGGAATTCAACAATATGAAAAAACAAACAAAAAACATTAAAGTACTGCAGTATTCCCGACAAATATTGGGCAGGATCAACCCCCACAAGGCAACATGACCAGACAACATCCCTGAACCGCCTCTGAGAGCATGTGCTAACGAATGCAGGACCTTCAGGGTATGAACCACATTGTTACTTAATGCCATCAGACTCCTAAACAGATGAAAGGAATATATAATCCCTAATTTGATTGTTTACATCCTCTACATACTATACTATACATGCAATATTGCACTTAAAACTGATGTTGCACATAGTATTTATAATCTTATTGTACATTTTATTATTTATTTGCACAATTTTGAACAGTATATTTACATTGCGTAGCCACAGTCTTACGTCCATGTATAGTCTCTATATTTCTTGTCGTGTAGTCTACCGAGATCCTTGTTTGTTTGTTTTTGTTTTTCCTATGTTTTAATACTACTAATATTCTGTGTGGACAGCAAAATAAGATTTTCATCGTTTAGGGAAACATGTTTCTTAACTGTATATATGACAAACTCTTTTAACTTGAATTATAAGCAAGAAAAAAAGAAAGAAATGCACTTGCATAAAGAATGTACAAATAAAACAGGGCACAAAACAATAAAAAAACTATTCATTGGACAGACTAAATAAATAAATCCAGTCTCCTCCCACAGTCCAAAGACATGTATCTAATATTATGAAAGCGAGTTTAAGAGTTTGAACACAGTTGCAATAATTACATGACTTAATTTTACCGCAAAGTTTGACCAAGACTGAATGAATATTTAGTGAGTAAGTGACAAATAAAACAGGGAAGTTGAAGAACTGGACATGTACAGATACAAGAAAACAAGGCATCAAACTTAACCATGCAAAACACACAATTGTGTCAGCTGTGCCCAACTCTCTTCCTGGAGATCTACCTTCCTGAAGACTTCAGGTCCAACCCTAATGGGGCCCATCAACAAATCTAATTATCACTTTACGTCTTCATTTCAAAGTCTTAAGTCTTGACTGCATGATTGGGTGGTGTGATGGGCATAATTAGGGCTGGAGCGGAAGTCTTCAGGAAGGTGGGTTGCTAGAAACTGGGTTGGGCACCTCTGGCCTAAATAGACAAAATAGAGACTAAGGACAAAACATGGGCAGATAAATGAGAAGCAACCCAGAGAGAACTACATGGAAACTCCAATGCTGTAACCAGAGTGGAAGAATCAACTCAAATGGCATGCAATTATTTAAAATAAGATGTACTGTTCATACCTGTGTTGTATTGACTTTATTAAGCAGTCTTAGTGCTGATATCATCAATTTCTTTGGTCATGTTTTACGTATAACACACTCCTGGGGGAAATGGTTGGGGGGTGGGGGGGGGGGGTGAAAAGTAAAACTCATGAGATCTTGTGCCACCATTTGTTTATCACAACTTGTTGTTGCAACACAGTATTGAGGGGGAACAATGGAGACAGAGGAATTCATTTATTCTACGTAGGATCCTTGTATGCAAAGATAAAGTCATGAAAAGATTTGAATGCTTGATCTGAATTTTAAACTGGCACTCCTTAGTGTGCAACATTTTCCAAAATATCTTCTGACTTGTTTTTTTCTTTTCTTTTTCCCCCTCATCTTAAAAAAATTGTTAATCTTCAATAAATGCAATACAACCAAAATACAACCAGAAGTGGCAGACATCGACAGATACAATACAGAATACATTCATGCAAGTCCTGAGGCTTATTATAAATTCATATTAATGCTTCATTTCCAAAAGATAAAATTACATTTCTTTAAAAACAAACACACAAACAAAAAAACACAATATAATGTGGGTGGCATGGTGGTGTAGTGGTTCGAATATCTGCCTCACAGCAAGAAGGTCATGGGTTCAAGTACCAGGCTTGGGTGTTTCTGTGTGGAGTTTGTATGTTTTCAACATGCTTGCGTGTACACTGGGTACGCCGGCCTACTCCCGCAGTTCAAAGACATGCAAATAGGCTAATTTTCTTTTCCCAAGGTGCCACTAGGTGTGAATGTGAGTGGGAATGGCTATGTGTGTTTGGCCCTGCAATGGTCTGGCATGCTGTTCAAAGGTACCAGTGTTCAGTGTTGGCCGAGCTGGGCACCAGCCTCCCTGTGACCCTAATGGAATTGAGTGATTGGCAAATAAATGAATGAGTGAGTATATTATGTTATTTTTATTGTAATGTTCTTTTTATTTTATGTATAATATCATAATAATATTGTATGCTATTTTAAGAGGTTGACCACAGATGCAGTTATAACATTGAACGACTCAGTTTTACTGAAATTTTAGCCAAAACCCACTGTTATCGATTTAAAATGAAAAAAAAACCAAAACATAGTTTCCATAACAGTGGACACCCACTGAGCAAAACAACATGCAAAACATAGTAAAAGCATACTGACTGGTTGAAACCAGGAAGTACATATTCCGCTCTGCTTTGTCTGTTTCACAAACACACACACACACCCCGCACAATAAGCATTCCAAACAGGACGTTGGCACGAAGGTAAGTAAGATCTCAGTCAGACTTAAATAATCTTTAACAAGCTTAAATAATCCTTTAATAGGCTCTATTTAAAAATGCCACTCTTTATTAATGTTTTTCACAGCTTTGCATTTTAATATATCTGTTTTCACAAATTGATTATAGACTTAAGATCGTTGGGGGGTTTTTTGGTTTTGTTGTTAATGTGTTGCTAAAATTCATGGCAGCTTGGGTTAATAATTAAACTGTAACTATTTCTTTTAATTTGAATGAAAGTTTCATGTTTTTAATTACACTAAATATTATCGTTGTTGAGAGTTTACCAAGAACTGAAACTTGTGGGTTTCCTCTCAGACAGTCAGAAGTGACACTGTGGTTAGAATTGCTTGAGTAGCTTGCATTAAAGTTTCCTGAGAACCTTTAGCAAAAATAATGTTATTATATAATATATATATAATACTATTGGCATTTTATCTGTGAGACTTTGCATAATTGCTCTAGTCTACATTTATCCTGAGGCAGAAACTGCACCTCATTTCTGCAGGAGACAATTAACAAAAACATATTTCAAGAGGAATTTCTGAGAAAAAGAGAAATAGAGAGAGTGAGAGATACAGAGAGAGAGACTATGCCTCCAGAACTACTGTACTTGCATAAAACGTATATTGGATGTCTGTTTGTCTGCCATTTTTACGGGTTATCAAAATACACACACAGTATGAATGTAAAGATAAAAAGGAAGGAAATTTGTATTGGGCTAAAGTAAAGATAACACATACACTGCCCAGCCCACCAAAAAATTGTTGCACACACTGATGTTGTTATTCCACGTTTTAGCCTTGCTTACAGCACCGGGCAGTGTACAAACGCACATCTGGTTTAAAACACTGTTTAAAAACACTGTGCTGTTTTAACATTAGCTAAGTAGCTACTTATTCCGTCAGTCACAACTGAGCCATAAACACTTGCACCAGGCAAATATGCATGGGAAATTAAATAATAGGCAGTGGACCAAACCATTCTGAGATATAGAATGATAATAAAAATATTACACTATGAATATAATTGACATGGTTAGGTTTACAATGAAGGGTCAGTTGTGGCCTGGTGGTAGGGTGCTGGATTATTGACCCTAAGGTCAGGGGTTCAAGCCCCATTATCAGCGGGTTGTCACTGCTGTCCCCCCAGTGCAGCTAACTGGGTTATCAAAGGCCGGCCATATCTCTTACTGTCTGTGGTGAGAGGCATGTAAAAGAACCATTGCTGTTTTTCGTAGGCTGCATAGCCGTCAGTGTGTTTCTGCGCCTGCGATGGCCTGCCCAGCTGTCCAGGGTGTACTCTGCCCTCGCCCAGAGTCAGCTGAGATGGGTGCCAGCCTTCCTGCGATCCTAATTAAGATTAAGCGGTTCAGAAAATGAATGAATGAAGTTACAATGGTATAATAATGGGATAATATATAAATATTTAAAACTGTTGGGGGGTTGGGGGAATGTCTGTCTGATTTCTGTCCATGCAGTTATGTAACTGTCACTTGTTGAACTGTGCTTTGTTAGCCCAAAACTCTTATCTTCCTGTTATTACTGTAATTTGGAAATACAAGGTAGCAAATAACAGTACTTAAGGTTCTTGTTGTTTTTTTTTTAGACTAACATCATGAAGATTGCATCCTTTAATGTCCGCCGTCTTGGCTTGAGTAAGCTGTCAGATGAGAATATTGTAAATTACCTTATAAAGGTAAGAATAGCATCTTTACATCACTAGTGGATAATGTAACAATAGACATTACTATTATAAAGTCACTTTATATTTATATGTTGTAACCAGGTGACCTGATATACATGTCTTTGGACTATGGAAAAAAACAGAGTACCCCAAGAAAACCCATGGCTAAGATTCAAACCGTGAACCTTCTCGCTGTGAAGTGACAGTACTAATCAGCGAGCTAGCATGCCCCCACCAAGTGAGCCAGCCAAATTAAACTTAAGATATCTTTTAACTTTAATGGCTTACAGATTACACATGATGAAATATAAAAGGGCTTGGCTTGCTTGGCTGGTGTCATTATGTATACTGTTGACAGTTTGGTCATTCAGTAAAAATTTCTGTGAATATTTTAATGGAAATTCTCTCTTCTATAAAGTATAATGAAATGTACTTTATATAAAATGAGTTATGATAAAAGGAGTAAAAATACACATATTTCTTTTACCTGCTAAAACATACTGACTTTATGGATCATCTGTAATCCTCCAAGGCAGCATGGCGATGTACCGGGTAGCACGTCTGCTTTACAGCAAGAAGGTCCTGGGTTTGACACCTGAGCTCGGTGAGGACGTTTCCTTGTGGAGTTTGCATGTTCTCTCCGTGCATGCATGGGTTTTCTCCAGGGACTCCGGTTTCCTCCCGCAGTACAAAGACATGCACATTAGGCTAATTTCTGTTCCATATTGCCACTGAGGTCCCCGTATTTCTATTAGCACTAAGTGCTTTGGGAAGCAAGTGCGTGAATCAGTGAGAGAGTGTAATCCTCTATTCCTACACCTGAAACTAAAGCACTATTTTGTGTTGTTTTTTCATGCAGATTGTGTCTCGCTATAGCATCATTGTGATCCTTGAAGTAGTAGACAAGTCAGGAAAGGCCATGATTAAATTCCTGAACCAGCTGAACAGCAAGGGGTCTGTGATCATTACTGTCCATACATTCTGCACACTAATGCCAAGAAAGATTAGGCTTTTATTCATTATTCCCCAAACACTTTGTTTTTTTGAATTATTTTGTTTAATTCTTTTATTTATTGACAGTGCTAACAAGAGGCATCCTTACAAAATGGAACTGAGTTCCAGCCTGGGGCGCTCAAATTACAAGGAGCAGTTCGCGTGCCTCTACAGGTGAATTTCAAAAGACTTCAGAGATCCCTGATTTTTAATATTGCAAAAACTTGTGTCATTTTTCTCAAAAACATCTTTCTGCTGGTCACTCTTGTTCATAGCCCTTCGATTGTTAATTATTTAGTTATGGGAAAGACTTTGTAAAATGATATTCCTGACCTCCTGTAAAAGCAATTCATTGAAATCAATTGACCAAAACATTTTTATGGTTACCTCATCCCACCTGAAAGTTTTTGTAATAGAAAATATTTATGATATTCTGGATTTTATGCGTTAGACCAGACCAAGTCCAGCTGACCGATACATACCAATATGAGGACAACCAGGAAGGAGACGAGGACGCCTTCTCAAGAGAACCTTTCATTCTGCGTTTCAGCTTAACTGACAGAAGTAATTATTCACGTGTTAAATTATGTCATTAAATGCATTTAAGCAAACCTGTGCTAGGGACTGAAAGGCTGTGTTCAAATTCCAGGACTGCCTAAAAAAAAACTTGCAACAGTAAAATTAAAAGTAAATAATTTAAATGAAAACAGCAATTTTAGATAATTTCAGATATTTATCTGCTTACTTTTAAAAGAAACCTAAAATAGAAATACAACTAGAAACTAATCAATTAGACACACCCACACACAACTATTTCCTGGCAGACCTAGGGGCAATATGGAACAGCCAATTATAATGCAATCCTGATGTAAACGACACACAAAAACGTGACTCGAACTCAGGACATTCTTGCTATAAGGTGGACGTGCTAACCGCTAAGTCACTGTGCCGCCCACAAAATGTTCAATTTGATGCAAATGTTACTGATTAACCACACATTATTTTTGTCATTAAAATCTTATTCATCTTATGTCATTAAAACATTTTCTTTAATTGTGCACAGGAGCTAGAAGAAATTATGTAAAGTTGAAAACAATTAACTGACACTTATAGATACTTATAGATTTTGCAAATTACATACCAACTCTATCTGCATTTCATTTTAGACCAAAGAATCACTTTAAATGTCTTTGCCTAAACTATTAAGAAAATATGGTGAATTAATTATCTTCTAACTTGTTTGTGGTGTATTTGTCTGTTTCTAGTGGTAGATGACCTGGTATTGATCCCAGTCCACACAAAGCCCACAGACTCACAGAAAGAAATAGATGAGCTGTATGATGTGTGCATGGCTGTTATGGAGAAATGGAAGACTAATGTGAGTAAAATGTTATAAAACTGTCCGGAAATAGCATACAAAGCTATATTAAGCTTTGGTCATTTCTTTTTAATTAAACCCTTAAAGTGAAATGAAAGGTACATGAACATATGTATATTTTCATCATCTGGTGGTTTTAACTTACAATTTCAAAGTTCCAACCTGCTAAAATCTGTTAAAAGTTTGTATTAGCCAGTATAAAAAGGCTGCTCTTTCACTCTTGTGAGAGTGTGAGATCACCAGAATAGGATGTGAATCCCCCAGTTCATATAAGGCAAGCTAATGATAACAATAACAGTTTATAGATATTAAAGTAAGAAGTCATATATAAACAAGTAAAGTGCACTTCTGAATAAAATAAAACTAGGGACAAAAACAAAATCATACACGATTCCAGTTCTTCAAGGGTCTAAGTGTACATATAAAGGAAAAGAATATTGCTGCATGTATTCATGCGCATATAAGTGCCGTATTATAGAGGAAACCATGGAGAGATCATGTGACTTTCCGCATTACAATGTCACCCCCGTGTGTGTGGAGTTATTGCTCATTTTTTATTCTCTACACAATTTTTTTTTTTCATGAAACAGTACATTTTAATAGAAACAGACATAAACTATGCATGCAAGCTTTTATTAAGTTTAGGTTTAATTTGCTTGGAAACAAAAATGTGAGAATAGGAAAGCTATTTTTCCAGCTAATGTGTCATTATAAATAAGCACTAGTCAGTACATAACTGCAAATACTGTATAAATCAAAGCTGTAAAATACTTTGCAATATTTGTCTATCTTTATTTAATGTTTTCATCATTTTTGAGTTTCAGTCAGATTGCTTTTATTTGACAATTATTTGCAACGTTGGAAAGAAATTTATCTTAACTGTTAGAATTAAATACTATTCTTGTATTCTTTCTTTTGTTTTTTTTTATTCTTTTACCTTAATTACTGTACAACAAAAGACAGAAACTGAACTATTTCTTGCATAGAACATAATTACTTTATTATTCAACAAAACAAAATAAAAATTAATTAGGCTACATTAACATTACAAAATAAACAGGATTAAAGTATCATTTTCAGTACGAGTAAACTCAAAATCATAACCAATCATTTAGATTTGCTTAATGAAAAATTCCAATCAATCCAAACAAACAATAAAACTTAAACTATATGAAGAAAAACAGTTAATAATACTGATAAAATTCTTAAAACGTCCTTTTATGAACAAATATACCTGTTTTGCAGAACCTAATGATCCTGGGTGACTTTAATGCTGATGGTGCGTATGTTTCCAAGAAGAAGATGAAGAAAATCCGGCTACGTACTGATGAAGACTTCCACTGGCTGATAGCTGATGATGTGGACACCACAGCCAGCCTGTCCAATGACTATACATATGACAGGTGTCAATTAATTTTGTTTTAACGTTTATCCATATAGTAAGTGCATTTTTGCATTAACCATGCTGTACATAATTCAAATTATTTCTCTGCAGTATATTTTTCTTCAGTGAAATTAGGTGTTTCTTGTTATATAAAGTTAATAACTGCGATTATTTTGGAAGTGGAATTATTTATAATTGTTATAAATGAGTAAATTAACTTTCTTTTAGGATTGTGGTATACCAGGACAAGATGCTGAATGCAGTTGTGCCAGGATCAGCAAAACCATTCAACTTCTATGAGGCCTATAAACTGTCAGAAGAAATGGTAAGAGTGTCAAAGAATATGGCATATTACATCAAATAAACCACTCTGGAAACTTTTCATTATACCTTTTCATTTCAATTTCATGTCGGACTGATGCTTAACTAATGTGTCCTTAATTAATAAAGACAGTCGGTAAATTCAATCCCTTACTAGCTCGACTCTCATTGTGCTTACCACAGTCAGCTTATTGGAAAACTGCACAAATAAGAAAGTGGGGATGTCATTCAGTGGCGGTAAAGTCTTTAAATGTAATTATCTGCTTTTTCACTTCTGGGGGTTAGCCGGTTTTAAAACTTTGTAACTTTCCTACAGACACATACATAATGTGATTTAAGATCAGTGGTATTCATACATGTTTTGGCAGAACTCTTCATACATCTGGTAAATTTCCATACCCCTTTTCCCGGATAGTGTACAAAAAAACCCCCCACCAAAACCAAAATACACACAGTGGCCAAACCTCACTGTTAAATTCCTACTCTTTGTTCCACTTTTCCGATTGCAACACCTGCAAGCATAAAATTATTCATAACTGGACCAAAACAGATATTTTGGCGGTTATTGTGTTTATTGCTGGCTTCTTACACAGAAGTGGTAGAGAACTTCCTATATTGCACTTTCCATTAAAAAACTTTTGCACTTTCAGCACAAATTAAAGCAGAACAAGTTTCATGTTTCAACATTTGTAAACAAATCTACCTATCAATCACATTGTAATGTTTTAAAATTGTTTTAATCTATTACAGTTTGGAAAAATGTTTTTACCAATTTTTTTTTATCTTCATTAGGCTCTGAGGATTAGTGATCATTACCCGGTGGAGGTGGAACTGAAGAGGAAACGTGTAGCAAGACCCAGAGGCCATACAAAGGCATTGAAACGCAAAGCATGCTAATATGATGGAATGTGGCTTATTCACAAAAACACACCACCACTTTTGTCTAAAAGGGCTCCTGATTAAAAAAAAAAAGTAAAAAAAAAAGTTTTTTGGTTAAAATGTATTGAACAATGCTACTGAAGGCAACAAGAACACCCCATAAAAATAAAAAAATATTCTGAATATTCTGTTGGAATGATGAAATCTTGTTCTATAATGTAATTGTTGCTTGTGCTTAATAACTGTTATCACCTTAATAAGAATTTCAGTGATTTTAAACAGTGTTTGGTAGATGATGTGAAATAAATCTTGAAATTGGATTTAATAGTTGTAGCACTACTTATAGAATTAAAGGAAATTCTCTAGTGAATAGCCTACTATCTTACGTTATCAGTTAACCGTGTCCCCTGGGCCAGCTTGTGGGCTGTGCTCCAGGAATATAGTGTACTGGAGCTGTTGCTACGGGCCATTCGGTCTCTGTATTACCAGAGCCAGAGCTTGGTCTGAATTGGTCAGAACAGGTCAGATTCATTTCCAGTGAGGACTGGACTCCACCAAGGCTGTCCTTTGTTACTGATTCTGTTCATAATTTTTATGGATAGAATTTCTAGGTGCAGCCGAGGTGTTGAGGGGTTCTGGGTTTGGTGGCCATAGGATCCCGTCTCTGCTTTTTGCAGATAATGTTGCCCTTTTGACGGGAATCAGTACCTCCAAGTCCGAGGCCATGGTTCTCCTGGATGGAACTGATGGAAAGGATGGAAGATCGGCAGGCGGATTGGTGCAGCATCTTCTGTATAGCAGAGCATGTGAGGATCGAAGTAGAAAGTGGAAAAGTTAACCTAAAAAAGTTAACACTAAAGTCACATTAAACACCCTTTCTCTTAGCTGACAAGTTAACAGTTAAATTATAACTTAGCTATTGCATACACACACACACATCACCATGTCAGGTTCCAATATCAGCCTAGAACAGGAATCTGAAGCTGGCCACAGGCTCACCAACACATAATATATAATTTTGGAGTATATACTGAAGAACTGTGTGGATTATCGGTGTTCTCACATATCATAGTGTGTTTTTTCTTTTTCGTTTTTCTTTTTTTAATGCAAATGAATATGTGTACTGACATTCTATGGTAACTCAATGAAAACTCATTCATCACAAGGGGGCGTCATGAGCACCATAGGCCAAAAAACAAAACAAGAAAACTTATATAGGCCTTACACTACAGGGTTTGGGACACACAATCACCCCACACAGACACAGGAAGTGCAAGTGAAACTCCACACTCAGTCTCCAGGGCTCAATATCGAACTGTGCTACTTTGAAGCCTCCTCCCCGAACCAATTTCTAAATAATTAACCAAACTCTGCAGATAGATGTCCTACAATGAGAAGACTGTTCTTACCCACTGCTTAATCATTAGCAGCTCATTGGTAATTCTTCACATTTTTGACTTTCTATGTAATTAATAATAAAAATAAATAAATAATTTTATCAAATTATATTTATATATATGTTCTGACACCTTTCTATCACAGACAGCATTAACAGTTTCAGCAGTTAGTATTACAGTAGCTACCTACAAACATCAGTGAGTCTTGGGGGCCATAAACCTTGCCAGTTCGCTGTTTGTCCTTTGGACCACCATTTATAGGTACTATGCAGCATTGCATACCTGGGACACAACGCAAGACTGTTTTAGAGATAAACGGACCCAGTCGTTTAGCCATCACAATGTGGCCCTTTTCAAAGTAACTCAGATTCTTACGTTTGCTCATTTTTCCTGCTTTCAATACATTAACTTCAAGATCGAACTGCTCACTTTTTGAATAATACATCCCAATTCTTGACAGGTGCCAATGTAAAGAGATAATACATGTTATTCATTTCATCTGTCAGTGGTAACGATGTTTTAAATGTCATAGCTATAACAATACGTTTGCTAATTTGTTCGCTAATTCGATAAGGATTGCAGGGAGGCCAGAGTACACCCTGAACAGCGTGCCAACTCATCGCAGGGCCAACACAGGCACAAATATTCACAATCACACCATGGGGCAATTTGGAACAGCTAATTAGCTTAACATGCCTGACTTTGCACTGTGGGAGAAAACTGGAGTACCCAGAAGAAAACCCACACAAGCATGGGGACAACATACAAACTCCAGACAGAAACCTCCTCGCCAAGACCAGGACTCAAACAAAGGATCTTCTTGCTGTGCGGCAGACGTGCTAACCACTATGCCACCCCGATGGTATATAGTGTAAAGCTGTCTTACATGTCATGAGATTTCAGATGTGTCATCCTGAGAATTCTTTTCAATTTACGTTATATAGTGAAGTATAATTCTATTTTTCATTCATTCATTTTCTGAACCACTTATTAGGGTCGCAGGGAGGCTGGCGCCCATCTCAGCCGACTCGGGGCGAGGGCAGAGTACACCCTGGACAGCTCGCCAGGCCATTGCAGGTATAATCCTATTTTGTTAGAGCTTAGTAAGGAGGGAGGGGGAAATAGAGAGAGAGAGTAAAGGGGAGAGAGGTATAGAGAGAGATAGCAGGAGTAGGAGTGGGTGTGTGTGTGTGTAAAGTATGGGGTGGAAGTGGGGCGGGTAAGTGCATGCACTCCTGGTAAACTCATAGGGGCAGACTGTTCAAAACACATTTGTGTGTGTGCATCCACTAAAACAGGATTTACCGCATCACGGTTACTCCACCCAAATCCTGGGATTTAAAAGGCCCACTCAACTCAAGCCTCCTGCACTTCCACATCTCCCGTAGCATCCTCAGCTTGGTTCCGTTCATCAACCATTTCGTCAACATGAGTCTCAGGAGCAAGAGGATGAGTTCGAGCAGCTCTGTAAGGAGCAGTGGGAAGCTTGGTGGCTATGGTGGCTACGGTGGCTATAGCACTGGGTTTAGCACAATGTCCCTTGGAGCCTTGTCTCCCAGCTTCAGCACCAGCAGCACCTATTTGGGTGCCCCCCTAAGCAGCATCTCAGTCAACAAAAGCCTGCTGGCGCCCCTTAATGTGGAGATCGACCCCAACATCCAGATGGTTCGCACCCAGGAAAAAGAGCAGATGAAATCTCTCAACAACCGTTTTGCATCCTTCATTGACAAGGTAAGAGATGAGGTGTTGATCCAAGACAGGAACGTATGTCATTAAGGCGGTTTTAGACTTTTTAAAAAAATTTAAGTTGCACAAAAATGTAGCAAGCAGGAACCCTAATTAAGTTTGGTAAAGTCTACATAGTGTACAATACCTTCCTTTGGTTTATATTGCCAACATTTCTTTAAAGGGCTGCTTCACAATGGTGGTACTGTATTTGAAGACTATGACGCAAAAGTTGGAGTGAAATTGTTGACCCCATTCCATTTTAAAAGGATACTTAGTTCTAGACATCTAAGAAGCCCAAGTGTTCTCAGACAAGAAAGATTTGCTTAACACTGCTGGAAAGCACATGAAAACGATAGTTGAGCTTTAGCACCGTAGCCTTTTTCTCAAAAGCTGGACTGTAACCTGATAAAAAAAAAAAAACAGGTCAGGCTTGGCCAAGTCACCTAAGACACAACTATCCCTGAGAGTATAAAGAGAACCTTTGTGTGCTCGGGGACAATGGCAACCTAATCCCAGGGGCCCACTGGTCTGAAACAGAAACTTTTACTGATTGGGGCCAAAGGGGGTCTCTAAGTACTGGCCTCAGATCAGTTTTCAAAATGAATGAGATTGGGTTTGAAGAGAGGTGGCTGATCTATGTGCATGCCTTGTTCATCTAGGAATGCCATGCAAGTAACTAGGGGATAATGTTGCTTCATTAGTGTCGCCAGCCTGGCATAACAACCATAAATTAAACCGGACTAGGCTTTTAATATGTGTGATGGACCAATGCACCAAAGGACTTTTAATTATCCCCTTAAAATATTCCACAGAATCAATCTTAAGGATCAGCAGACAAATTCCATAAGCACAGATGTTTACTGTAACAATTAAAAGTCACACATTGATAAAGAATAAATTACAAGCCTATTGGTAGGGTAAATGATGTATGCATTTTATTTTAAAGCCTCGCCCACTCATACCTAATGACCCAGACAAAATGTACCCAGTGTTGGGTATCCATGCAACTTTGATCTGTTTGGCATCACACCGGACTTCTTCTTTCAGCAAGGCTATAAGGCACTATACTGATAACAACAGACTCCAGGCAAAACAATGCATCTTTTGTTTTAGCTGCATGGAGTAGCATAGCAAGAAGAACTGGGGTTTTATTTGAGATTACTTCCTAATTGTAGTATACATTCCATCCAAAAAGAAAACATGAGCCCAGACTCAAATCCCAAAAGGTTTCACGTTATCTTCTTTGGTATCTCTATTTATCCACAGGTGAAGTTTCTGGAGCAGCAGAACAAGATATTGGAGACCAAGTGGGAAGTTCTGCAGAGTCAGACCCCAGGAAGGTCTAATATTGAGCCCATGTTTGAGGCTTATATGATCAATCTGCGCAGGCAGCTGGATGTAGTCAACAATGACAAAGTCAAGCTGGATGGAGAGCTAAGAAACATGCAGGGGCTGGTGGAAGACTTCAAGCACAAGTATGGCTCGCAAATAAAATTAACAGGATGAATGTGGGAATATTAGGTTTGAGGTTGAGTTATAAAAATAATACAGAAAAAAAGAAAACTAAATAAGAAAAAGAAACAAAAACACTGGTATTTATTTTGAATTGGTATCTATAGTAATCCATCCAAAAATATCCATCCAAAAATGTAAAAAAAAATTCTTTTAAACCTTGAATGTCCTAATAGTCTTTGCAAAAGAGATATTTCTGTTGTCCTGCATAACCAATCCATACACTAATCCCTTCCATTTGTTTTGGCTTTGACTCAGGTACGAGGATGAGATCAACAAGAGAAACAACCTAGAAAATGACTTTGTGATTCTGAAAAAGGTTTGATTCCATTAGTTTCCTCTCAGGGAACACATTAGGACAATAGAGGCTTTTGTGCACTTGAGGTCTGATCTCACAACGGTGGACCACTGGATAAATTAGGCATCAAGGGACAGGAGTGAACTTTACAGCCTGATTCAGGCTGCTTTGCCCAAAAGAGTCAACAAAAGGGGCACTGTGAAAGTGGCTAGGACTTTAAATAAATAAATAAATGATTATAAAAGTTGAACCTATAAATATTGTATCTTTTCGAACAGAGTGAAAATTATTTATCTAAAGGATACCAAACAGAGCATGGCGCCTGTTGTTACGCTAGAAATCTAATTCCAAATGTCATTCATTAGTGCAGGACAAGGATACATCACTCATTCTGTCATTTTCCAAATCGCTTCATCCTATTAAGGTAACTGGGAGGCTGGTGCCTAGACAAGAGCGGGGTACACCCTGAACAGTGCACCAGACCATCACAGGGCTAACACACACAACTATTTACACTCACATCCACACCCTGGGGCAATTTGAAAAAGCCAGTTAGCTTAATGTGCACATCTTTGGACTGTGGGTGGGAACTGAAGTCACTGAAGGAAACCAACACAAGCACAGGGAGAAGACAGAAACACCCTCGTTGAGCCCAGGACTCGAACCAAGGATCTTCTTGCTGTGAGGCACATATACTAATTACTATGTCACCTGCTACCCTACAAGGAAACATGTGACATAACACTTCTAGAATTACACATTGTATTACAATGGCCAATATTTCCACGTCTCAAAAAACATGTTCATCCCGGGTTAGTATGTGATTCCTCTGGGTGCTCTGGTTTTCTCCGTCTGTCCAAAGACAGACACATTACACTTGACTGGCTTCACTAAATTTCCCATAGATCTAAATGTAAATGCTTATTTGTTTCTGTGTTAGCTCTACGATGGATTGGCGACCTGTCCTTATTCTGATGGATACGCAGTTTAGACAATAGATGGGCGAATAGATGGAGGAAGTAATGAATATGGAGGTAATTGAGAGTACCGTTGGAGAGAAGGTGCTGAACTAGGTCACTTGTCCCTCAAATGCTGTAACACAAGTACCTGAGGGATAATGTTGCTTCATTAGTGTCGCTAGCCTCATACAACAGCCGGCACTTGAGCTTTTGCAGTGTACAATGTACAATCAAGAAGTACCTTAGATATTCCTTTAAAACCAATCTTTTCACAGAATGAAGTTTAGTATTTCGGTAATCAATTCATGCGCGTCAGTGAGTATAGCAAAATAGGTCACAGGGATAAAAGTCGAGTTTGGTGCACACATCTATCCATGGCCAGGATTTCATGGGAGCTGATTGGCCGAGCTCTCACGGGACGGAGGAATGCTCATACGCTTATCACTTACAGCGATCGCCAGTCAATCATGGGCGTCGGTCAGCTCATGCATACAAGGGGATAGCTAACGCATTCCCAATGTGTTACACTGCCCCTCAATACGCACGCTCAGCAGTTCATAAAGATGTGGGTGTCAGCATCATGTGTCATGGAGAGCGAATGTGCTTGCTCTCATCCTTACCCTTGTTGGTTGTGATCCCGATAAAGGGAGGGCGTCCGG
>JBCNYG010000021.1:8445274-8464564 GCA_039654305.1 Porochilus rendahli
GCGAAGGGAATCCCACAGGGGATAGAAGGAAAGTGAAGGGAAGTGAGAAAAGTATGCAGAGGGGAAACGAACAAAATTCTGAAAGAAAACTAAAAAAAAAAAAAAAAAAAAAAAAAAAAAAAAAAAAAAAAAAACACACCATACATGCTTCCATTCACATAAAACCAACATGTATATATAAACACAACAAAACTTGAGCCATTGATCCTGCGAACACTATTCGGGAGTGGCCTGATGATAAATGGATGGTGATGTGCTCCTTTTTTTAAAGAACACTATTGTAAACATCGGTAGAAAAAGGGAACTGAAGGATTCTATCAATACGGTATTTAGGGTCTGGCAAACAAAGCCTTACCTTGGAGTAGAAGTAGCGACATACAGCCTCTTGAGCCCAGGGCTGGAAATAGAACTCAGCTCTTCTCTCTTCTTCAGGGTTTCCTACCACGTCCGTCATGGTCTACAAGTGGCACACAAGCATCATTAGGGTTTGGTTTAAGCTCCGGTTTGAGCAAAGTGATGCCCAACAAGAAATCTCAAACATCCAACAAAACCTCAATCCTTCCAAAAGAGCTGCAATCTCTTAAGCCTCTGTCTCATGGAGTGGCAAATGCTAACAAATTAAACACATTTGGGATTTGCCGAATTTTCTGACAAATGTTGATAAAAATCAGGCCATTAGCAAAATTGGTGCGAATATTTGCAGAAGAGTTTGCTAAAGACAGCAGGTGAATATTAGCTACTGTAAGTTTGTGACAGTTATCCCCAGCATTGTGTACACTACTTGGCGAAACAAAAGGAACTTCAACAACCCGTGTTACAACTATACGCAAAAGTTTGCAACTGCTATTCTAAATGTTTCTTTTTTTAAGTGTTTAGCAACGACACTGGAAATTTGCTGTGTTTGCCAGCACTCGCCACTCTGTGAGACACTAGCGTAATTTGTACAATGTGATTGCAGTGACACTGGACCTGGGAACTTGCAGTTAACTTAACCTGTACATATCATTTCATGGTGGCCAAAGACTTAATGCCATTAGGCCTTATGAAATAAATACTAAAAGCCTATACAGAGTTGCTATAAACTGTACATTCACTGAGCAAGTTACATATTCATGTTGCCCAGGATAACCAACATCAAAAATGTATACTAGTCTTTGCAGTGCTCAACTCAACCCTTGGGTTCACTTGTACTTCCCTTGGTCCCAGTTTATTCATTCTACAGCTCGATCACTATCTGGTTCCTTCAAGTTTCCATCAGTGTGAACTCTTATTTTACTTTTATTTCAAATCTTAAATAAACTATATTTCAGTTTGGCATTGAAACCAAAAAGTTAATATTGGATGCTATTCACATCACTTGATTTCAAGTTACTCTCATGCACAGCCCCCCGCCCCACCCAAATGTCATTATTAGTCTGGTCAGCCAGGCACTGGCCCACTACCAAGATACAGCAATCCATCACTGATCTCACTCAAGGAAGGAAATACTAAACCATTCTATTTAAACCCAGCAAGAAAACAAGGAGTACATCTACACATCGAACTTCAGATATACGTATTTGTACATCCTAAAACAAATCCTGTCAAAGGAAAAAGCACAGGGGAGTCTTGTGGATGAATATGAAGTAAGTAATACCTTGAGGTCCCTACACTGGGACTGCAGCCAGTCGTTGATAAAGCCCTGAGGATCACGGGCGAAGCTTAGCATGAACTCCCTCTGAGTCTTCAGTTGATTAATAGTCTCAATGGTCTCATGAATCTAAAGGTGAGGCCAACATGAACAAAAAGGATCAGAAGTCAAAAAAGAAAGAGAAAAAAATAAACTTAATCAAGAAAACAGAAAAATGACATCATTGCAAAGCAACTCATTTCTAAAACAACTTAAAGGAAACTAAACACAATGGAGGAAAAACAAGATCAACTCCAAGAGAATGAGAAGTAAAATAGAAAACACACCAGTAATCTGAATAATGAACTTTTTGTTGTAAGAAACAGAACAGAAGATTCTGTCGATCATTGCCAGTGTAACTTACTGGGACACACTGGGCATTTTTTGCCGTGAATGTTTCTGAAGTCCTGGCTAAAACAGTTCCAGTATATCTAAGCTATACAGGGTAGTCCCAACAAAAACAGTATGCCAAATGCAAACATAAAAGCCATTAACACAAAAGTGCAAGGCATATCTAGTTAAGCTGTTTTGGGACTAAGGTGCTAAATGCCAATTTAGTGAGCAGGCTCATAAGGCCTATGATGTGAGAGACAATCTCAAGTGCTTTGGCTCAATCAGTACCAAGCACCAAATTCAGGACCAAAACAGTGAGCTAACCAAGTCCAGTCCAAGACCATGATCACTGTAACTGATCTGAACTTTCAACTCTCCTGAAATGTACACAAGCACTACTTAAATTATTATAATAATATATTATATAATTATAAAATATAATTATTAAAGGGGGCAGACACAAATAGCCAACCTTTAGAAAGAATTCACAACATCACTACTTCTGGGTGGGGGGGAATTGTGTAAAATGACATGCAAACAAAGGTTTGAAAGCTATGCTGCCGGAAGATACACATCCCTTTGAAATATCATCAAAAAGGAACAGGGCGTGCAGCATAACAACGCTGTAAACCTTCAGTACTGTAAGAAAAAAGATCTACATTGTCCCTTCAGGAATTAAATACAGTCTGGGTTGAACTATGGGGTGTTTCACTTGACCCCACAACTATAGTGAGGAGCCTTACGTCCAACGTGTTGTGGTTACAGATACGTTAAAAAGTCAGATATGTAAAATTTAGCACAGGATTGTTATTTATACTAGATATACACATGGACATGGTCTGTTAACCCTGTAAAAACTAGGAGACCTTGACCTATGACCTGATTTCCATAAGACGAGAATCAAATTTAGTAAAACCATGACACTGTGCCATTGACCACGCATGGGATACACGTTCTTGAGGAGAACCCATTTCTAGTTAGAGAGCTTCCAAAATGCTTCTCTCAAAAGCTTATTGTTTTATAGGTTAAAAAAATATCCAGTGGTTCTGCATTCTCTTTTTGTGAAAATCAAGTCTATTTCCTTTAGAGGGGATACCTAAACCCAAGGAAAGAAATCATGAGCTGGCATTAGCTGGAGTTCTTAACACGGGATTGGATCTACCTGCGAAAATATTCTGGTTGCATGAGAAACTGTGAAAGAAAGCAGTTGGGAGATTGGGAAAGTACCACCCACTGGTACAAAAGTAGCAAGTCTTCTTGATTTTGATTGGTCGGTGACAAAGAAGTAGTGACACTGACGAGTATGGCAGTGGTCCAAAGTCGAACCATTCTCAACTGAAAGTGTCCTGAGGCTTATCCTTGAAGCCGTCTTTGTAAATACAGCACTGACACTAAACCACCGGACAATTAACACAATACAAACATTTAAAATTGGCACATGGATTCTGACGTGCCCACATGCAAACCGAAAAGCAAAAGACTGACACAGAACGGCAGAAGCAGCATGATTACTGTCCAGTGAAGAAACCAGGTCATCTGGGAACAAATCAGAAAGGCTGAACAAATCAAATCTGGATTCTCCAGTCAACAAAACAACACGCATACAACTTCCAAAGTTGCAATATGCTACGAATACACAACATAGAAACCTCTATGAGAGAACGAATAATTAAGCAAACCATGAGCTCATTTATGATCCATTTCATTCTTTAATTACGAGAGGAGCAAAGGAGAATCCAGGTCACTGTATACAAATGAATACAATGCTGATAAGAACAGACTCATCCGTTGAGATTTATCTCCAGTTGCATAGGACTAACTCTTAGCCTTATGAACAAAGGTCATTATGCAAGCAAATCATTTCACAACAGTCGCTCTCATGAACAGAACATTTATTCTGCTCTCCTAGTTTCAGCTGAGAGCAAACCACTATGACCCATAATCACCAATAAACTGACTGTCAAGTAGTGACATGTAGTTAAGCAAAAAAACAAACAAACAAAAAAAAAAAGCAGAAAAACTAAAAATGATACCCCGTACCCTGTAGAAGACATCCATCAGTTATTCCCCCCCATCATTGGGGTATGTGCATAGATTGTGAATTCTTTGGGGTATCAAAAGACCAACAATTAGAGAAGGAAGGTTTGCATTCCTCTCCTGTAATCTAATCCAGAGGTACCAGGTAGTGGACTTTTGAGCAAGATAAGTTTTGATAGTAGTTTCAGTTGGCAGGAGATTTCAAAGCAACAGATTTCCCCTGCCAGTGATTGGTCCACATATAATGCAATCATTCCATCATGGCATGAAAGCAATTTCATGCAAATATTCACAATAAATCCATTTCGATTTCAAACCACAGACACAATCATTTTAATGTGTTAGTGTCCTGACAGATCTGAATAGATCTCCCAATCAAACACAGGCATGTACATTTAAATCGTAACATTCTTAAACTAACACTAATTTATTAAAGCTGGAGTCGGTCAACTTTAGCTGGAAACTGGTTAAAATTATTTTTGCAATTAACTTATGAGAGATGAAAAAAAGAGTCATCTGTGGCTGCTGTAATCCTGAAAAAACGCAACCTATCACTGCTTCATGGTCCACTGGGAAATATCCAATCACATGTTCCCATGTATCTCTGCTCGTTCACAATCATATTGTGCATGCCAATGTGGAGGGGCACATGGCTTCGAATGGGCCTCAAATGGCAGCAGAAGGATTAGCTGTAGCCCTGGAGAAATGCTACTGTCAAATTCTCTTAGCTTCCCATATCACCAACCCTAGCTTTAAGTAAGGAATGAAGTTAACTGAGATGGTCATTTTTGCAAAATTACTCCCAAGACCAACCCTGAGGTAAAGTGGAGGGATCTTTAAGTAAGCCAGAAGGTGACTATACATTATATACAGATAATTTACACAAAACAAAAATAGAAATATGGTCTTGATTCCTTGAATGACTTTCACCATAGCAATGGTCGGATAAGGGAAATAACAGACTGTAGAACGCTCAAACTTATCGATCAGAATCAAGTATTCAAGGAAGCCGTGTGCTTGTAACTGCGTCCAAAGGAGCCATGCTTTATTTAATACTTGAAGTCCCTGAAGTAAAACAGACCTGAAAAGACAAGTGCACTGGTAATTAAAAGCCAGAGAGTTTCTGTTTGAAAGCAGCACACTGGGGAGAACCCGTGAAAAAAAATTCAGATCCCTTAAAACTAACACTCAACATTTACCAGCTGGCCAATCATCAGTTACTTCCTGCAAACAAGAACAAGAAATCAGTAGAAACATCTTTTTTTTTCCTGTATTAAGTGAAAAATAAATTACACCCTCATTTTAAAAAATATATATGATACGTGGGTATGGCACGTTCTGATTCGTCCGCTATCTTGAGTAAAAAAATGTTACTTTAAGTGGATAATGTCTAAATTTAGAGTGGACACTCAAAGTTTGTCTCGGTCATTTGTAGCAGGTGGTGTCATGATTTCAATTAAAAAATAAACCATTTAAGTCATTTTTGTTTACTTCTCTTGCATTAATGTGTACTATTCTAAAACACCTTTAATGGAGCGTGGTTTATGTTTGCCTCTGTGTAGTATGTACTAAAGTCTGAATGGATGCTGTTAGCTACACAGCGACTCGAAGAAAGGAGCCCACCTGACCTGCTTCTATAATGGTGAAAATATCTTGAAACAATCTAGAAAAATCTTATTTTAGTCTGCTTTCTTTATGTTGCCATGTAGAATATACCAAAACTCCAAGAGACGCCATTGCAGTTCTGCACCTGGTCACATGCGTACTCAGAACTGACCTGCTTCAGTCATGATACTTTTTAAAATGTTTTTTAAAAAAGACAAAACTAACTTTACAAATCTCATTTGAGTTTTTTTACGTTCACATCTAATATATACTAAAACAGTAATATGCCTCAGGATGAGCAGACGTCGCTGCATCGAATAGTCTTTGGTGCGACACTGCTCATTAAATTATACCATACATAACTTTTTACCTCTAACACTTAATATTACGCCATGATGGGTTACCCTGTCATTGCAACACTAAACTAAATGGATGTTAATGTTATTTTTTTATAGGCAACTTCAGTTGAAAATGGCAGATATAACAGCTATTTTTTTTTTTAAGTTAAAGCATGTAAGATTTAGTGGTATCTAACGGTATCTAGTGGTGATGTTCTACACTGCACCTAATTGAGCCACACCCACCTCGCCTTTTCATAGCCTCTATGGTTCTGGGCTACGGTATGAACTTGGTGGTGCAAGATGGCGCCCTCCATGAGAAGGGACTTGCTCCCCTAGGCCTTCCTCTCTAGATATAAACAGCTTACTCCAACTTTATTTCAACTGATTATAGATTAGTGAAAGCTTATTTAATGATGTACTTAGTTTTTGGTGATAGAACATCCAAAAATGCTACACACCATACCTTTAGTGTTTTGTATATTCATTACAAGCAATGACAACATTTAAGTGCTGGTGCAAGTTTTGCTAGCTATCTGGTGGGTTAGCAGGATGTAAAGAAACTATCATACTACATCTTGAACCAGATTCAATGGATGTAAATAAGTAAGTGGACTCACTCTTTTGTAAATAACTAAGAACCAGTGAAAACCAGTGTTTAAATTCAGAATTAAAGACAATAAAAGGGTGCTGTTGGGTTTTTTTTTTTTTTTTTTGCACACCTTGTTATCCAAGCCAGCAATCTCCTGCTGACTGGCAGTGGACAGCAGAAAAGAGTTCATCTGGGTCTTGAGAGTATCATCCACTTCAACATCAATATCATAGCAGGCCGTCTTCTTCTGGTCATTTGGGTCCACACTGGTGTTGGGTTGAACAGCAATACGTAAAAATTAGGCGGATCTTACAGGGCTATGTCACGGAAAAACAATGTCGTGGTTAAAGTTCTACCTTATGACATGGTTAATGATGATTGGCTCTGGCGGCATGAGCAGAGCGTGCAGGCGTTGAGGAATCTCAGAAAACTTCATCCTCTGGGTCTCAAAGATCTACAGGGAACAAACAGACAGGTGATCTTTAGTTTAGGATTTTAACAAGTGACAGGCAGTGAAATTATACTCATACATCATAAAAATCAGTGTTTCTCATCCTCACCTGCTGGAGGTATTTATCACAATTAATGAACTCGCGCTCATGTGGGTCCTGCAGTTTGTGCGTCTTCACGTACTGCCACAACGCCTGGATGATGACGGGTCTTGTCTGGGTATGGATGCCCAGCACACGGGCCAGTCTGGGGTCCAGTTTAAACTGTGGAGGCTGCAGAAGGCCCAGGACGAGATGCACTTTTAACCGACGCACAGTATATTATAAATGACACAAAAACTATCATCACCGGTAGCTTTCACTCAGTTAAGTTAAATTGGTTTGCCTGATTATTATTATTATTATTATTATTATTATTATTATTATAGCGGCATCTAGTGGTTCCTAGGGATTACACCAGGTTTTAAATAGAAATAAATTTGATGGAGGATAAGAAGTATAGTTGAACCAATCAGCATTTTAAACATTTTAATATTTTGTAACAGATAAAATTAGCATTGTGATTATTTTTGGTGAAACAGGAAAAAAGGTTTACACAAAACAAATCAGTAATACAAGATGATCACAGCCTGCCTTAACAGTAGTTGTACCTGGTAGTCAAGCATGAGGAGAACAGTACAGCGCACTCCTACGTCTCCGGGCCTTTTCACCTGAAAGCCGTCAGTCTCCTGAGTAGTGGGCGTTCTGTGCCACTGCGCAAACCAACCCACAGTCATTACTCACAAACAAAACCCTTGTCAAATCAATGCCTGATGGCCACCAAAGGCAAAACATCTTACCTCTACTAAATGATTGTCAGGCCCATACAGGTCTTTGTCCAGTTCAATCACTAAAGACTTAAAGAAAGAGGAAAATTTCCTCTTCTGCTTAGTGGCCTCATATTTCGATACAGCAGTCTGGAAGAAATTAAATGGACAGAAATGCAAATATTATAGCCATGGCCATGAATATTTAACGATTATGCTTTTAGTGGAAAACAAATGATTTGATAAGTACATTTAAAGATGCAGGCCACAACTTTTATTCAGTACATTTCTCAAATTTTGCAAATGTCTCCTCACAGTCCATTACGTTTGTCAGCTAAAAAAGCTAAAGTTTGTCAGCTAAAAAACAATCAGTTTTTCTTGTACAGGGGGAAAAAAAAGAAAGAAAGAAAAAAAAAAAAAGACAGTGGCTTGTACTGAGCCTCATAACACTACTCCGGCCAATCAGCAACAGGGAGTTTATGCTCATATACAGGACTGGTAGAAGAGGAAAGGGGGAAGAAGAGAAAGTGTTGTGGCAATTTTCTTTGGCAATTTGTGAGCATGAACGTAGGGGCGGGGCTTCTGAAGACACACTAAAGGGAGGTGTGTAGTTAATAATGAGAATTATAATTCTCTGAGAGATATATATATAGAACACTCCATACATTGATACTCACGTCCTCGAGCAGCCGGCCTTCCACTCGCAGCTCCCATGATGCTACAGTTCCCTCGCCATCCTCAGCGTCAGGCTTGGCAGGGTTGAAAGTGTTGGAGATGAAAATCCGTAGCTTCCGTTTTTGCTGGATAAAAACAACAATTCGACCATTTTAATGACCATTAAATGACCTTTGTTTTTTTAGAATTACAGAAAGCACTGGATGGTCTCTACTTATTTATTTATTTATTCATTCAACTACTGCACTCTTCATTTATTGGTTTTATTTTTACTCACAAAACTGCAAATTGTGTTCATCCACTGAATCTAAATCAGCCTAAATATGAAAATCACAGATTCTTACAGAATCCTGCTCAAGGGCGAGGGTTGTGGAGGTGGTGCCCGCCCATATTTTTCTTCTTCTTTAGAGTAAAATGGATTTTTCAATACACACAATGTCCATTTATATTATTAATTTTGTCTATATTAACACCAGCTTTAATATTTCTCCTCATTGTAAACTCACAATCTATTTATATTTAGAACTGCAGTATCTTTTAATTCCTGGTGCTGTTTTTACTGTATGTAAGTAGCAACGTTTAACCTTGATGGGTCTCTTCAGTGCCTCCTGGATATCAAGTCGCTTGCGCATGATGGTTTGATCCAGCTTTCTCTCAAAGGCCAACAGATCCATGTAAGCCTGAGACTCAGGGACAAGCTCTCTGATCTGGACAGACAAGAAAAAGAAAGAAACAAAAACCAGAACTTACATTCTGTGTAGAATGTGTTCTATGCTCTGCTGGACATGACACGCATTAGTAGCTGAATAAACATCTCTGTATACATCGTCAAATACCACGTGCCTCTTTAGCGTGCCATTATTAACTTTCACGTAAGCCGATTTTCGTTCTGCAGGATTATAATAATATTGTGCGCGTTTGTCTGTCCACAGTCCACGAGTACGCGCTCCATCCTACTTTTTAAGTTATTACCTTTCACGTGAGCTATATACGGTTCATATTACTACACATTTGAGAGCTTACGGTAATTGTACTAAAGTCATTTAGAAAGATCAACTGAGATAACTAGGTGATGTTTGTCAAACCCATCAACAGGAGGCGTGGCCTATATCTAAACACGTGCACATGTTTTTTATAAGACAAGACAGTTAATACATCGATTTTAAGAAGCAATACACCACAGGGTTGATGAGGGGAGAAAAGGCCACTTACTCTCTGAGGTAGAATTTTATCAGCCATTTTCTTCTTCTTGGCACTACTAAAGAAAAAGAAGCCCACAGTTTAGATATAAAAATACTACAACAGTACTGAGCAGCTGTACTGATGTTACAAATTTTTGTTTTTTCAAGACATACTGTTGGTTGCGGTTCTGTTGCTGGACCTGTTGTGGGATCTGAGGTGGCGCAGGCCTCTTGCGAGACGGGTCCATGACCGGCATTCCAGGGCGAGGTACTGGACTCGCACCGTAGCCTGGAGGACCCATGGGCGGGCCTTGAGGAGTCATCCGGTTCGCTGGGGGCATGCCGGGTCTCTGTACATAGAGAAAGGCAACATCTGTCAGCTGATTAAACGACAGACAATTCCACTGAGATACATGTAGAATTAAGAATGAATCTGATTTGTAGTGTACTGCTCACAGAGTTGAGCTCAGATTGCTTTTATTTCTTGGAGCCATACTGAAGTGTACAGTCCCAAGGTCACAGAAGGTTAGGCAGTCTCTACATGTTGCCTTCTATAATCTGTCTGGATGCTAAGGCTTTACATTTGAGGAAACGCATCATTAGACTTCACTTACTGTAACATTAGCAATCTTTTTTTATATCAATCATTTCATCCCATGTTTCGACATCCCATGTTTCGACATTGTATCTACAACACTAGCTAGCGAGTGGTAAACTAAAAAAAAATAAAAAATTTAAATAAAGCCACTGTATTTATTGAACCTTTTGAGAGCTGCTGCATGTTGGAGTCACTACACCACTTGATATTTGAATTTTAAGTTCCATCTCCCTTAAGAAGCTCCATCCACATTCACAGACATGTACTGCCAATGTAAAGACATGAAAATCACCACTCCATCTACCATCCAGCCAATCAGCAAGAGAATATTTGTGTTGTACATAAACACAATCACCCCCTGTCACTGATTGGCTGGAATAATATGTTTCTTGTTCCAAGCCACTTTCTTTGTTTTTCTTCTACAGGGCCAGGGCTGTGAATAAACACCAGATTTTATCCTCCACAGCTCAAAAGAAAAGAAGAAATGTTATGCGTTTGCAAAACAAAAGAGATCGATGTTAACTGAAAATTATACTGCATTACCATATCAAAAACGCTACAATTTTTTTCGCACACAAACATGATACGCTGTGTGTGCAGAGACATTTGTTGGATTCAACCCCACTTCTGTCTCCTTGTTATTGGTGGGTTCAATGAAGTACCCAGAGGGAGTAGCCTCAATAAGTAGAAGAGCTTTAAGTTGTTCTATACTATGTGGTGATGAGTGCAGCTGACTGCCTCCAGCTCGAATTGCGTTCGGGGCACTAGCTTGGATCCAGCCCACATCCAGGTAATTTAAGGTTTTTCTCTCACCCCATTACCTATGCAGCTTGATACAGCCGTACATTAACATATCAACTTCCAAAGCACTAACTTTCATGCTCCTACCACTCATTCCATTGTCTTTTCATTTGATGCTGTAATCTATAAGCTCTTAGAATTTATAAGGTAGTATAAAAAAACTTTTATATGCCTTGTATTAGAAAACACTCGGTCCACTCCACAACTTTATATCTAATAGTGATGCTAATACAACCTAGCCTCAGCGCATCACAGCTGTTATCAAAATTTCAGCCATTTCACAAATCTGCTCAGGTTGTTTCAGGTGCCCCTTGTAATGCCAACGCACACAGCAGACAGAAGGTGAGCAAAACATCCTCAAAGTACCTCAAAGAAACCGGCTTTGGGAAGGTCACCTTCAACACTGTATGCTCATTAACTGTGAAGGTCTACCTTCTAAAGAAATGAAAGGGGGGGGGCGGCGGCTCCACATTCATGGGGGAGTACGAGAACTGTTCGAGGGTACAAGAACTACCTAAAATAGGAGACACTAAGTAAAAAAAAACAAAGAAAAAAAATAGCCATTTTCCGATAAAAGAAATTCAGGACTGATAAAATTCTAGTATTGCTCATTGAACAGATAAGGCATGTTATTGTTCTCTAACCAAGTTTCTTTAAAACGGGGAAAAAATTGAGATTGAGTACATATGACACAGGGACAGAATGATCAGATTCTTTCAGGATAATAAGCAGTTACAGGAGGTGAAGTATGATAAAGAGAATTATTCTCCACATCCTATAAAGGACAAATTCTATGATGTTTTATTATTTAATCAAAATATTTAAGTAAACAATCAAGTTAAGGGTTGTGCAGTCTAGTCATGCAATAATCGTTTTCACTTATCCACCGGGAATAATTTGGTTACCCAAAGGCAATGATACAATAATTCAGCTGACAGAAGAAAACTAACTCCCAAAAACTATTTGCGTTCCACCAACCAGAAACAAGAAAATATCTTGAAAAAATAATGGAAGTTTTTCACCACCCACAGTCGCAGTCTGCCACTGATTCTGAAATCCTAGAAATTAAATAGGAAAAAAACAAAACAAAAACCTGCTCTAAAAAATTACAAAGGAAACATTTCACTGTTTAAAAAAAAAGTGCTTAAAAGGCAGGTACTGAACTAGGAATTTTTTTTGCTAAATTATATATGTTAAAATCAACAAAATACAAGTAGTTCTGACCATTATTACAGATGAAAACCGATGATAATTTTTTCTCTCCAAATAAGAGCTAAGCAATGTAAACAAACAACCATAAGGGATACCAGCTTCCTGAATCGAACTTTATGGTTTGTGTACACAATAACCTGTGACATCATTCTCGGAAAGTCCGGATCAATTTGCACCATCAAGAGTCAAACATGGCGACGCCAAATAGCGGGTCCGAACAGAAAAGAGCAAGACGTGAACATGAAAAGGAACGACAGAAAATGAGGATTTACATCCCCGATCACTGGAAGAGGCGGCAGGCACTACAGGAAGAGTGAAATCTTCAAACACATTGAGAAACTGCTAGGTTTTTGCTTGATGGTCAGTAAATTTACAGCGTTTAGCAGATGCTTTTATCGAGAGCAATTGTTTTATACACTGTATTAATCCCGCAGGGGAAATTACTGCCTCTGCATTTAACCCATATAAAGTGAGCACCATTGAATTGTGGGTACAAAAACTTCGGCATTATTCGGGTATATGTGTAAATGAAAGTCAATGGTTGTGAAAACTCGCCCTGCAAGTTCTCGAACACTTTTGTACCCGGTTATTGGAAATGAGTAATTAATGAGTAATTACAGAGGACATGCCTTTACAAAACGAAAAAAAAACCCTTGAATGAGTTTGAACAGATGCTCTCTAATGATATGTGAATAACCATGAGATTACAACTGATTATAGAACATTTACTCTACGTTCACAGAATCCACGATGGTACCATTATGGTGCCGGCGCAGTGCTTCCTCATTCTCCTCCTGGATATGACGCGCATTGTAGAAGATCTATTTTGTTCAAGGTCACTGTGCTGAGGTCAAAGGGCACATAAGCAAATTAGCGACCCCACACACAGGTTTGGGTCATAGGTGCATAAGTGCATATGCAAAAGTTCAGAAAGCTGGTGTGTACATGAGCTAAACACTGGCCCGGACAAATTTTTCATGCCGCCCGTCCGCCTGCCAAGCCTACGACAATACCCCTCCAGCCATAACCAACTGAGGGGTAAAAACTGCACGACAAATGATACCGTGCACATGACATAACTTGGTGGATATTGTTGAATAGTACTATTCTATTACTAACAGTATTTATTACTGAAACAAGGTTAAAAAATTATTGCGTATAATATTTTTATATTGTTCTGCTGAGTTCTCATACCCATCCGTCTACTCAACAAGCAATTTAACACGGATTATTTTGTATTACCGACTTCTAGATTCTGCTCGAGACGGATAAATACATTTTCAACACTGACATTAACCATAAACTGTGATGGTGGCAGTGAAAGATGAAATGTTCACAAACATCCAAATCACTGCCACCTGTATCCACAAAGCAACACAAAGAGTTCAAATCAGTCCTAAAAAAATCTGCTTCATACTCACCAAGCCATGAGCCAGGAATTCAAACAAACGGCTTCGCGTTTCAGGCCACATGTGTGACACTGGTTACACAGGTCTGAATCCAAAAGATAAAACACCTGGATCTCTTTCACTAACTGAAAAAACCACCAACATCAAACTCCACCCGCCGATCCTTTAAAGACACACACGTCACTCCACCCGCTGGGTGTCTAAAGGCTAAGAACTGGTACACAAGTCTTCAAGAATGCGTCTCAAGCCGCTGGAGAGCAGAACATCAATAGGAACATGTTTCATAACCACAGCTTGGGGGTGGGGTGGGTGGGGGGGGGTGGGGGGGGGGTTTGTGTTACCTGTTCATTCTGTATTACATGATGAAAGTTTAATTTTCTTCACAAAAAAAATAAAAAACTGCACTCTTTTCAGAGCGCACTGCGCTGATCTGACCTTGAAGCTCAAAGCAAGCGTGGAGACGGTGGACATGTTGAACAGACTGACGTGCGAGCACATGGGTGTTTTATGGAAATCGTCAAGGTCACAGAGAAAAGCGGAGAATGTGGCTTAAGAGAAAAATGTCCTCCAGTGATGAGAAATTCAGTAGTCACTAATAATATATCTGATAAAACTCTTTTAGAAAATTGCTCTGCACATTAAAGTCCGCTCTGCACATCGGCAGGCTGGAACTCATCAATCAAGACTGTGGAAGCACAAAATTACCAACTCAGTGCTCATTTTAGCAGTGTTCTCCAAAGATGATGGTACTAAACAGTAAAACTCTGCAAAAAGTCAGTGAGAGTTCAAATCAATCCATTAAAGAAAGTAGACATCAAACAAGCAACATTGGTCAGGCGTAAAAAATAAAATAAAAAAATAATGTGTTGCCCCTAACCCGAACGACCCAGCAAAATTGTGAAACCAAAAAGTATTTCGGCATGTGGGGAAAAAAATTAAATAAACCAACCGACCGACCTCTCAGTGTTGTGACAGATCGGACTATTTTTATGCGTCAAGGCACCTGCCAGCCGGTTATTTTGTTTACGTGACATTGACCTACGGAGTCAATGCGAGTGCTTCGTATTTAATGACTTTCAGAATCAGCCAACGAGAACGTGTTTTAGCGTGCGGCCAATCGCAACAATATATTCTATTGGCGAACTTCGTTTGGGACAATGACGTGAAGAATATCTAGACTGCGCATCGCCCCTTCTCGCGTGGCTTCAACTTCTGGTCAGGGCAAAAAACCTCGGAGGTGCTTGATTTGTGTTGTGGATTTGTGTTATTTCGGTGTTAAAACAGTTGGTTCGTGTTGCACTGTTGGCTGTGAAAACCATGAAGATGGTCACTAAGAAATCTCTTCTAACCAGTAAGTGTTTTTTATTCTTTGTAAAACGGAAGTCATGCTGATAATTATGGATAATAGCATAGTGTCCAGCACAGGCACTTAATACTATAGACTACAGCCAGCTTAAGGGAGTACAGTCTGATCTGCACAACACAGTGTAGGGAGAAGAGAGCACTGTCTGCACTGACAAGATTCTACAAGAGTGAGCAGAGAAGAAGCTGTCTGATGATTTGGGTCACTTTACTACCATGTACTAGTAGCATGTGCTGCTTATTTAAGAGTACAAGTTGAATTATGTTTCCTTGTATATAAATCTTTAATAGAGAGTTCGACTAAGAACAACTTCTTATTCTGTATAGTACAATAAGCATTTGCGAGCTCATGTATGCAGAAGAGGGTAAAAAGCTTGTTTCAACCCGGGTGTTTTACTGGGGGGGTATTACTTGTTTTTTAGCATTACCATGCTAACACATGGAGTCAAAATGTTTCAGAAGTAATAACCTCGTCCCACTGGGTCTTTTTTGCCTCTGGGATATACTCCAGATAGAAATTCATCAGCCTCGGGAGGGATCTTGAGCACATTCCCTGATCTATCTGCAAATATTCAAGAGCTTTGTGAGCCATCCTGAAGCTTCGGGAGGCCTCAGGATAATCACAAAAATGTAATGTTTGCACTGAAATTTTTCCCAATGTATTCCTGACACTTTGTCGGGAAAACAGGACGTGGAAGCTTCCCGGGAGGGGCGCTTTGTTCCTGGCTCAATGATTGGCTGAATTCTACACACACGCACACAATAAAGATGTGTTGCACCGGGATCACTTACATTAGGGCTGCTGACATGCCACCACACAAGCAAATGACTTCTCAAAACAAGAAATCTGAAAAGAGGAGAGGGGAAGCACACAGACCAGCCCCTCCCGAAAGTCAATCCCAAAGTGAAGGGGCTTTGAAACATTCTTCTACACAACACTAACAGCAAGAAAAGCTGTCCTTCTAACTCCTGCTGTTCTTGTAGCTCAGCCATAATATGTATAATTTCTGCCATCATGCAAGAAATGAATGGTGCGAATTGCCAAACTATACATTTTTCCAGTGGGACCAATGAATAAGGTCTAATCACAATTTTGCCTTTTTAAACAAGCAAAGCATATTATGAAGCACACGTGCATGGGAGTTAACCCACAACATGTTGCATCTTCTGCTTAAAATTAAACAGCAAGAAATACAGCTAGCTAGTTCAGACGTTTGAAAGCTAACAGAAGAATGTGAAAGTTAGAGCTGCTAAAACAGACAAATTCTACCTGCTAGCCTCACCACAGTGCAGAAACCATGTGTTAGCTGGCAGTGGTCTTTGCAGTCTGGTGGTCATGTGTAACTTTTTTGGCCAGACTATGGGCAGCATGAGGCAACGCAACAGGAGCATCACACTGGTGCCAGTCTCTGGATGTCGGCTTAGGGCATTCAACCTTAAAAGAGCAAAACCCTGTGTTTTCCAAAGTCACAGCTTCAACTCTGCTTGCAGAAAAAGTGCTAACACAAAGACGAGACATAAATATTTCCTCATGACCAGATTCAAGAACTGGGCAGTAGCATAGTTAATTTTTTCTGTTTAACTATTTTATCCTCGGTCAAAATAAAAATATAGTTCCAGCGATTACTAACTCCTTTGTGGTCATTTACGATGATTACTGATCCCAATGTTGGGGGTTCAAGACCCACTATCAGCGGGTTGTCACTGCTGTCCCCCCAGTGCAGCTAATTGGGTTATCACTGGGTTAGGGCACTGTTTATGGTGAGAGGTATGTAAAAGAACCATTGCTGATTTTCGTCAAAAGTAGGCTTCACACATCAGCGTGTTTCTGCCCTGCGATGGCCTGGCAAGCTGTCCAGGGTATACTCTGTCCTCTCCCTGCTGCCTGGCGCCAGCCTCCCCTGTGACCCTAATTAGGAATAAGCGGTTAATGAATGAATGAATGAATGTTCTGAAGGCTTCTCAGAAGTACAACCAGAGAGGTTTTGCCTGACCTGGACTTGCACAATGTGCTTATGATTATCCTTTACTGAAAGTTTAACGACCAAACCAACAAACAGACAAAATCACAGATAACTAAACGTGAGCAACTAGGAACGGCACGTCAATTCATATATGAGCCAAGCAATTAATTACACACATCTAATGAATTTAATTTACTAAGAAAGTAGTGGCAGGAAACCATATATACCCACAATTAAGGCTAAGGGTGTCCAAATACAGCACTTTGGAGCCAAATGTGTCAGGAGGACAGATGTAAAGAACCTGTGGGACGAAATATAAAAAGTGCTGTAATGACCACACATTTTACCTGATTTTGATGGATATACACTCAAAATTAGGACAGCATGTCCTGTAGTGGATAGCATGTCCGTCTCAGGGCAGGAAAGTCACGGTTGAGTCCTGGGCTACAAGAGGGCATTTCTGTGTAATTTAAATATTCTGTCAGTGCTGGTGTGGGTTTCATACAGGTACACCAGTTTCCTCCCAGAGTCCAATATATGCACATTAGGCTGTCCGAATATTCCAAACTGCTTCTAGGTGCGAGTTTGAACATTTGGGTGTGTGCTCGTTTTGTGATGGTCTGGTGAGCTGATCAGGGTGTACCCCATGTTTGCCCAGTGTCAGCAGAGATGGGCTACAGTCGGGCCACGAGCCGAACTGGATTTAACAGGTCAGCAAACAAACGAATGAATGAATGAACGAACAAATGAATACAGTCAAATTAAAACTAAGCCACTAAGTTAATATAATTTCATAGTGGATGGAAAGTACGTAAGTATGTATCAGTGACTGTGATAGAGGATAGAGGATAGAGATCTGGGCTTTCTGTAGAAAAGTTTTGGCATGCCTGGGTTGACTCTTTCCCCCAAAAATTGGGATTTCGGTTTTTGGTTCAGAGCACAGACATACAACATTCTGATCTTACCCTGGTGAAATTAGTTTAAAGAATGTAAGAATGTCCCAGTGTTAAAAACACACAAGCAACATTATAGGTTAACTACCGACAAACCCAAAATCTTCAACAGTACAAGACTGAATCTTATAGTACCTTTCAAAAATAACAGTGCCTTTTCTGTACAGTGTACCCTTACAACAAAATACAAAATAGCCTTGAAACTCTACACGTCATAGATTTTTTTTAGATATTTAAATGTATATTACACTTTTTGCTGTTATTCAGTAATAAACAAATGACAACTGAAAGGCATTAAACCATAAAAACACCGCTATGCTAACTAGCTAACCAGTTAGCTCATCAGCTACAAAATACTGAACGACTCTCTGGCCGAATAGCAAACGTCTCCGTGGTAACCTTCTAGTCCACTACACAGGGCAGAAGTCACCGCGATTCAATACGTTATGAATATAGCACATATATATGTGTGTGTGTGTGTGTGTGTGTGTGTGTGTGTGTGTGTGTGTATAGGTTGCATGCAGCCGTTTGGGATTCAGCCGAGCAGCATATGGTGACGACCCGCCTGTTCAGCCCTCTTTGTTCTCACTCTTACCGGGTATCCAGGCCCAGGCAGGGGTGACCGGTACAGTGGATTCTGCGGCCCCGCGGGTCCCATCCTTCCTGCAGGCGTTCCAGGAGCCATGCCCGGTCCTCCTCCACCCGGTACCGGAGGTCCCGGTCCCATCCCGCCGCCTCCACCACCACCACCTCCTCCTCCGCCTCCAGACGCCGCTTGCTGAAAACCGCCACGCGCCGCCATCTTCTCTCCACAACGCGGAGAAGCACCTAGCAAACAATCCACCTATGGGAAGCCGAGGTGTGTCACGTGACAGGAAACCGGAAGTGTTGTCTGTGACATACTCTTTGTAGTTTTTGTTTGTTTGTTCGCTTTTTTTGCAGTCCGTTTACAGGTTGTCACACTCTCACTCACTTATTTTCGGAACCGCCGGAGCCCGTCTCACTCGGCGACACTGGGCAAAGGCAGGGTACACCAGGCCACCGCAGAGCCTAATGAGAATGTCTCGACTGTGGGAGGAAACCGGAGTACCCAGAGGAAACCCACCCAAGCATGGGTAGAACATGCAAACTCCACACAGAAATGCCATCGGGCTGGTGTGAAGTGGATGTGCGAACACCAAGAAGGTCCTGGGCTCCAGGCCGATGGCATTTCTGTGTGGAGTTTGCATGCTCTACCCATATATATATATCCTTCCTTGTCTTTCGGCTTCTCCCTTCAGGGGTCGCCACAGCAAATCATCTTCTT
>JBCNYG010000021.1:8467057-8487265 GCA_039654305.1 Porochilus rendahli
AGAACATGCAAACTCCACACAGAAACGCCCGAGCTGGGAATCGAACCCAGGACCTTCTTGCTGTGAGGCGGACGCGCTAACCACTACGCCACCGTGCCTCCTGCATCTCATCATTTATATTGAAATCAGCAACCACATACAGCAAGCAAATTCGTTCAATTCACAGCTCAACGTGGTACCAATATGCCGCCATTTTGGTCTGTAACGTAATAGGTCAACCAGAAAAAGCCCAAAGCTTTAGCCAATAAATCAATTACTCTCGCATACGTCTGTATTAGGTCATGGACAGTGGCCCAGTTAAATGGCCTAGTCAAGCTATAAAAGTATCTCGACTTAACTGTGCGTGAAAACCTACTGACAGAGATGAACAACCGCAGACACATTTACGCCCATGAAAAATTTAGAGCATCCAGTTGACCTAATGGGAGGAAACCAGAGAACCCAAACAAAACCTGTGCAGGCACAAAAGAGAACATGCAAACTCCACACAAAAAGGCAGCTGCAAAGTTCCCAAATCCTTTTTGCCAAACACAGAAGCACTGTGCCGTCCCCCTTATCCCAACATGCAACACGTGATGATTACTGACTGCTTTTGCCACCGCAGTGGCTAATGGTTACTGAAAATGACTTTCTGTTGAGGGGTGATCCCACCAGAGATGCTATAGAAAAGTGACCAGCTGTCTCTTTTTATTCTCAAAAAGTTCTCAAATTTGTCCCACAACATTCATGGGATCGTATTTTGGTCACCTGGTATGTGAAGTTCTTGTGTCTTCTCAAACAGTCTGCACATGTTGTGAGAAGGTCGCAAATTAGCTGTTTTGCCCACAAATTATTCGTTTTTCATTCGCAAGGAAAATCATCAAGATGCAGACTTCCACACGGAAACCTTGAAAAAAGTTACAGACATCCGAGCATTTTGTCATCATTTGTATTTTATTCTCATTTTGTTTGTGCTTATAAAATGCAAAAAAAAAAAAAAAGCAAGCAAAACACGACTGATTAATGACAGGAGATTCGTGTTTTTTTTTTTTTTCCAAACATCTGCAAACCATTTGCAAATTCCTTGCAAATCAGTTGTGTGACTTTTGCATGGTATATGTATTTAAGCTGCAAAATATACACTTACATGTGGAGTCACAAAGCATAAATTTGTGTCAGTCGCTTTTCTCGCGCACCTGTAGTGTGATCACTCCCTAAGTAATTAAAGGGGTCAAAGTATGTAGGCTAGTAGACCAAAATTATTTTGTTCCAATCTGGACTTTTCATTATTATTCTGGTAATTATTAAAATTATTAAAATATAATTAAAATTACTCTATGAAAACATGATGAGGTGTTTTCATGATACCACCTCTGAATCCTTCATTCAGAAAAGAACGCTTCGTTCATTCGCTGGACCGTGTAATCCTATTAGGGTCACAGGAAGGCTGGATCACTCTTCGTAAAGGTCGAGGTAAATGCTACTGAAAATTAAATAAATGTCCAGATGTTTAATATATCATGTAACACTAAATGGTATCAGTTGGGGCAGTGGTGATCCGGATGTAGCATGCTGGGTTACTGATCCAAAGGTCAGGGGTTCAAGCCCCATTGCTGTCCCAACCAGTTCAGCTAACTGGGTTATCAAAAGCCAGCCATGTCTGTGGTGAGAGGCATTTAAAAGAACCATTGCTTACTTTCAAAAAGAGTAGGTTGCATTGCTGTCAGTGTTTCTCCCTTACGATGGCCTGGAGAGCCTCCACGGTGTACTCTGCCCTCACCTAGAGTCAGCTGAGATGGGCACCAGCCTCCCCACGACCCTAATTAGGATTAGGTGGTTCCGAAAATGGATGGATGGATGTTGTGGAGACACTGGTGCAGATGTTTATGTTTAAGGCATCGATGCGTGTATGTGGTTTTGTATGTACAGGCACATGGTATTTTTTATATGTTTATGTGTATGTGAGTGATTGTGTAAGTATATATCATGTTCTGGTGAGCTATTCAGGGTACACCTGCCTTCTCCAATTGAAGGCTGAGATGGGCTCCAGCATTCCCATGACTGTAGTAGGGAATATGTGGGCATACTTGTTTTCTTTTGCAACATAATTTTGTGTGTGTGTGTGTGTGTGTGTGTGTTTATCTCGTAATCTAGACCACTGAGTCTGTAATTATGTTGAATTAAATTGAATTAATAGATCACTAGACGGAGAGCATCAAATCTTGGCAAAGGCACGTCTGACTTCTTTCAAGATGACATGGATTTCATGGATAAATGAAATATTAAATTATTACAGAAGTTTGATTGTCAAAGGAAACAGTCGTTCCATACCGCAATTTGTGATCTCTGATGCTGCAATTTAGGCTGCAAAACAATTTATTGAAATTGTTTAAAAAAAAGATTGCTCAGATGGTCATTACAGGTTCATTCAGTCTAAGGATGCTGCCTCTAAATATATAAGAGGGTGCAATTTAAATGACGCTGATATCAGGCTGCCACATTTATGCAGTGATTGTTGAGACACTCTATCTTTTGATACATTTAAAGGCTGAGAACCTGGGTGGTGTAACCAACTGTAAAGCTCATTTGAGAAAAAATGAAGTTTGTGCAATATAAAAAAAAATCAGGGATAATGCTCACAATATGATTCAAGGTTTCTGTGTGGAGTTTGCATGTTCTCCCAAAAACATTGATGGTTTTATGTGTGTTGCTTTGCAATGGCCTGGCGAGCTGATCAAGGCGTACCCGGCCCTCGCAGAGTCAGAGTCAGCTGAGATGGGCACCAGCCTCCCTAATTAGGATTAAGCTGCTTGGAAAATGAATGAATGAATGAATGAAGTCATTAACTGATGAAAAAAATTTAAAGAAACCCCACCAGCCAAACCCCTCTACCATGCTTGAGAGTAACACCTTGCTCATGTGAGAAAGATGACATCGTACTAAAAGAAATCAAAAATTACATTAAGCTTTTGCAAAATTATAAAGCTTTTTCCTCCCGAAATACAGGCTACGTGTAATTAATATTTCATCCTTCAAGCCTTTTAGGAAGAAACATCGTTTAAAAATTCTCAGCCTGCCGACCGATCCTGATTGAGAGAAATACACATTAAGATAATCAGTACAAGAAGATGTGAAGAGAGCTTGTGCCGGTTCTGCTACATTCATTTTTCTCTTGTGTCCACTTTCAACATATGTTCAGGCTCAGCTTTCTTAAAAGAAACTGTGGGTGTCAATTAGTTGTAACTGACTCTCGCCAAGAGAGCCATCCGATTCCATATGGGAATCACACTTCAATTTCACTAAGAATCAATACTTCACACAACATTTCACTTTTATAGCTATGGGGCCCTATTTTCATGTCTGCATAAAGACTGCCACATAGAGCGTATACGGCATATTGGTACATTTGTAATTGTAATTTCATGCCCTGTGCGTTTTTCATTGGTCAAGCTTTGGGGAGGAAGGTTGGATGGGAGGGGGAAGGGGTGTGGTTTATGTACACAGATGAGGTACTTCCATGTCGGTATTTCCATGTAGGTTTAAGACATCGAATAAAACAAGCTTATTTGAAGCACCCTGCCTAAAATGACTAAAAAACAGAGCAGTGTGTCATTTTTATGAGGGGATTAGGCTTCATAAAACGGATGCTGAAAATGTGCGGTAATATTAATGGGTCATGGAAGAGTATTCTTAACAAACAAGTTTAAACTGATATGAGTGGTGACATTTCAGAATTAAGATCCTTCTAAATATGAATCCGCAACCTATTTTATTGGATGCTTATATTTACTGAGAGTTTACAACTCTGGGGGATGTACGAGAGGGTCAGAGAGCTATAAAACACACATGCACAATGTTTTAGAACGTTTCCAGACAGAGAGAGAGAAAGAGAGAGAGAGAGAGAGAGAGAGAGCACTTTCAGATACTTCACACATTTGATTTTGATTAGTGAGCTGTCTTTCTCAACATAAATGTCCTGATTTAATAGAGAATTGGAGTAAAATAATAATCATGTATTACATAGGCGGCACAGTGACGTAGTGGTTAGCACGTCAGCCTCACAGCAAGAAGGTCCTGGGTTCGATTCCCAGCTCGGGTGTTTCTGTGTGGAGTTTGCATGTTCTCCTTGTGCTTGCGTGGGTTTCGGTTTCCTCCCACAGTCCAAAAACATGCACAGTAGGCTAATTGGCTGTTCCAAATCACCCCTAGGTGTGAGTGTGAGTGCGAATGGTTGTGTGACTGATGGCCCACAAGGTGTGTGTGAAAGTGTGATGGCTGTGTGTTTGTGTTGGTTATCCAATAGACCGGCAAACTGTTCAGGGTGTGCCCCTCTTTCACCTCGAGTTGCCTGAGATTGGATCCTGCCTCCCTGTGACCCCACTAATATCAATAATAATGAATGAATGAATGACCTCAGATTGCTGTTGCTTCTTTTGAAGGGGTGAGCGGAAGGCAGTAGGATGTTCCAGATATCTCAGACCTTCAATGCTTAATGGTTTTCCTTGCAGCTTGGAATACAGTGTCCTCCGTTTGCTTTCAAAACAGCCTCAGTACTTTATGCATTGGACTTCACAAGGTGGTGTGAACATTTATTTAATATTCCCCACATTCTGACAAAATTGCATCATGCAATTCCTTCAGCTTTTTCAGCCGTATTTCCCGTTCAACCACATCCCCAAGATGTTTCACTGGATTCAGATCCAGTAATTGAGAAAGCCTATGAGGAACATTGAACTGATTATGTTCATGAAACAAGTTTTAGACAACATGTGACCCGGTGCACTATGCATCATGATGTAGGTAATAACAAATAGGTATATTGTGGTCATCCCAAGATATACATTGACTCACTCACTCATTTGTTGAAGCACTTACTCCTCCTATTAGGGAAGTGCTCAGGCTGGAGCCTTCTGCTTTTGTTACTCATCTGCCTCAAGGTTCAATGTGATGTGCATTCTGAAATATTTTCTGCTCAGCTCAATTATACACCAAGATTATTTGAGTTATTGTAGCCTTTCTGCCAGATCGAACCAGACTGGCCATTCTCTGACCTCTCTAAATCTGCAAGGCATATTTCCATCTATAAACTGCTGCTTATTGGATATTTTTTCTTTATTACCAAAACTGTTGTGGTTGAAAACCCCAGGAGATTAGCAGTTCTACAAATACTTCTACCAGTCCATCTGGCACCAACAATCATGCCATGGTCAAAATCACTGCAATCACATTTTCTCCCCATTTTATTAGCTGATGTGAACAATACCCTGCAGGATTTTATACATTATGCTGCTGCTGCATGATTGACTGATGAGATAATTACATGAATGGGTGTACAGGTGGGCCCAACCAACCTTGGTAGACAAAATGTCTCTCATGCAAAGCTCTTAAACAGAAAATATCAGACTTTGGAAATCGGACAAATATATAGAGGGCATAAAAAAGAATCACACCCCTACAAAATATCCCCATTCTTTTAGTCTGCAGCCTGAAAGCCCCTTTGGTGGTTAAAGGATCACCCCCTTGCATTAGTACTTTGGGATACCTCTCTACCAAATTTGCACCTCTTGAGTGTGCAATATCTACATTATAATAGAACTTATCCACTTGTGTTACAAAGATTTCTGGAGAAGGTGATGGTGCTATATTAAAAACGACACTAAACCATGGCCGTATACTGTATAAACACCCTGTATGCACCACTATATATTGTATAGGTACATGGTGGTGTAGTGGTTAGCACATCCGCTTCAGAGCAAGAAGGTTCTGAGTTCGAGGCCTGGACTCAGTGAAGGTATCTCTGTGTGGCGTTTGCATGTCCTCCCCGTGCTTGGGTGGGTTTCCTCTTTATACTCTGGTTTCTTCCTACAGTCCAAAGACATGCATGTTAGGCTAGCTGGCTATTCCAAGTTGCCTCTCGGTGTGAGTGTGAATGGTTGTGTGTTATGGACTGACGAGCTATATCGAATGTACCCCATACTTGCAGAGAGGCTGGGATGGGTTCTAACCTCCCCGCGACCCTAGTAGGATAAGGTGGTTCGGCAAATGAATTAATGAATGAACGTATACTACATACTTACTTTTGGTGGAGGACCTTTCTAGGCTTGTGGTTGCACCATGTTCCCTGTATGTTAAATACCTGAGGCTTTGTTGTGGTTATTGTTGTTTTATTGGACTTATTTTGAAAGCTCACTGGTGTTCATGATGCTGTTTGTTTTGATCCACCATTTAATACCCTCTGGGTGTATTTATATTGAAAGCAGGAGTGAGATGAAGAATACAAATCTCTCTGGATGCTACTTTTAAGGGGTGAGGGGGAAACACAGGGGAAAGTTAGAAATTCATATGTTTCAGTATATATGACTATGAGGTAGTTTCAAGTAGAATTCCTCGACACACTTGATAGGTTCTTAAGAGGCTTATATGGGCAATTAAAACTGTAATTTCATGGTTAATGGTTCCCATGAAGGCCCATGCCAACACAGCTATTATAATTATCATATTCATAACTTTAGAAGCTATGCCGGTGTCTCACAATCCAGGGCCATTCCAAGTTTTCAGTATAAATTTTTATGCCACAGAAGATTAAAGATGGCTATTTATTGTGTTTCATTACTTCAAAATGACTTCATAAGAAATTATGGAAATACAGTACACAGTATTGTGGGCACTTTGTGACTGTGTACTTATAATGAAGACAATACACAGACCTGTCTACTTCAACCAGTGTATAATATACCAAAAATTATACTATAATTATTCTATAATAAAGACAAGTCAAAGGGTAAACATGACAGTTATGATGGCTGTCATTAGCATTCACTCACTTGCCGATCCAGTTAATCCTGCTAGGGTCTGGATAGGCTGGAGCCTATCTCAGCCGACAATGGGCAAAGGCGGGCTACACACACACACACACACACACACACACACACACACACACACTACCACCTTGAAGTAATTTACAACAGCCAATTAGCCTAATGTGCATGACTTTGGACTGCGGGAGGAAACTGGTTAATGCTGAAAGGTCAGGTGATGTTTAGTTTTCCTCCTAAGCTCATCCGAATGCACAGAGTGACTCTGATCAAAAATATCATCACAAATCTCCGAGTGGTGTATGTCAACAGAAGTGTTCGATGGAAAATAACAAAGTCATGTCATGCAGACTGCCATTATATTACCTGATTAACACGTCTGTCAGCATGAGCCGCACGGTAGAGTGACTGCAGAGTATCAGACGCCAGAGGGAGTGATGCTACATTTTAAGAAATGACATTTTCCCGTCCTCTGGGCTTCAAATGTCAAGACTGTAATTTCAATCTAGTGACCTCTAGTGTGCATGCAGACAGAAGCAGCAGAAAGAACAGACTGATGTGAACTTCCAGGCCATGGAGATTTCCTTTAGTGGTAAAGTATTCATTCTTGTCCCACCTCCTTTTATCCCTTGCTTACTGTTCTCTCGCTGTGGGAGGCTTTCACATGGTCGGACAATTTTTCTATTGTCATCTTATTTCGTCTCATTTCCTGAACGGCTTTATCCCTTATTAGGGTCCCAAGGAAGTTAGAGCTCATCTCAGATGATTCTGGGCCAAAGGCGGGGTACACCATGAACAGACCATCACCAGACCACTGCAGTGCCAATACTCACATTCACACCCAATTGAGAATATTCATTTAGCCTAATTTGTATGTCTTTGTACTGTGGGAGGAAACCAGAGCACCAGGAGGAAACCCATGGCAGCATTAGGAGAACATACAAACTCCACACAGAAATGGCCTTACCAAGCTGAACCCCGGACCTTGCTGTGAGGCAGACATGCTAAGCTCTCCATGATTCCCCCTCTGGTTTAGTCTACATGCATATAATTTATTCTGTATCTGTAGGATCTGCACATTTGTAGACACACACACACACACACACACACAGCATTATGCATATTTAATGACTTTTTTAATCTGCACTGTAAAGTTCACTCTTACTTACTGATTCGCTGAGCCTCTTAATCCTACTAGGGTCACAGAGAGGCTGGAATTTATCTCAGCCGGCTCTAGTCCAAGGCAGGGTACACCCTGAACAGTTCGCCAGATCACCGCAAAACACACACAGCCAGTCACACTCACACTCACACTCACACTCACAGACAGTTAGCCTAATGTCTTTGGTCTGTGGGAGGAAACCAGAGTACCTGGAGGAAACCCATGCAAAACAGGGAGAACTTGCAAACTCCACACAGAAACGTTCGAGCCCAAGACATTCGTGCTGTAATTCGTGGCGGATGTGCTAACCACTATACCACTGTGCCGCCCCACACCAAAAGGTAATATGGCTGGTAAGTTCCACTCACCTGATAGATAATGGATACCAGGCTACTGAGAGAGAGAGGAAACTGATTGGTAAATCAAAAATAAAATAAAAATAAATAAAAATTAAATTGTGTAAAAGCTAGCAAAGTGAGTTTCTGTACAGTCATGTCAGAGGAGCTCTTGAAATTCTTACTTTCTGTCATTGCGAGCACAGGAGCCACCATCAACAATGAAGATGACTGTTTGTGGTCCGTATTTATTGAGTATGTAATGCATCCTGCTCCTCATTTAACCACTAACTGAATTATTGCATCATGGATTTCATTCATTCATTAATTTTTCAGATCGATGGATCCTACTGTATGATTTCAGTTTGCAGCAATAGCTCCACCTCTGCTCGGCGTCATTATACAGGATTTTAATTTTATTATTATTATTATTATTATTATTATTATAAACAGCGTTAACAGTTCCAGGAGTTTATGTTACAGTTGCTCCTCTGTAGGATCAGACCAGACCTGCCAGCCTTCACTCCCCATGCACATCAGTGAGCCCTGGGCACCGATGACACTCTTGGCAGTTCACTGGTTGTCCTTCCTTGGGACACTTTGGCAGGTTCTGTCCCCTGTATACCAGGAACACCAAACACCTACTATTTTTTAGGTGAATAAACCCTTTCATTTAAGTTCACAGTGTGACCCTCGTCAAAGTCACTCAGATCCTTTCGCCAATGAAGTTGGAGTGTTATGTACCTCAGCTAATTAGGAAGAATGTATTGTTTAGAGATATTTTTTAGTTTTAATTATTAGTACCACCAGTCATCATCTGAGTTTGAAAAAGGGGTGAGGGTTGAGGTTACACAGTCCACTGTTGTTGAGTTTATGCCCTTGTCTGTAGTTATAATAGACTTTCTTATTTATAATACTCATGAATATTTATTGACATTTTCATCATACATGGAATATCTTCGAAAATACTTTAAATGATATGCCTCTTAGCCTGTACTTTTGTCTGCATGAATTGAGCTGACAGTTCATTATTTTATTCCATATTTAATTTTTTTATGCTCCTTTGATGTCAGATGAAAAGAAAGACATTTCTGTTAAAATTTCCTCCAAATTATCTGCTCTCATGAGAAATTACTACGCTCTACACTGTTGTAGAGTTTATAGGACATCCTTTTGCACTTACTGTCACCCAGGTGGAGCTAATTCTTAAAAAAAATAAATAATAAAATAACTAAAATAGAAAAGGAGAAGAAAACTGATAAATGACTATGTACAAAGTCAAAGCTGGTCCACAAACTACCAGCTACAGCTCCTCCAGCTCCTGCTGGAAACTTTTAGAAGGTGTTGGAGACCTCTGACCGTGTTGTGTTTGACACTCAGTTGAAAGTGCGTTTGAAAGTGTTTGTGAATTTTCTATAATTGGTAGAAAAAACATCTTGAAATGCTCCTGGAGAAGAAGTTCAGGTCTCTGACTTTAAGAACCTTCAGTGATGTAACTGCTGCCATGGTGAGATGCTGTGGACGGCCCACGCTGCTTGTGGGCCCAGTGATAAAGATGCATAGGTTTAAATACCCAGACGGGGTTTTGGGTAACTCGATGTACTGATCACCATTTTAAGTCTGAGTACATTTTAGGTACTAAGACACAAAGTTCTACCGAAATGAGTTACACTGGTATTAAAGTGCACCTGTGGTGAATTAGTGTTACGAGATATTTAAAACGATCACATATAACATCAGCGGTTCCTTCTGGAAACATCAGTCCATGTCCGATTTTAAAATGTGTGTGTGTGAGTGCTGCGATACTGGGCGTGCTCAGGGACATGTTGCCTTGCTGATAAGTTGTTCAACCCTGGTAGTGACGTGAACTCGTTGGATTGGCCGGGCTGCATCACTGACCCGAATAGCATAACACATTATCGACCAGTGCTGAGCTGCAAAAACAACAAGCGCAGAGATTACAGAAAACCTTTCTTTTTGTTCTTAAACCAACTGACGACACGAAAGCCGAGTTGGCAAAACATTAGCTCCATAAACCATTTGGGATTTACCTGAAGGTAACCCACGCAAAGATGGGAAGATCATCAACACAGAAATGCCCTCGTTGAGCGCGGGACTCAAATACCAACCCATTTCATTTTCCTTGCAAACTATGACTGCAGGAAGTTTTTTGGAGTTATGGATTGTAGCATAACTTCAGGAGAAGGAAAAAACAAGCCAACAATATATAGTACCAGTTAAGAATCTGGACACACCTAATCATTCTAATTGAATAAGAATGTGGGTTCAAACCTACTGTACTGTATGACTGACTGCATAAACCTTTTCCCCCAAAACTACGCTAAAAATGATGTCACATGTTTGCGACATCCAGTCTTTAAACCATATTATTTGGATAAGATTATCCGAGGGAAACAGAACATATGTACATAAATAAACTACAATGATTAAATGACCAAAAAAAAACCTCAGTAAATCATACAAACATTCAAAGTCAGACGGTGAGACAGGAGAATTTTTTCTTGGGGAGGATTCCCCCCCCCCCAAATTTCTACCTAATTTGGTATAGCCAATTCCTACCTGTCAGGTACGACTATCCTAACACATAACAGCTACCAAACAACAAGGGCAGAGGTCACCATGTTGCATGTGATGCCAGTTAACTTTATCTTTTAGAATCACTGAGCATGCTCTGCTAGGACTGGTGCAACACACCCAGAGGAAAGTGCTATCTACTCCTAGGCATGATTGGTCAGTCATATATAAATGATAGAGAAGAGAGTGTATGCCATTCCTTACTCCCTAAGAGCTTGGATGGTTCTGGTCAATAGACAGCTCCATGGGTGCATTATCTAGGGCTCAAACGTGCAAACTCGGGATGATAGGGTGGATTTTCTATTGCACCACTCAGAAATCTGAGGCAGAAGAATGTTTTAGGCTCAGCTGACACAAATTGGCAGGTAAAAACGTAATCTCTTTTTGAAACACAATACAATGTAAACTGAGAATCTGATTTTCTTCTTCCTTCCCAACATCAACCTGAAAAACAAACAAAAAACTAAACAAAACAAGGAATGCATCTAAAATCCTTAATGATATTTATTATACCTTCATAGATAAATAGAACAGTCTATTATCAGTAAAGATGATGACTGGACTATCAGGCAACATGTAGTAGAAAAACAAAAATTGGAATAATAGACTTATGTTTCTGATTATCACGCTGATCGTAGTCTCTGAAAGAACATGATCCTGTCTTTTTCAACAACCTTTACATAATGGTGGTCTTGTGCTTCAATATGATGTCTGAAACAGTGACAGTTTTGAAAAATTATAATAATCTCACGGAATTGTAACAGAGAAATAATTCATTGATAAGCGGCAAAACACACACACACACACACACACACACACACACACACACACACACACCTTATAGGTCATGTCATTATCATACATACATGTATATCGTATCTAACGCACACACCTCAGGCTGAGGACACACAAGAGAAATCCAATCACACATACATATGATTGTAGGGTTAAGGCACCCAAACAAGACACACATCCACCCAACCCACAAACACACCTTTATATAATTAAAGCAAATAATAAGAATGGATACTGAAAAAAAAAAAAAAAACAACTGAAAACATGCACAGGAAGACGAATACAAGCATGCAGTCACGAGATGAGAGCTGGATGGAACAAAAGACTGCTGAACGCAGCTTTCTTCACCACGCACAGGTGATCATTTCCTGTCAGTTATCAAAATACATTCTTAAACAAGACACACTGATTGTGATTGGAACGTCATTGGAATTCATTGGTCACCACGAATGCTGCTACATGAATTAAGCGCTATATTATTTCTAACGATCTAATCAATCCACTTAGTTAAGACGGTGTATAGCTGCTGTTATGTACAGGAAAGGCAGGGGACTCCGCGCCGCAGGAAGCCTGTCCGCTTGAGCTGTGATGTTCCACGTCACAAAAGGCTTCGTCAACAAAGAGTTCCCTTTTGAGGCAGTGTTCCAAAATCCTTGAAAAGTACATATATGGTTGTGTTGTGGAACAGTACTACAGTGTTTCATGGTTTCAATGTTTAGTTTTTTTTTTTTTATTATATGATGCAGTGCGTTAAAATCAATTCCATGTTGTCCGAGTTGGGGCAGGTTGTTGGTAAGGATGTAGTCAGACGGCTTTGGTTGTACACTGTGAGCTGGAGTCCAACTCTACCAGCGTCTCTCTCACTCACTCTCTCAACAGGTGAAGTCTTCAAAGTTGCCCTGCCCTGGATGGTGAGGTAAGATGTTGGCCGAATATGTAGAGGGAGTGCGGAGGTTTTCACATGGAGGCTAAAAACAGACAAAAAGTTTACATCAGTGTAAACCTTTTCACTTGTTCACTGCGCTACAAAACCTTTGGAATTAAAATCCTTTTGTCCTCACAAGATTTTGCAAAGAAATGGTCTCATGCACCAGAAATCATTTTGACTGCAGCACCATACCACATTTCTTCATTTTTGCAAAGGTGCAGAGAAATGTTTAAATACTTCCAGCAATCAGAGAATAATATAAGCTTTAAAATGTAGTGAGTAGTACGTAGCATCATTATCACTTCCTTTATCTCCATACTGACCTCACTGTGAGCCCATTATTGAGAAAATCAATCAAAAGAGAAAAATACTACATGTTGATTAAACAGACAATTATAATGACAGCTACAAATACACCCTCCCTTATTAACCACAGTGCCGCAATATCATGATACGGTATTTCATAAATAAATTCCCAAACCTCCCAAAAATTCTCCGGGTTCAACACAAACATACAAAATATTACCACAGAAACAACATAGAAATATTTCATTACATACGTCACCCTGAGAGACAAATAGAGCCTGCATGCAAAATAAATAATTACAGAGAAATTTTAAATGTAACATATACTTTTGGAATGTATAATTATAACAGGGGACTACTGTTTAACATGAAGCTCCTAAAACAATATAAAGGGAACAAAAAGCTTTATTTAGCTACTTTGAAGAATTAAAAAAATTTAAAAAAGAAAAATATTTACATTGGTGACCAGTTACACATTTTTTTTTTCAATTTTTAATCATATTTTATTTTTAATTGGTGACAGGTTTTTAATTTGTTAATTCTTGCTTGCTAAAAATTTCAGTTTGGTGCATCAAGACTCATAGAGATGGATCAAATAGATTTCTCTTTTCAGCACTGCAAAATATCACTTTATTTTATAGTTCTGGTGTTTCTTTAATAATAAAAATAACACCTTGGTTGAGAAAGGATATGCAAGCTTTTGACTGGTTCTAGTATCCTGGCTATGATTAATTCATTCAATCCGAACCACTTTATCCTAATTAGGGTCGTGAGGAGGCTGGTGCCTATCTTAGCCGACTCTGGGCGAGGGCAGGGTGCACCCTGAACAGCTCACCAAGCATATTTTAAAACAGGCTCCTTTGGGTGGGCTTGAAGTCATGCAAAGCATCAGTAAGAAGTAAAGAAAAGCCAAGCTAATGTTTGCTGAAGACAATAAGAAATTGGAGTGTAGAGGATTGGAGTCTCCAATTTTCAGCTTTTCCCTTTACCTGGACATCAAATGGTTAGCTTCAATATGGCCACCACAGATGCTTACAAGCCACTGTGTGTTGCATCCATTGTGAAATTTGGAGGATGTTTGATGATAATCTATGAATGCTTCAGCAATCCTACAACTGGACAATTTGTTTTGCGTCTAAAGGACCATGAATCAAGCCAATGAACGTACAAGATTATCTTGGAAGAAAGCTTGCTTCCTTCTGCTCTGACGATGCTCCCTAACTCTGAGGATTGAGTTTTACTGTAGGGCAATTCTCCATGCCACTCAGACACGTCAGTCAAGATGTGACCTTGTGATAGCCAGCCCAACCTCCAGAGCTGAACCCCATTAAAAACCTCTGGAATCAAAAGGAAGATGGATGGTCACATGCCATTAAATGGTGCTGAGTTAAGTGAATTTTTGTGTCAAGGTATTTTACCAAATATCAACTTCTTTACTCATCTAAAGTTATAGTATATGATATGACATCGTATATCATATTGATTTCTATACATTTTTCAAGGTCTGAAAATCTGCATCTTTTCTGTTATTTTTAATCAGTTGAAATTTTGTGAAGTTAAATATTTTAAGTGAATATATTTTATTGTTGGAAATGTTGTCAGTGGTTTATGGAATAAACCCAAAAGGTTCACGTTCCTCAAACACATACTTGTTAATAGTAAACCGAACAAACTGATAAATATTGATAATTAACTGATAATTAATTATAGTGATAGAAAGCTTTCAGAACACAGTATATTATAGCTTGCTGTGTATGGGGCTGCCTAGCCATAGACCAGTCAGGAGATGTAATTGTTTATGGTCATGGCTCACTGATATATGGTAGTAATATAGGCTTATAATCATTTTTTATAGAAATATATAAATGTAATCGTGGTCTTCAGCAGAGCACCATACTTAAGAACCCACCAAAATAATTTTTTATGGATGTACGCCCGTCTGTCTGACTGTCCATCTGTATGCATCATGACTCTGATTGGCCATACGGGAGGAAAATCGTTAGGCTTCTGTAGTTACACTATTGTGTCCCCAAATATTGTGATGATCAGTGGTGGTATTCTTGAGCTAGTGCATAAAATGCAACTGTGGACAGATGAATGGACAGACATCACACTTGACAACACTACCCGTCAGCCCCATGGGTAAAAAAGCTCTGTACCACTGCTTTCTGCTTTAAGAAAAGTAAGGTCATGTCTATAAAGTTATTAGCACTGAATATTTACTGAGTGTTTACTGTATAAGTGAGGGATGGAGAAGAAAGACAGAGGAACAAAGAAGAGAGATAAAGTACAGCACAAATAACCACTAAAATTTATGATGTGTGCATTAGAGAGTGAGAGAGAAACAGAGAGAGAAAGCAAATTAGAATATAAAAGCTGACAAGGATAGGGTCAAGAGAATCAGGAGGGAGGAGAGGGTAGGAGAGGAGAGCAAAGGACAAGAAGAAAGACAGCACCATATTGACTGGATCATAATCTGCTTCACCTGCAATGAAACCTCAAACTGTCCTCTGTAAAAGCAGAGCTATGACATATCACCCAGTCAACAACTGCAACTGCTTATGTGCTCTCCTTTTACTTATGTGTGTGTGTGTAAACTGTGTGTTAATCATTGATATTGTCTCACCGCTCTCAGATATTTCTCTCTAAATTTATAATCCTTTTAACCCTTAAGGTATAATCAAGCTTTGGTTCAATTCAGATCAGTAAAAAGAGGTGGTCCTTCAGTAGTGAGGAGTTTTTAGCCCTCATCCCAGTGGGGTCGTGGGTATTCTCGTCCCATGCGCTGTCCATCCATCCATCCATCCATCCATCTGTCCACAGTTGCATTCTGCACACTAACTCAAAAAGCCATCACCGTTCATAACCATTTTGGTGTGAATGTTGGGACTTTCTAATCACACAAGCCTATTCATTTTTGCTGAGGTTCGATATAGCCACCGCAGATTTTACATTTCATGCACAAGCTAAAAAAAACCCCTATCACCAATCATCAACACATATGATATATATGTTGGGACTACTGCTTTTTGTCACAATATCCAATATGGTCATCACAACAGCCATATTGAATTTGCATTCTGTGCATTAACTCAAAACCACCATCACTGATCAACATTCTTTCAACGTCAACATTTTTGGTGTAGATGTTGGGACTGGCTAACTACACAAAGGTATTGTGTTTCGTTTTTAGTCCAATATCCAATATGGCTTCTGCAGCTGCCATCTTTAATTTGTCTTTTGCGTGCTAGCTTAAAAAGTCCATCACTTTTGGTGTGAATGTTGGAACTGAGTCCAAAAATCCAATATGTCCACTACAGCTGCCATCTTGAATTTGCATTGTGTGCATTAAATCGAAAACATCATAACCATTTTAGGTGTACACCTTGGGAGTAAGCATACCATTTGGGGTACATGGGCTAAGGGGTATAGTCTGCTTTGTGGGCTATTTGAATCAGTTGCAAAAATTTCTCTTTACCAGAACTTTTTGTCTTTTTAAGTAGTTACATTTTTTTCAAACTTAGCAACTTAGTATCAAGGCTTGTGTTATTCTTAAATTATTAAAGAACATGAAAAAAAAATGTCTAGCTCAAAAAGTTTTGTGCGTTTTCCCATTTTCCACCTCAGCTCTGAGATCAGTTTCCTCTTGGGAAAGGAAATCAGATCTGGGCATTGCTTTAGAAGTACAAAAAGAAATGTTGATGTTTAGGTAGATTTTCACCTTATATTTGGGATTAATCAGTCACTCTGTCATATTTTTTATCCCCTCTTCTCCGATTTCTCCTCTCCCTTTGCACTCTGTGCCTCAGTGTGTACTTGTGCGTTATTTACTTACATGGCACTGAACGTTGTCCAAGCTCAGCACGGCTCCTCGGTCATTGTTGTTGCTACGTTTGTGTTTCTTCTTCCTGCAACGGCACATCTTGAACTTGATCACCTGTAAAAGAGAGTACATGGAGGGTTTTCTTTACACATTTCACTTTTTTCATGTCCATAACGTCACTTTCCTTGTGTTCCGAATTAGGTTAAAACAAAGGATACATGCTTTTTTTCAGAACTACCTTCACTGTGCTTTGAAATGCTACACATGAGTTTTGAAAGTCAGATGCCATCATCAGAATACAAACTGTCAGGCTTGATATTGTAAAAGGTCAGCTTCGTAATGCTTGGTCCCAGCTTCGGTACGGCAAACATTGCCTTGGGTATGCCAGATATCATCCTATACACATCAGAGTTTTGAAAGCTTTGCACCAGTTTGGTGAGTTTCTCTGCCACACAGCAGCTACTGCATTCCGAATTCTGGCATGCCATATGTGAGCTCTGATATGGCACATGGTAGCTGTGGTATGACAAAAAATGTACGTGATACATCAACTGCCAGATGTGGCACACCAAACACCAAATCTCCTTTGCCAAACAGCTGCTCCGGTATGCTAATGTCAGCTCTGGTACACTCAATTCCAACTCTAATATAAAAAATGCTTGCTATGGTAAACCAACCAGCAGCACTGGCACACTAAATGGTATGCCAAATGACAGCTATGGTATAAATATGCCAGTTTTGGCACTCCAAACAGCAGCTGTATGTTTATTCATATGGTTTACTATGGCAAAAACCTATAACTGCCCCTTCATTATCAACAATGTTACATTAGTTACCTTGTGAACTTTTCATTAAAAAAACAGGATATTCTTTTCTGATAGGTTTACATCTTAGTTTTTTCAGGCTGGATAATTTAAGGTTATTTAAGTGCTAATTTTAAAGAGCTACAACCCATGTGTTTTGTCAGTAAACACTTATATTCCTTGTTTGACCAGTAAAAATTATTTCAACCTATTTTCAACCATCAAACTTCATGAAGAAATTGTTGTAAAAACCGAATTGTGAAAATGAGCCAGATGCTTTAGGGATCTCCACTGCGGATCAGGAAGCCATATGTTTCATTCAAGATCCTGAGAGTGAGGATTGTTTCGGGCTCTGTGGACTAGCTATCTGCTGAAGCTCTGAGCTGTCATTTATCAGAAAGTAACAGACAGACAGACACACACACACACACACACACACACACACACACACACACACACACACACACAGCGCCATATACCCCCCTATCTAGACAACTTATCCCTTAGGGTTGCAGTGAAGCAGGAGGAACTTCTACAAGAGGACTTTAATGAGAGGAGGGGTAACTCTATCGCAGGACTAACCCAGACACAGACACACACAACTATTCACACCCACATTCACACCAATGGCCAATTTAGAGTAGCCAGTTGACCTAATGTGCATGTCTTTGGACTGTTAGTGGAAACCTTAGTACCCATATGGAGCCCACATAGACACTGGGAGAACATGCAATCTCCATGCAGAAAAGCCTCAAGGTATATATATATGTAAATATATACTTATTCAAAACACATTTCCAAATCTTGTCTCTGAAATGATGATATAAAAACACTGGTCCCAACAGACAGATATATTGATAGATGTCTGAGCAGGGTTTGCTTTTATTTCTTGCTTTCTGATTTCTGCTATCATTTGTATAAACCGAATTATTAATTAAATTAGTTAAATAACTTAATTAAATAACTTTATGTTCTGTCATGCTTCTGCTTTTGGCATTTGCTCCAGAAACATTTATTTACCTGCAAGCCTGTCTGAATACTTGAGGTAGATTTAGTGATTTTTTTTAATTCTGTGTGAGTCTGAGCGGTGGTGCATGAGCCTCTCTTTTTTGGGTTTCAGTTACATTATTAATAATAAATCTGTTTTTATTTTTTTTATGTAATACATAATGGCTAATCATTATCAACTCAGCAATAAAAACTTATTGGGGATTCCTACTATGGGCAACATGGACAACTGACTAGACACGGGACAGCCATCCAAGCCATTTTTGATGACTATAGTGCTCCGCTGTAATAGTAATGCTCGCACATGCTCTTATTTAGCTTGGGCTTATTCACACCAGTGTATGTTAGATAGCTGCAGTGTGTATTATTGCAAGGAGGCCACACTGCCTTTATAATTATAGCCTGGTGGAGATGGACAACCCATTATAAATCACACAGCTGCAGAGATACAATGATTCCATGTGGCACTCTGGGAGGGAAAAAAAACCCTCCACTGTCTTTTCGCTTTTATTAGTTTTGGCCTTGTCACCAGAGTTGTTTGCAATTTGGGTTGGCAGAACTGAGCTAATAGCCTCAGATATATTTTTGTGACTAAGCTTCAGAGAAAACCACAGACAAATCCTGTTCACACTGGCCAGGGGAACATCCTCTGTTTATGCCTTTACAGACTGGAGGCTAAATTCGACCCTGATGAGAGAATGTGCAGACAATTAAAGGAACTGTTTATTCTTACTATTGTTTTTAGATAAATATATTTTTACTATATGATATATGTATGTATTATAATAACTTAACCATGAACTATTGTCAGTCAAATCAGTTAAAACAGTCATTAGATGACTTAGGAGATGCAGTCCTCTAATGATTCTGGTTCTTTTACAATTTATGATTCATGTGTGGGCTGTGTCACGTGCAGCCTGTTTCCATTTTGCCATGGTCCTATTTATAACTTCTGATTGAATGATTGCCTGCCGACATGTGCTATGTTTCCACCTCTGCTTTCTAATTGGATGATAGTCTTCTGCCTTTTGAGTTTTTTCTGCTGCCAGTTTCTGATTGGATAAAAGCTGCTTCTGCTTTCTCTTTTAACTTGTCTCGTCCGGCTTACTGCTAAGGGCTTGCTTCTAGTTTCTGATTAGATGATTGCCTGTTGCCATGCCACTGGACTTCTTATTTCATGATAATTACTGCAAAGTGTCTTGTTCTCACTTCCAATATCTAACAGGATGATAGCTACTGCCATGTGCTATGTTCCACTTCTGGTTTATAATTGGATGATTGCTTGCTGCAATATTTTTTGCTCCTTCCCACATTTTCTTATGAGATGATGACTGTCGGCATTCCAGCAGCACAGTGGCGTAGTGGTTAGCATGTTCGCCTCACAGCAAAAAGATCCTGGCTTTGAGTCCCGAGTTTGGGTATTTCTGTGTGGAGTTTGCATGTTCTCCCTGTACCTGTGTGGGTTTCTCTGGGTACTCCAGTTTCCTCCCACAGTCCAAAGACATGCACAGCAGGCTGCCCGAATGGTTGCGTGTGTGTATGATGGCACTGCGATGGTCTGTCGAGCTGTTCAGTGTATACCCTGCCTTTGTCCAGTGTTGGCTAAGATAGGATTCAGCTTCCTAGCAACCCTAGAAGGATTAAGTGGTTTGGTAAATG
>JBCNYG010000021.1:8562811-8575311 GCA_039654305.1 Porochilus rendahli
GTGACTGATCGCCCTGCAATGGCCTGACGAGCTGCCCAGGGTGTACCCCGCCCTCGCTCAGAGTCGGCGTGACCCTAATTTGGAATAAGCGGTTCAGAAAATGAATGAATGAATACCACAGTCAAAATTCCATTTTGGGTGGAGGTAATAACCAGATTCAGAGAGAAAAAAAAACATGACAAAGCCAATAAACAGCAAAACTATCTGTTGTGTGTAATTCATGCAAATTTTCTTTCCTAATTTCTTTGTCAATTCCCTGAATCTAAATTTACTGAGAGTTTGCATTATTACAATTAGAATTCTAATTCAACAAAGACCCTCTGAAGAGCATTGCTGTAAGAGTAGTCATGCTGCTGAGTCACAAGCCAATGAAAATGAGACACAACGTGAATCCATTTGGCATGGTGTTTGGAGCCAAACCGAGATCAGTCTAAGACCCAGATGTGCATTTGAAATAACACATGAAGTCAACGACAGAACTAATGGATGTTTCATATTTTCAAAAGGCACTGCAGTCCACATAATCCTATTTTCCCTAAAATGCATTAACTTAATGGAATCACTGGAATAGAAGCTTGACCATTAAGGTAAAAATAGGGGAACCCATACTGAAGCCCCTCTCAATATGTCAACAACGTTACAATGTACAGATGAACAAAAATTACATCAGTTTCAAGAGTCAGAGAAGCCTCCTCAACTGGGACATACTGATAGACAACTCAGACAGTGGTGGTCTGGTGGTAGGGTGCTGGATTACAGATCCTATGGTCGAGGGTTCAAGCCCCACTATCAACGGGTTGTCACTGTTGTGCAGCTTACTGGGTTATCAAAGGACAGCCATGAATCTCACTGTCTGAGACACCGGTGAGAGGCATGTAAAACAATGTCAGTAGGTTGCATTGCCTTCAGCGTGTTTCTGCCCTGCCTGACGAGCTGTCCGGGTATAGTGTACTCTGCCCTCGCACAGAGTTGAATGAGATTGCCGCCAGCCTCCCCGTAACCCCAGTTAGGATTAAGAGGTTCGAAAAATTAATGAATGGCAGACAACTCTGTGACACTTCCTTTACCCGGGTTTACAGGCAAAGTTAATCACCAGACCACTGCAGGGCAACACACAGCCATTCACACTCACATGCACACCAACAGGCAATTTGAAACAGCCTAATGTGCATGTCTTTGGACTGTGGGGAGGAAACCGGAGTACCTGGAGGACACCCAAGCAAGACCAGAGAGACCATGCAAACTCCACACAGAAATGCCCCACCCATTTTATGTTAATTAAAGTTCTTTCCCCCAGTTATTTTAATGTGAAGTGAAGCTAAAGTGCAGTCTTCTAACCAGTGTTACTTATCTTTAAAAATAATGCCAATAAAATTGTAGGGCACTGTACCTGATGTCTGAACTACATAACCCCCCTCCACCCCCCCCACCCCCCATAGCTTATGAATAATTTTCTTCTAGCAATATCAATCTTTTGGTACAAATAATATTAAAAGATTCTAAAATTATTTTATCTATGAGAAAAAAGCCAGTGTTTATGCCATTTCCACTCTTACAATTTAAGATCATTGCCCCGCAGAGGCTGTAAACATGACTCTAATCTTTTAATGACTTGAACATCTGAGTGGTTTAATGCATAAGTGCCTCAACAAGCCTTGAACAGCTACAGTTGTCTCGGAGATACAATGAACAGAAGACGGCAAACACGATTGGATTGAGTTGCTGTGGTAACTTGTTCTTTTAAGAGTGGAAGGGCTGATGACCTTGTGATGAAGAAGACTTGTCCATGTAAAAATTTTAGCTACACTTTTTTCTCTTTAAACAGACCATGAAGCAACAGTTCTTTCAGTAAGAAATGGAGTTGCACATGCTCTCGTTATCCAAATTAAGTCTGAATACTTTCCAAATTATAATCTAAGTTCTACTCAAAACAAATTAAAACAATCCTAAATCAATACTAAGTGTGTGTTATTCCCTTAAAGGCTTATTTACTTACCAGGCATACTAAATACACATGAAATACAGTGTAATCGCTTGGAAATAAAATAAAATCGGCCACAATGTCTTTCTGAAACCATTTGCTTACCCCTTTACACAGGGTATCACACCTGCATCAAGCACAGTGATCTGGAGAAAGTGAACATCTTGAGGCGTGAGCGCAGACCTATCATTTCATTCATTTATTTGCAGAACTGCTTGATCCTGCTAGGGTTGCAGTGGGGCTGAAGCCTATTTCAGCCGACACTGGGCTAAGGGTGACCCTGAACAACTTGGCAGTCTGTTGCAGGATCAACCCTCACACATTCGCACCTAGGGGCAATTTTAAATAGCCAGTTGGGCTAATGTGCTTGTCTTAGTACTATGGGAGGAAACCAGGAGGACACAGAAGCAAGCACCTGGGGAAAAAAATGCAATCTCTACACAGAAACACCCTTACTGAGTGAAACCCAGGGACTTCTTCTTCTGAGAGAGAGAGAGAGAGAGACAGAGAGAGACAGAGGGACAGAGAGGAGTGAATGTATTTTTCCATTTCAACATTTGATCTCGCTCTTACTCTATGAATCTGTGTTGCACAGCCAACACAGTGCACACATGCGTGAGATCATTCAGTCATGCTGTCTTGTCAATGTAAACAGATACAGAACCAAAACAAAATGTAAAACAGGTGAATAAGAGATATTAAGCGAGGAGCTGGAGGGGTTTTGATAAAAAACGCTTTGTGTTCAGCCAAAAAATAAATAAATAAACTGATACTGGAAAATAAAACACACAGAGACACCTTGTACTGCGTCCTCCCAGGGTGATTTAGGATTGTGTCCCGAACCACTTTTGATCACAATGACTCATTGTGTTTTTGGGAAAATTTATCTGATTATTAGCTGACATTCTTTATGAGAATAAAACATTCAGCATTTATTGATCTATTAACTTAACTAACAGTTTATAATTCTTGGATTCTAAATTGCATTAAAAAATCAAATAAACAAATCATTTAAAAAAATGCAGCAAAACATTAATCCACTAATCCGACAAATCTAGTTATCTAAATAGATGGATCTGTCACAACACACCTCTAGCAAACAGAAGTGTCAAACGAGCTTTTCATTTTAATATGGCAATATTGTGATATTTATTACAATTAGGCATGATGTTGACAGATTTATCATTAGGAAGGTTCATCAGTAATGTATGACAGCACACTACATAAATCAACACACTTGTGGAAAGCTCAGTATGTAGATAAGTGGAATTCGTATGGTATTGGAATAGTAAGGTAAACACACTCAGTACCCTGCTGCTAAGCAACTGGTAAATATAGAGTATAAACAATAGGTGATTAAGGCATTTACTCCTTACTCGTAGTTCTTGGTTTGAGTCTGAGGCCATGAGGACATGGAGTTTACATGTTCTCCCCATGCCTGTGTGGGGTTCCTCTGCGTTTTTTGGTTATCTCCAACAGTCCACCATGTGCATAAGGTTGACTGGCCATAGTGCAGCACATAATTGCAAATATAGCAAGACTCATTCAAATAGTGATACAAGCATGAAATGTTGTACATGAAATCCTAGAGATTCTGGAGAGATCCAGCACTGCTGCTAATATGGATGAGGCCAGACTTGACATGTTTGCCAAAAAGCAGAGGTCTTAAGTCAATCCGACCAACCAGAGCAGCTCTGCTCCAACACACCAAGCGTGCTGCCTACCAGGCAGGATGTGTGTGGGCCCAGGTGACCCAGTGACAGCCAGAGGCAGAGGAACCTGCAGACTGGAGATGGCAGAAGGTTGGCGAGGAATGGCAGGTCTTCTGGACAGCCAACTCTCTAAAAGCCAAGAGTCGCCAACAGCTCACTAAATGTGGCAGTAAATCTGGCTGTCGCGGCAGGTGCAAGTCCTACAGACTGGTAGCGCACTTGTACAGCACTGTGTACGTGTACAGTACTGTGCAGTTGCAGATTTTTTGGAGGGATTGAACTGTTCTAAAACTGTTTCATTTGTGTCATCAATACATAGGATCTTCTTTCACATTGAGTATTTACAGTATGAGACTGGATCACACTTGGAAGGTGTTGGTTTGTGGTTAAATTTAGATATGTTTTCTGGTAGACATCTCTAACATCATCTTTAATACAAGAGTCAGGTAGCCTTGTTGGTTATGCAAAAGAGTATATGAGATTATTTATCTCAAACAAAGTTCATTTGGCCTGTCATATCTCCAGAACAAATACATACCAATGCGCCCACAATAGCCACATTTATATCCAGCTTCAATACATCGGTGAAGCAGAAAATATGTATTTTCCAACCAATTTAAGACCTTCACAGGTATGTACATACTGTATCTCAAGAACGATAACAGCTACAGACATGTTTTTGGTATCAAGATGTACGTAATAGCCATATTTATATTCAACTTTAATACATTTATGTATGACCCATTTTTTGCACTCCTGAGTCTGAAAAAATATGTATATGCTGTATAAAGAATCATAATAGATACAGACATGCACTTGGTACCAAAATATCCACAATACCCAACTTTATTTTCAACTTTTACACATTTATGGGGTTTAAAACCAATACATTTCAATTTATAAAGGAAAAAACTAAAATTTGCCCATTTCGGGGCTGACACCTTGGATTTTGGGGCTGTCATTTTGGATTTTTGTTGCCAGCAGTATTTTTGAAAAGAGTGTGATTTGAAGAGTACATGTACCAAATTTCATGCTTGTATCAGTGTTTGAAGGATTCTTTCACTTATCTGCTAAACTCCTACTCTAAATGTGACTGTGAATGTCTGTCTGTGTTAGTTAGTTAAGTGTTAGTTAAAAGTTGGCACACACTCTTTGTTTTCTTTTATTTCTTTAAGCCAGGGAGCATATGTAGAAATCAGAGACCCTGCATAGAGTGAATGCATTGAAACTATCCACGCCTCTTTCGGAGACCTCACTCTAACCACCTTATTCTGTAGTGCTTCCTTTGAAATGACCAATCCGGTGTTGCCTTACCCCAGTGAATGTTCATAAAAAGTCTGTAGGATCATAAATAAAAAGGAGAGCATTGTCTATCTAAAACCAAGCAGATTGAGCAGAAAATATTTTTCTCTTAATATTCAGTGTACAAAAAAACTAAAAGCTTAAACCTAACACATAATATTGCGAGACTGGGGCCTTTCCAAGATGTACCCTGCTTCTCACCCAAAGTCAACTGGGATTTGTTCCAACTTACCACTTACCCTTACCCTCAGCAGGATGGATGGATGGATAGATGGATGGATCACTTACTCCTCCATAGCAAATTCCAATCATTGGAATGCACTGCATGGTATTTAGGTATTTTCCTTCAGAGTACAAGAGAGTGTTATAAAGTGTGTTTGGTGTCACACTCTAATATTTCCCTCTCCCATTTCTTTGGCAGGCTGAATTAAACCAAAAGGCAAAACAACTTCATGTCATAAAGAGAGAGGAACTTGGCTATTGTATGTGGAGGGCAGTTAATGGCACAGTGACTGGTACACAATTCTTTTTTACAGCCAACAACCAGTATTCTGGCACAGCACTTTCAACAGTCCCACTTATCCAAAACCAAAGAAAAGCTATAAAACATCAAACATTACTTTACTACTGTGAATAAATTTCAGGCACATTTTAAAATAGAGAGCTTCTTTGAACTCAGGACAAAACTGCTTTGTACAAAACACTGTGTATGGTTTGTTTGTGTATGCGTGTGTGCGTGCGTGTGTGTGTGTGACAGACAGACAGTCAGACAGACAGAGAGAGAGAGAGAGAGAGAGAGAGAGTGAGAGAGAGAGCGCGAGAGAGAGAGAGCACGAGAGAGAGAGAGAGCGCAAGAGAGAGAGAGAAAGAGAGAGAGAGCAGGAGGCGTATGACATTTGGAAACAGGTCTATTAATTTTTTTTTAATTAGCATTTTAACTTCTAGTAAAATACATTAATTTAAAAAGCAGCTCTGTGAAATGGATTGTGTTTGACCTATCCCAGCTAAAGTACATCATGTACATTCATCATTCAGACCTAACATTAACACTCTGCGCTCTGACATCTTTCTATGATAGCCGCATTAACAGTTTCAGCAGTTTGTGTTCGAGTAGCTCTTCTGTAGGATCAGACCAGACCTATCAGCCTTCACTGCCCACGTTCATCAATAAGCCTTAGGCAACCATGACACCCTTGCCAGATCACTAGTTTTCCATCCTTGGACCACCTATAGTAGGTACTTACCACTGTATCCCAGAAACACCCCACAAGTCCAACCGTTTTAGAGATGAACACACCCAGTCGTTTAGCCAATTACAATGTGGACCTTGTCAAAGTCCTTACGCTTGATCGAGAACTAACTGTTCATTTTCTGCATTATACAGAACATCCTGCTCCTTGGCAGATACCACTGTAACAAGCCAATCATTGCTGCCATGTTCTGATCCACTGAATATGTGCAATTGCACATTCTGATTGCAAGGCTACTACTAGGACATCTAGGAAAAAAATGGAGGAGGAACTTTGTAATAAAAGTATCTAATAGTAAAATAAATGTTCTTCTCAAGAATCAAAGCTTGTGTCTACCAAAAACTTTTTTTATTTTTCCATCAAACACAACTTTATTATACTAGAAGGTGGGGCAGCAGTCACATGCAGCAGCCCCGCTAGATCCCGAATGGTGCTGGTTTGTTTTATTTTGCTTCTTTGCCCGACCCTGAATAGAATATGGCCATTAGAGTAGCTGGTATTCATGTTTACCATGGCACTTCTTCAGTACAGATATCATCCAAAAAACAACCTAACAGCTTCGAGTGAATCTGCTGGGGAAGTTATGTAGCCACGGCCTGCTGCGAGAAACAGGCCTCGGGTCCTCAAAGTTGACTGATGCCGGAGACCGCAACATCTGCTTCCTGGAAAAATAAACCGAACTATATGTGACTAGAGACGAGGCTCAGTAACAGAGCTACCGACTGATGTTTATCAGTAATGTATATAATGGATGAACATGTTAACAGGCAGGCTTTTCACTTCTATTTTCTCACCTCAACTTTTACACTCTTATATAGTCTCTTTAATACTAAACACTGCTCTGCACCATGAAATCAAGCTTTTATGTTCCTGTCAGCTGTTGCTCTCAGCTTTCCAGTTTTTTTTCAAGTAAAATAAATACTATATCTCTCACAACCCAGTGGATGTTGAAATAAGTAATAAAATAATTGAAAGGCTGAGAGGCACAATGGTATAACCCCAAAAAACAAAAAAATTAGATAAGGTGATATTTTGACAGATGTAGATAAGGTCTAAGATAAGCATGCCAGAATGGTCCCTTCATCTTCCTTATGACCTTGAATCATATGCAAAAAGGTAATTTTCCTCAAAAACAGGTTTCTGTTGGTTAGAAGACTCTGGGTTTCAGCTCCTTAATTGTTCCACTAAATCTTTATAAGAATGTTAGTAAATTAATTCATATTTTCAAAAACAAATTTTCTATAATCTGAGAACACCTACATTTAGGATGAATGTTTGTTTCAGTCATTTTACTACAAGCTGTCAATGAAATGCTCCCCATACGTAAATAAACGGTTATCACACAGTTTTACCTCTGCAAGTAATTTCCTAATACAATAACAAGGCAATCTCTCAACCCAGAATTATCACACAAAACATCCCAATTAACGTGCATTTCATCTGAGATCAAGAAGAAATGAAAACAATTGCAGATTGAGGATTGTTTAGTTCTCGCTAGTGAGCACAGATTGATACAACCAGCTGTACTTTTCAAATGACAGCCATTTCTTTCCAAATGAATAATTCATCTGTAGTCAAAAGAAGTGTTTCTGTAAATGCGATGCGTGCTGGTTTGAAAAACAGCATAATGCTAACAAATCTTTTCTAGGATTTTATTCCAAGGGGTTTTGCAGCTAGTATGTACGATTGTTTGGGTAAACTGTTTCAGAGATTGCTTTTTAAATGCTGAGCTTTAAATGGATCTATTATGAAAAGTGGCAACATTTGCCAACATGAACAGGTTAGTGAAATAAAACAGAAATCTTACCACAATCATCAGAATCAGAATTAGAATCAGAATAATTTGCTGATCCCAGAGGAAACTTTGTGCACACAGCTGCTCCATACCAAGTAAGAATGAGATAAAGATAAAAGTCAATATACAAAAAATTACAAATATCTATATACAAATATACATATGGAAATCTATATAAATACACACATACATGCATGCATACATATATACACTATGCAAAAATGAACACTTAAACAACACAATGTAACTCCAAGTCAGTCACACTTATTTGAAATCAAACTGTCCACTTAGGAAGCAACACTGATTGATGATTAATTTCACCTGCTGTTGTGCAAATAAAACAGACAACAGGTGGAGATTATAGGCAATTAGCAAGACACCTCAATAAAGGAGTGGTTCTGCAGGTGGTGACCACAGACCACTTCTCAGTTCCTATGCTTTCTTGCAAGAAGGTTTGCTGTGTCTGTCAGCGTAGCGTCCTGAGCATAGAGGCGATACCAGGAGAGTGTGTCAGGAGAAGTGTAAGAGGCTGTAGGAGGGCAACAACCCAACACATTACATCAAAGTAGTGTGTTTTTCCACTTTAATTTTGAGTGTGACTCCAAATCCAGACCTCCATGGGTTTTGGATTTTGATTTCTATTGATAATTTCTGTGTGATTTTGTTGTCAGCACATTCAACAATGTAAAGAATTATTTAAATTTTAAAGTATTTAATACGAATATTTCATTCATTCCGATCTAGGATTATTTTATAGGTTATTTTAGTGTTCCTTTTATTTTTTTGAGCAGTGTATATAAGACTAAAATCAGAAATTGGCATAAATATCTTTATAAACAGATAAAGAATGAGTTATGTCAGATAAACATTAGGTAAACGTAGTGCAAAATGCGGGTGTATAACAGTGGATATTGTTGCTATATGGAGGAGTTGTACAGTTTGATGGCCACATGTAGGAATGATTCCCTGTGTCGTTCAGTGGTACATTTAGGTGGTATCAGTCTCTCACTGAACGTGCTCCTGTGACTGATCACCAGGTTGTGAAGTGGGTGTGAGATATTGTTAAATATTGTATGGACAACATTTGGCTTTCCAACACTACCGTCAGAGAGTCCAGTTACATCCCCACCACTTTACTGGCCTTGAGGATCAGTTTGTACAGTCTGTTTGCATCTGCAACCCTCAGCCTGCTGCCCCAGCATGCAACCGCATAGAGGATAGCGCTGAACACAACAGACCGATAAAACATCCTGAGCAGTGTCTGGCAGATGTTAAAGCCGCCTCAAAAAAAAAAAAAAATAGAGACGGCTCTGGCCCTTTTTGTAAAGTGCAGTGTTCTTAACCCAGTACTGTCAATATTAATGGAAACAGGGGACGCTAGTGTTTTGGATCTCCTAAAATACACAATTAGTTCCTTGGACTTTGTCACATTAAGCTGCAAATGATTCTGCTCACATCATGTGACGAAGGAACCCACAGCAGCCCGATATTCCGCCTCCTCACCTCCACTGATACATCCAACTACAGCAGAGTCATCAGAAGAAAGAAATGGAGCCTATGCTGGTGAAGGAGTGGCTCAAGGCTTAGCTGATGAAACATCCTGATATTCAACTTCGATTTATTAAATTGTTTGGATTTTTGAGCTCACTGAAGAACTAAATGCAGTTTGAGGAAATATATGCTTACTTTGTGGTATTTGCAACTTGGACACCAAACTCGGACATCGATCAGCCATGACATTAACTCCACATGACTGGTCTGTTGCTAGCTGCAGTAAGCTGCAATGTAATGTGTCTTGTCTCCTTTCTATCATAGCGATCATTAACATTTTCTGTAGGATCAGACCAGGCGTACTAGCATTCACTCCTTTCGAGCATCACTGAACTTTGAACACCAATGTCACACATGCTAGTTCACTGAGTGTCCTAAATTGGACCCCCTTTGGTAGTACCACTGCATACCAGGCTGTTTTGGAGATGAACAGACCCAGTCATTTATCACAATGTGGTGCTTATCAAAGTCAGTAATATCCTTAAACTTGCTCATTTTCCCTGCTTGCAACACATCAACTTCAAAAACTAACTGTTCACTTTTTGCCCAATACATTCCACATTTAAAGGTGCCACTGTAACGAGATATATTCATTCACTTTCTAAGCCACCTAATCATTAATAGGGTCACGGGGAGGCTGGTGCCCATTTCAGCTGACTCTGGGTGAGGGCGGGGTACACCCTGAACAGCTTGCCAGTCCATTGCAGGGACACACACAACCATTCCCACTCATACTCACACCTAGGGGCAATTTGGAACAGCCAGTTAGCCTTCTGTGCATGTTTTTGGAATGTGGGAGGAAACCAGAGTACCCAGAGGTATTCTCTTATACCTCTTCAACCCTTATTGCTGTGAGGCAGATGGACTTTAAAAACATAAACGGCTTGCCTCCATGTCCTCACATTTAATAAAAATGAATCATAATTTCCTCCATCACGTTGCCAAATTTGGTGCCAGAGTCTGCACAGTACAGACAATACACACAACAGTCAATGTTTTGGTAGGCCCAATCCTCTTCTCCCAAAACAAAGGTCCAGAGCACTGTCATGGCTGTCAATCATTTATGTATCCATATCTTCTTATGATACTGTACAATAATATTTTCATTCACTCGTTTGGTAAACTACTTAATACTAAAAAAAAAAAAAAACACTCTGAAAAAGACACCAAAAGTCACTGCTGGGATTAGACACTGCAGACGTGACGAGGGAGCCAGACATGATGAGAAATAATAACTTGAAAATAGGCTATTATGTCATTTAAACACAAGGGGATGGAAGCCATCAAACAGGGACACTAGACCTCTGATGGCTTTACTTTTTTGAGATGTTCCACTGTCCGAATTGTTTTATTAAATTTTTTAGTGCCTTCCGTTGCATTAGTAGTTCATTTTCTAATCATATTCATGCATCCATTAGAAGGGATTAGATTCTGCCATTTAAACTGGATTTGAAATTAAACAGTCTGCCAAATGACTGGGAACAAAACTGCAGACACATTTTTTACAAGGAAAAAGGATATTGTACAGACATGCAAAGAGAAATAGTGATCTTCTTCTTCTTCTTTGTCTTTCGGCTTCTCCCTTCAGGGGTCGCCACAGCAAATCATCTTCTTCCATCTGTCCCTGTCTCCTGCATCTTCCTCTTTCACACCAATGACAGTTGACAGTTCAGAGTACCCACCCTTTTTGGAGTCTTGTGGGGTGTGTTAGAGAACGCTCCCCCAGGGGACTCTCTCGTCATTCTGGGAGACTTCAACGCCCATGTGGGCAGTGACAGTATGACCTGGAGGGGTGTGATTGGTTGGTAAGGGCGGCTGTCCAGCTGAAGAAGGAGACCTATCAGGCTGCAGCCTGGCTGTCATCGATGCAAAATCTTGGGTGTGGAAGGAGTTCAGTAAGGGCGTGGAAAGTGACTATTGGTTGGCCTCGAAAAGGTTCTGGACCACCATCCAACACCTCAGGAGGGGGAAGCAGTTCTTCACAAACACTGTCCACAGTGGAAGTGGGGAGCTGCTCACCTCGACAGGGGATTTTGTCAAGAGGTGGAAGGAATACTTCTAGACCTCCTCAATCCCATCAACACACCCTCCATGGAGGAGGAAGACCCTAGGGATTTAGGTGGGGGTCCGCCCATTTCTGCGGCTGAGGTCGCTGAGGTAGTCAAAAAGCTCCTCGGTGGTCACGCTCCAGGGTTTATGAGATCCGCCCTGAATATATGGTTGACACATCTCTGCATACATCAGGATTGGCAAACCGGGGTGGTAGTTCCCCTTTTTAAAAAAGGGGGACCAGAAGGTATGTTTTAACTATCGTGGAATCACACTCCTCATCCAACCCGGGGAAGTCTATTCAGGAGTATTGGAGAGGAGGATCCAACCGATAGTTGAACCTCATATTCATGAGGAACAATGTGGTTTTCGTCCTGGCCTCAGCACTCTTGACCAGCTCTACACAGTCTACAGGATCCTGGAAGGGGCATGGGAGTTTGCCCTATCTGTCCACAAGTGCTTTGTGGATTTAGAGAAGGCTTTTGACCGTGTCCCTCGGGCTATCTTGAGGGGTGTGCTCCGGGAGTATGGGGTACTGGACCCGTTGCTAAGGACCATTAGGTCTCTGTACTACTGGAGCCAGAGCTTGGTCCGCATTGGTAACAACAGGTCAAATTTGTTTCCGGTAAGGGTTGGTATATCTGCTTTTAACAGATGATGTCCTTTTAGCTTTTGGGTAGTGACCGAAAGAACAAGATCGTGGATACAGGCGGCTGAAATGAGCTTCCTTCGCAGGGTGGTGGGGCTGTCCCTTAGAGATAGGGTGAGAAGCTCAGCCATTTGGGAGGAGCTTGGAGTAGAACTGCTGCTCCTCTGCGTTGAAAGGGGCCAGTTGAGGTGGCTCGGGCATCTGATTAGAA
>JBCNYG010000021.1:8575411-8587113 GCA_039654305.1 Porochilus rendahli
ATCCGGGCTTGGGACCGGCACTAGACACCAGAATTAGGACTATGACTAGAACCAAAACCAGAACTAGTGGCTGGATTGCAAAGAGAAATAGTGATACATGAGGATATTTTAATAAAAATAATGCATGATGAAAGCTAATTTATTTTCTCACTTTTGTACATGATTCCAAGATTGTTTTCAGGCCTCCTGCTTTAAGGAGCCAAAACATTATCTTTCACTGATGAGGTATCACAGAGTTTGAACATTTTTTCAGTTCCGACTTGACACAACATCATCTTTTTCCTCACAGTCTGTCTTCCACTTTTCTTTGTAAGCCACCTGTGCTGTTTCTACTCAAGTTCGAAAACCACACAATGTTCTTTCTATTCTTTCAGCTTGGAGGGATTCAGGATGAATCTAAGGAGGTCGATACAAGAACGAAGATGGCTGGAGGGACCCGGTTGTGTTCATTGATGGTTCAGTCACAAAGAAATCGATTGCGACTGCTGGGAGTCACAGATATTTCTGATAGAGGAGTCAGTGATGTAATGGCAAGCAATTTGGTGGGATATTCTCACAAGGCAAAATGTGTGCTATTCATTTGTCATGACGGTGGAAAAAGCCAACTCCCATCTCAACGCTACTACCTTTTCTTCTACCCCTTTTCTCTCTTAATTCACTGAATTGTCTCGGTGCCACAGTGACTGCTGACTAGTCACACTGACTACATCCCCTAGTTTCATTATGGATTTTGCTGTTGCAGTATACAGTAGTGTGCAGTGAAGATTATACACCACCACTTTTGTCTGAAACGGCTCCTAACAAAAAGAAGCCAAATAATTACTTCTCCATAATTTTGTGGTGAAAATGTATAGAACAATTCTATTGTTAGCTAAAAGAATTATTCTGACAAGTATATTAAAATAAAAGTATGGCTAATAAACAAAAACACTGAAAATACACATTTTTCAGAAAAATCATTATTTATTTATTTTTTTACTTTTGCACAGCATGAATGCACTTCAAACCATATGGAATGGTTTAGTGAGGGAAGAAACTAAAATATATGTGAACACTATGCCTTAAAGGTTAAATGCTGTTATCAAAGTAAAGGGTGAACACTCTAAATATTGACTTTATTTTTGTTATGACTATATATTGTTGTTTGTTTGCTTATTCGCATCAGTATGAGCCAATATTACATGAAATAAATACTTGAATAGAACTTTCTAATTTATCATCATTTTGGTAAGTGTATATTCATCACTGTATTTTTATTTCTTCACTTGCTAATCCATTCCATATGATTTGAAGTTCATTTGTATACCAAATACCATTTGCGACACCTTTCAGTTTTTCTGAAAAATTGGTATTTTCAGTGTTTTTGTTTATTAGCCATACTTTTACCTCAATATAGTTGTCAGAAATATTTTTGGTTCTCTTTGCCAACAATAGCATTGTTCAATATATTTTGACCAAAAGGTTATAGAGAAGTAATGTTTTACCTCTTTTAATTAGGAGCCCTTTAAGACAAAATTGGTGGTGAATAATCTTCACTGCAAACTACTGTAGGTATTCAACAAACTTTTATAATACTCTTAACTGCTGAAGAGAATAATAGTATTGATTATTTTCAGATGCTAGTGGTGTTGTACCTGTGTCTTGGTTTTTCAAAATACTGATTAAAATATATTTTATATATCAGGGGCTGATAATTAACTGAAGATTTTTTTTTGGGAAAAAGTGGAGATGGGTCCAGTTTATTCTCAAGCCATTATATATTTTATAATATATTTTTTTCTCAGCTTATGATAAGTAATAACAAAATTCTGTTTTTCCTTCCTTTTTATCCTGCGGAAATGGGCGTGGCCACCGCAGAAAATCACAGAGTTGTAAAAGTTTTATAAATTGTACAATAGAAAAATTAGATTTCAAAAAAAATTTTTTAATAATATTTGAGCTAATAAAGAAGATTTCAGCATATCTGGAAATGGTCTGATAACGAGAAACATGGTGGTGTAGTAGTTAGCCTGTCCGCCTCACAGCAAGAAGGTAGGCCAGCCTCCCCGCAAACCTTTAAGCGGTTGGGCAAAGGAGTGAGACCACAATACCTGATAACACAGTACATTGTACCTGATATCATTTACATTTTGCCTTCCCAGAAGAGTGGAGGTTATTTAAACAGAAAAGAAAGGACTAAATCTGGAACAGGATGCTCAACATGCACAAGTGTGATGGGCAAGTTCCTACAAACATCTATTCATATAGTGCAGTGTCTCTTGTCATAGTAAATAGATATGATACAGCTTTTCATTTCAGTTGCTTCTTTCTTTAACTTGTTTGACTCTCTGTGTATCCACTTCAGTCTCAAGGGCAGTACTATATGATAGTAATAAATGAGCAGTAATGGCAATAAAGCAGAAGGATGGGCACTAAAATCATAGACAAGTGCAGCAGAAAAAGAGCTAGAGCTTGTATACATATATGGCTAGAGCCCATGCATTAAGTCATAAAATCAAACCGAGACTGTGATAAATACACTTATACGAATAATACCAATAAGTTCATGTGCTCTTCCTTACTGCCAGGGATAATGAAGCCAATACGTGCTCATCTTCACGAAGGCAGAAATGCTTACGGATGCATTTTTAATCATTCAAAAATCAATACAAGTCCACAGTGCCAATTATTCTGCTACTTTAGATATTAACTCCTTGTAATAGCTGTCTGCGGGATTGTGGTCACTTGAGAAAAAAGGACTCTAAAGATGTATTAGTGGATAAATTGGTCCCTGTGGATTCATGTCTTAGAAGTTTCACCCAAGAGAGGCCGTATTAGAGTACAACAGGTACTGTCTTTGTGCTTGCTGGATCCGCCTAGAGGCAGTGAATCCCAGCCCAGTGACAGTAAGGAAGCTTCATAGTAGCATAAGAAGACCACATAAGAAGATAACATAATATATGTTATCATAATTTTTAATGATGTTATCAAACAGGTTCTATATGAAATAGATAATTATTTAACATTTTAGAACCCTTACAACCCACACTTTATTGTATTATATATAAGGAAAAATAATAAGTTAATAAGATAATAATAATAATAATAATAAGATAAGTTGAATGATTACTGCACTGCTGACAGGCGCAACATAGCAACGTGACTGTCTACCTTAAAATATTTTGAATGCATTCTGAAACGAATATAAATTGTAGCTTTCATAAGACATGGAAAAGTGTTCCATCTTGGAAGGTGTTATAACAAACCATCTGACCAAAAAATTCTCTATATCATATTTTTATCATATATTATATTTGCCTCATTCAGTCATTGCTTGAATAAATACTACTCTGGAACTTGAGAGTTCAAAATTGAACATGGCTGCTCAAGGCACGAACAGTAAACGCACTAACAATTTTTACTTTAAATACAGATAGATGCTTTTGATCAGTGAACATACAAACTGGGTAAATCTATAGTCATCACTAAACTGTTCACTGTTTCAAGGACGCAAATGGACTGTTAGTAAATGGCGCCTATCTCAGCCAACTCCAGCTGAAAGCACGATACACCCTGGACAGCTCACAAGTCCATCGTAGGATGGACCAACACACAACTAATAAACTTACATTCACACCTATTGGAATCTTTGGATTGTGAGAGGAAACCAGAGTTCCTGAAGGAAACCCATGCAAGCATTGGGAGAACATGGCAACATCGCACAGAAATGTCCAGGAATGGAATCTATGACCTTCTTGCTGTGAAGTGAACATGCAAACCACTATGCAACCCTGCTGCCCTTTTTGTACATTTTATATATTATGTATTCCTGATTAAAAAATAACCACATGTTTAGGTTTAATATTCTGTGCCAGCAAAGAGAAATTTGACCACACACTTGAGCACCTGACCTTGACCCCAGTATGTCTGGACCTACTACACTATTTGCATTATAGCTTCAGGCTAATGAATACGTATTCTTATATAGAATTCGGACTACAAAAGCAGTGGTCTGTAACTTCAAGGAGTGGTACACTAATTAGTTTGATACAGTCAAGGGAAATGCTACTCTAGGTAGTAGGAAACAGGATGAAAATGAAATGAATCAAAGATGAAGTTTGTGCTCCAGCATTGTAATTAGGATGTTTCCTTCAAGCTCAACTAATGCCGATAGCGCAAAGTGAAGCAGTTTAAATGAGACAATCTACGCAAAGGCTCCTCAGAGACTCCAGCAATCCACAAGCTAGTTGATCTAGGCTTTGCACTTTTGATTTATCCCATAATTAAATTATGTAGTATGAAAAATGAGTATTGGGATGCGTGTGCATATATGTGGAGGAGAGTGGGTGAGAGGTCTGAGGATGCGTGTGCATGCATGTGGGGGGAGAGCGGGTGAGAGGTCTGAGGTGGGGGGAAAAATGTAAAGTATGATTCATGCTGAGCGCCAGAATATTTCTGTTAATGGAATGTAATGAAAATGGCACTGAAGCATTAAAACCCCCAACCAGTGAGGGTGGAAAGATACAATCTGAAAATGTTTCTATCGTCACTGTTTTTTGTCTAACAAACTTTTAATATCAACATACTGTATTACTAGTTACCAATTTCATGGCATTATTTTAATTAAACGTTAGCTGTTGGTTAAAGAACACAGTGTGAATTTTTTATGCTTTGTGACACTAATAGAATCTAATAATCATGCTTGTATGGTAATCTTTAATTTTAATAATTAAAATAAAATACACTTGAGTTGGATGGGTGTCATCAATCATTAGCTAGTAGGGCAGTACTGGCCTGGTGATAGGGTGCTGGCTTACTGATCCAAAGGTCGGGGTTCAAGCCCTACTTTCACCGAATTGTCACTGCTGTCCCCCCAGTGCAGCTAACTTGGTATTCAAAGGCCAGCCATGTCTCTCACTGTCTGTGTTGAGAGGCATGTAAAAGAACCATTGCTGCCATTTGTAAAGAGTAGGCCATTGGGTTGCTGTCAGCATGTTTCTGCCCAGTGATGACCATCTAAACTTATATATACTTTTGTTTAGGGCTGGCTGATATTCATACATGCATTAAATAGACCGCTTGTTGGTCAGGGTTGCGGGGGGTGGGGTGCGAAGCCAATCAGGCAAGAGGCTGGGTACACCCTGAACAGGTCACCATCTATTGCAGAGCCAACACAGTCCCAAACAACCAATTACATCCATGTTCACACCTATGATCTGTTTAGAACAACCAGCTGACCTAAAGTAGACGTCTTTGGACGATGGGAGGAAATGCACGTCTGCGTGTGACAAACAAAATGTTTATACTTATGCTTGTATATGATTTGAAGTTTGTATAAATTGCCCCAGCATTCCACTTAATTCTTGTTAATTCCCATATATTCCTCTTAATTTCCATCAAAATCCTATTTCCAACACAAAATATTTTTCTTAAATTAAAACATTTTACGTTTCTGGAAATTTTCTGGAAAATTACGTTATAACTTATCTTACGTTTCTGGAAACTTTGTACCCCTAAACACATGCATATGTTGTAAGTATATAAATACCAGCGAGCCAGGTGGCACGCACACGCTCTTATGCATACCTATGGCCAGTTCAGGCTTGTCAGAGACCTGTCTTAAAGGGCCCATTCACTTACTAGGCACATTAAATAAATATGAAATAGTGTTACCTCTTGAAAACAAAATGAAATGATGAACAAATTTTGACTTTTTAAAGCACTCTGGTTACTCCTGTACACAGGTCTTAATGACCCCTGCTCTGGGCATGATGATATCAGTAAGCAACACCATCTTGAGGAGAATGAGAGCGCATAATTATCATCTTATCATGTGTGGGGGTGTGCATGTTCCCAAGTATCTATGTATACGCATGTTATCCCATGAGGTGGAACATGATTAAATATATAATAAAGTATGCATGAGGTACATTACAAATGTATTGCCAGACCATCGCAGTGCCAAAACACACACAACAATTTAGACAAACACTCACATCTAGGGAGTATTTTGGAGCAGCTAAATTGCTTAATGTGCATGGCTTTGGACTGTGGGAGGAAACTGGAGTACCCAGAGTAAACCAATGCAAATACAGGTAGAAAATGCAAACTCCACACAGAAACACCTGAGACCAGACTCGAACCCAGGTCCTTCTTAACTATTGCGCCACCGTGCCTCCCCAGTGATATCATATAAAGCTAATTTATCGTTATATTTCCCAGCCCTGCATTGGCTTAGCCTGGGTTTACACTGGGGCCATGATCTCCACGGTGTAAAAAATAACTTAGAAAATCAAAAATCGGTGTATAAAAACCAGGTAGGGTGCATGCAAGAGATGAAACTTGAAGGAATCTTGTCCAATACTATTGGGCATTAAGGTCTGTTATGCTCTGTTAAGGTCCGTTAAGCTCTACTGCACTTCTACAATTCCGACTTTAATTGTACTGTAATTTTTGACTGTCAATTGTAAATTTTTGACTGTCAATCATCACGATTTCTCCAAGTTCCCTCAAGATCATCACGATTTCATAAAGTTCCCTCAAGATCATCATAGTTCTATCCCACATCCCTCTTCCACATGCTCAACACGATTCTCTCACATCATGGACATCATGGACATCGCGGGCCCAGGGTAAACCCAGGGTTTCTTTCAAATTCCCCAAATTCAAGCAAAGCTTACACAGTACAGTGCTGTTATAATGAGCTACAACCTGTTTCTGTATCTGTTCCTAAATCCATTTAATTTGTGCTCTGGCCATCAATATAACACAGATGGATGAACTTGAAAGTCCTCCAAGCTTGTTGGCCAGTCGAACAAAGCAAATGCTGAATGAACACTTCACTGTTAAATTACAGCAACGGTTCATCCAATGCAATTCCTCAGTGGTCTTACACAAACTTGCTGATGCGGTTTCGGAAACGAGTGAATTTAAGCAAACTATATTATTCCATCTTTAACAGGTAAAATATGCTCATGCGTCTAGAGTAACAATTTCTCAAAAAGTGTTAAGTTGTTTTTTAAATAAATAATGAGTATACTGTTAACACAGAGGAATAAAGTTGTTGCGTAAGAAAACGAAACAAAGCATATTAATTGCTGCTAAATGACATCTGTACTTCTGTAAGACAATGTTTTTTAATCATTCAAGCTTGGATTCTCAAGTGCCTGAATATTACACTAAAAGCTTCAGAACAAAGAAGTTTGAGCAAAGGAGTTTCTTGGTAAACAAGATAAGTTTCTTTTTTTTTCCATTTCAAGAGAGAGTGAGAGTAAAAGAAAAGATGGAGTGACACAAATACAAGCCACAGCTATAAACAGTGTAAAAGCAAAATGAGTCATTGTAAACGTAATCAATAGCAAATTGCTGGGAAATAAGTAAATAAAATACTTTGGGTGTGCTGTTATGTTGTATTCCTTATGTAAACATCCTTTCAATCAATTTTTAAGCAGTTTAATCCTAACTAGGGTCGCTAGGAGGCTGCTGCCCATCTGAGCCAACTAGGTGCGAGGGCAGGGTGCACCCTGGACGGCTCGCCAGGCCATCACAGGGTCAACACACACACACCCACACACAACCATTCACACTCACTCTCACACCTAGGGGTGATCTTAAACAGACAATTAGCCTATTATGCATGTTTATAGACTGTAGGAGGAAACTTGAGTACTCGGTGGAAACCCCACAAGCACGGGGAGAACATGCAAACACCACACTGAAACTCCCGAGCCCGGGAATCAAACCCAGTCCTTCATGCTGTGTGACTGTACCACCATGTCGCCCCTTATGTGAACAGTCTTATGTGTCTCTCTCTATGAAGTTTGCATGTTCTACATGTACTTGTGTGGGTTTTCTCAAGGTGTTCCTGTTTCCTCCCATACTCCAGAGTCATGCACAGTAGGCTAATTGGCTATTCCAGATTGATCCCAGGTCTGCACGTGAGTATGAATGGCCCAGCTGTCTGAACACAGGTGCCTACCAGTCCCAAGCCTGGGCAAATGGGGAGAAATAATGAAATACCTGGCAACCTTCTTGGTAAAAAAAACATTGCCAAGCAAAGTCTACGGCAGTAAAGTTACATAGAGTCTGATCGCCTGAATGGGTAGTGAATGAATGAGTGAGTGAATGTTACTAGGGCAGTCATGTTGGACATCTGGAATCACTTCTTATCCTTTTGTGATAGGATTTTTCACCATCTAGGTCAGGCATCCAACATTTTAAAGATATACTAACAGAACAAAAGGTTCATAAGATGTACTTATCTTTTGCAGTCACCTTTAGTGCTAATCACAAGAGTATACCTTTAAGACTTTACTCTAAAGGGTAATTACAGCTCAACAATATTAAATCCCCATCTCCCCACCCCCAAGGTTTAAAATTTCACCCTCTGGATCAAGGCTCCGAAAGTCTGAAAACTAAACTCCAAGAAATCTTTTTTAATACAGCAGATGAAAAAAACAGTCCAAGTTGAGCGTAAGTATATGGTGAATGCGGTTTGTTAAAAACAAGAGCACCCAGAAAGCGCAAACCTCTGCCAAGTCCAGTAATCCTCACAATGATAAAGAATTGTTTTAAAAAAATCCATGATCCAGAAATTAATCAGAATCATTTCCAAAATTTAATGCAGTCTTCTTTATCCAAAGCCCCGCTTTGGAAAATCCACATTATACCCACTTTTTATGTAATTATTCTAACTAACAAACAAAAACAAACACAAAAACTGGAGATACAGTAAACATAACCTACTTGGAAGAGGCAATGAGATTTTCATCTTAAAGCAAGCCTTACATGGGGCGGTTCTGAAGGCGGGTTAGCGCGGTTCTATAATTTTCTGAACCACCACAAAATTACCGTGTTGTGGCAAAACAACAGAGAGCAGTAATAGAATAGAGGCTTTCGGAAAGGTTGTGAAAGGTGACAACAAGGAAGCTGGATGAAGAGACTGTGAACTTTTCATACATTTTGAAAATGTTGCAGTCGATGGCGGTCAGTTCCAAAACCATCAGTGTCAAGACAACATCAGTGGAGACCAACATGGCTCAGAGCCATCAGAACCGTCCTGTGTGTGGCCTGATTAGATGTGAACATATCCATGGTGGATTGCACTCAAGTTTTAAATGGAAAATTCTAAATTGCAGGCGAGACAATCCTTCATTACAACTTGAATACAGCACAAAATGACAAATTGAAAAAGGTTTGGGCTTTTCGACTCCATTTGGGATGCAGGGGAAATTGTATTAAGTGGACTTACTGTCAAAAATATTTATTGTTTACATCATGGAATATTTACAGCTGGAACATTGTTGTGCAACTGCAAGTCTTGTGGGTTACAGATCCCGCACGCGCGCGCGCACACACACACACACACACACACACTTACGGTGCTGAAGTTGCGCGGGCCGCACCGCTCGCCCTGGAAGCGGCAGTACAGCAGCATTTCCTCGAGCTGATGCCCGAGTCGGTCCAGCAGCTGCCTCATGGAGGGCTGCGCCTCGCGCGGCGGAGGCAGGAAGCGGCTGAAATCCAGCGCGCGGAAGGGTATGGACGAATCCCCTCGCGCTCCCAGAACCTCCGCCGCGCCCGCGGACACCTGCCTGTTCTTCCCCAGGAGCCCGAGCCAGCGTCCCGCGCTGAATATATCCGTTTTGCTCATGCGCCGCGGCAGCAGCAGGTTCCGGTTGCAGATGGTCACCGCGGGGAAGACGAGGCGCGTGGCGTACACCACGTGCGCCTTGGTGTGTACGGGCGACGACAACAGATAGCGCACCCGGTTGGAGGACCACGCGACCAAGAGCGCGAGCGAGGCGACGAACGCGATGAGCCAAGCCGCGCGACGGGGGTACGAGCCTCCGAGAAAGACGTGCCTGAGCCCGTGAAAGGTCGTGTGCTTCAGGAACAGCTCGCTGGCCTCGCGCACGGAGCCGCGCTCGCGCTTTTCCCTCGGCGCCGACTCACCCAGGCACATCTTTGATTGAAAAAGGGGGAAAAGTCGGGAAAGGCGCGGAGAGAGCGCGCGCCTCACATCCCCGGCTTAATAAATAAATAAATAAATAAATAAATAAACAAACAAACAAATAAATAAACAAGAAGCTCGGAATCTGAGTCACATTCCCGGAGCGCGGTGAAGGCGCATGGCCGCGCGGTGCCCGTGAAAGCGCGCGCGCCCTGTTGCTCCGTCACTTGGCGTTCCGTTTACGCTCCGCACGCGGCGTGGAGAAGAACGCTACCTCCTGCTCTCCACCTCGCGAGCGCTCTGCTGATTGAGGGGAGGGTCCGAATGCGTTAAAACGTCAATCAGCAAAGACTCTCTCTGTATCAGCACCATCCTGTTAGATGCATTTCAGTTCAGTGTTACAAATAAGGCTGGTCTCGCTCATGGGCTCATGGTGCTGCAAGTGAGATGGAGCTCAGAGGATATATGATGGAGAAAAACATGTGTAGTGCGCTTCAAAAAGTCTGTTGAAGTCACTGAGATGCACCAAAAACTAACTAACCGCACTCTTACTTAACCGCACACTTATTCCCACCTGGGATGCGCAGAGGATGGCGCCTATCTCAGCCGACACTGAAGGTGGCAAAGGTGGGGAACAGCCTGAACGCCTTGTCAGACCATTGCAGGGACACACACACACATGTGCAAACACACAACCATTCATCCCCACACTCACACCCAGGGCAATTTGGAGCAGCCAATACGCCTAATGTGCATGTCTTTGGACTTTGGGAGGAAACCGGAGTACCTGGAGGAAACCTACACACGCATGGTGAACATGCAAACTTTAGGAGCCCCCATTCACCCAGGGTAGGCCTCTCTGAGGTCCTATCAGGATAAAGCGCTTGAGAAAATGAATGAAAAACTGTTTTATCAGAATAACAATAACAGAGCAGTTATGTAACAAATACCACGTCACCGGCTATGCAGTTAAAATGAAAGGATCCACTTTGGGGTGCATAATTTTCACACAGTAGCACAGACTGTAGTGTTATTCATCCACTTATATCACAATGATATGCTGGAAAAAAAATATTAATGAACACATCAAGCATTTTCAGAACAAAAAGAAAACAATTTTCCCAATGCATGGTGAATTTTTGATTATTATTATTCTTTTTCATTCATTCATTTTCTGAACCACTTAATCCTAAGTAGGGTCGCAGGGAGGCTGGCACCCATCTCAGCCAACTCTGGGCGAGGGCAGAGTACACCCTCAGGACAGCTCGCCAGGCCATCTTTCTATCACAGTTGGTGTCAAATCGTAATAAATCGTAATAATCATGGCAACATTTTTGACAGCCAAATATTTTGTGAAACAAAATTTTATCACATGATCACAAGATCATAATGATTCCACTAAATCAAGATCATCATGATTCTATCTCACAACCACCCACGCTCATCACGATTCTCTCAAATCATGGAGATTGTGCACATTATGGACCCAGTGTGAACCCAGGTTTACGAATCATCCCCTTTTTCTCTTGTTAAAGGCATTTTTTAAAACTATCTTTATTATGGAGGGTAATTACGAAGCGGCTACATATGGAGACTTTTGGTACATCCTGTAGTTAGATTTAATGGTGTAGAATATAATAATCACAAAACCAATAATCATTAAACAACATGTTTATATAATGTATTAGAATTAGAGTGGGCGGCACGGTGGCGTAGTGGTTAGCACGTCCGCCTCACAGCAAGAAGGTCCTGGGTTCGATTCCCAGCTCGG
>JBCNYG010000021.1:8619993-8637731 GCA_039654305.1 Porochilus rendahli
ACACACACACATACAATAATACTGTGGTGACAGATGGTAGTAGCTGTTCAATTAAAGCAATCAATGCAATTACTGTGCTAACGCTGGATATAATGAGTAAAAGAAGATGGAAAAATATGACTATAGTGTACGTGGGAATTTTTATATTACAATATTAATACATTATATTTATTATATTAACACATTATATATTATTACATATACTGTAATATTTATATAAAAATATAGTGTATGTATGTATGTATGTAAGTCAAGAAGTAGAAATATTCACTGAAAATACATATCAAACAAATATCAGGGACAGAAACATTGATCTCATGCCTCAAAAGTGCAATCGTCAGTCACTTAACACTTAAAGTGAAACTGAAATTATATGTCACATGTAAATTATAAATTATATATATCACAGTGGCCATTTTATATTTAAAAACATCAATATTTACTCCAAGAAGTTTTCTTGAGTTTGAGTTTGGAGTTTGGAGTTGGTTCATGCAGGTGCTTATGTTGTTATGTTGTTATGTCTTTCTGGGAAATTTATTCAGATCATCAAAAGTTTCCAAAACTGCCAGATTTTCCATTAGTCTCCTGAGGTGTGTTCAAGCTAAATGCACAGCGCTGCATGAAAGTATTACGGTCGGTTCAATATTGTGGACTCGATTTATGCATCGCTACCTCCAGCGAGGTAAATGTTTACGTATTTGTTCGTATCCAAGATTGCATCCAGAACCAACTTCCACTGATAAAACACAATATTCACAAAAAATTGCTGTTACTTCACTGAGTTGTTGCTAATTGGATGTCATGTTTTGCTGGCTTGTATGAGGATAAGCAGCAGCAAAAAAAAAATTAATTAAAATATTAATTAAAATATTAATTAAATATTAATAATGGAACTGAAACCAAGAAAATGCAGGCATACATCACTGCTCAGACTGGCTCAGAATAAAAATAACACAGGGTAAATCAGGTAAGCAGACAAACTTTCATCAAGCAGAACAACACAAAACATGGACAGGAACATGAACTTGTTAAACGGACACCTGAACTAATTAGACAGATGAGACAAATGCATGTGGAAATCAGCTAGTGAAAGGTGGAAAAAAGGAAACCCAGTGTTAACCTTTTCCTCTTTTGCTTTAGACCATAGTCATGAAATGCAGGGGAGATTTATTTGTTTATTTCCTTTCAGGTTGAATTCAGCCCTTAAAGGAGCTGCGCTACTCTTATAACACCACCCTTAGACACTTATCAATAAAGATACTGTATCTGTCAGGAGGTCCGATTTTGGGCAGTGCATAGACCTATATATTAGTGTGATTTGTTAATTAAGAAGAAGTAGAGTGGTTTTCTTACTGTTTTCTTGCACCATTTTGTATGTACAGTGCAAATGTTGATGATTCGAACATGTGACTTGGTTCCTCAACACACTATGCTGCAAGGCAAATTTTATTTTGTGTAGTTTTGGTGACCCTGTGTCCTCTATAACCTCAGATTCAAGTTCTTAGCGAACAGGATGTAGTCTACCATTATTCTAAACTTAAGGCTGAATGTGCTTTAGATTATGAGAATCTGTTCTCCACGGATGCAAAGATTTAAACAGTTATTAGTTAAGTTATTATATTATTAGTTACTAATAGAGTTAAAGTCAGCTCAAAGCCGTCTGGACATTTGCCTCTGACTTGTTGTTACCAAGACATTTCCGCCTGCTGAACGCCTGCAACAAAATTAATGGTTGTTGTTTTTAATTAGTTGAGGCCATTTTGCCAAAACTTTCTACACTGTTGTGTGTGAAACAAATCAAGAGATTAGCATGGTCAGCTTAAACTAGCCCATCTAACATGTGGAATGTTCACTGTGTTTAGAATTGGTTTAAGATATTTGGTTATCAATTCAGATAGTTAAAGCACCTGTTTATATGTCATATATTCAGGGTTGCCAGAGGGTTGTTTCTATAGTGACACCTTGAGATATCAGGTTTTCAAAAGTGCTCTTCATGACCACATTTTACATACATGCCTTTTAGCCCGTAAACGTGGACTGAAGAAGCTGACTATGTAAATTTTTCTTAAAATTTTCAAATGCAAAGTGATGTACCACAAAAGAAACAGAGTGTATTTCTAGTTCAATACATAAATGTCCACTGATATTTTATGGGTGCATCTGACTATTAGACTTGGGCACTGAACCTAATACTCGAGCTGATATTGTACATGAAACATGGGATTTTTTGTGCCAAACTCGGTCCTTTGAGTGCACTTCGCACTCAGTTAAATCTGAACAGCACTTATGCATGCAGTTCTCCTTAAGCTTTTAATGTTAAGGTGCGTGGCTTCATTATGACCTTCTCATTACACACACTTAATATAGTCAATTATGTGAACAGTAGGTTTTTAATTTAAAATGTAAATCGATGACAATTGCAGCGACAAGTTCAAGAACTAAGCATCATTGTTATTTTCAGCACCAATAAAATTTTGGTAGAGTTTTAGGCCTGCTGATTTTTAATTCTTTTTTTTTTCATTCCCTAAAACTCATAGGATTGCTGATGTGAGAAAAGAATCTAGAAGATGAGTTGCCATTGTCATTTTAGTAGTCTTTTACTTTGCATTGTGTGTGTATGTTCTACTGATCCAAGTGCAACCAATTACTGAACTTGAAAATTATTTAAAAAAAACAGTGTCTTCTGGGTTTATGCCAAAACCAAGGGCTGAGCTGTAAAGTAGAGCATTAAGAAGCATTAGCAATTAATTAACGAGTCGGTTAGCCACTGATGCAATAGGTGTCAAGGTGAGCTATACTCAAGGCTACATTGAGATAGCTAAGAAATATTTTTTTAACCTACTTTCACACTTTATCAATCTGGTAAACTAATTAATAGAAATGTTCGACGAAAAAGATTTTGGTTTGTGAACTACCAACTTAAGTACCAACTTAATAATACCAATACCAGTTCTCACAACTGTACTAAAACTGAGCAACAAATAAAAATCTTTATGGGAGTGACTGATCTTCTCTTCTTAGATGCTGGATTGCAATATTTGCAGCAGTAGCCTTTGATTATGGCTCCATCTAGTGCCCAAGGATCCACTCTGTCTGCTCCAGTAGCAATATGAAGCAGCCAATGCCCTGTTTTGTGTGTGTGTGTGTGTGTGTGTGTGTGTGTGTGTGTGTGTGTGTGTGTGTGTGTGTGTGTGTGTGTGTGTGTGTGTTTTAACACAAAAAGTGTAAAAAGTTTCTACAGTCTGCAGTATGATTAAGCCACATAAAACACATGGATAAACACTATCTGGTATTAGCTTGATCGGAGTTAAGCACTTTTAAATTAGTCTGTCTGAAATTCAATAGGCACGGGTCAATCACATCTCCAAATTTTTAACATATTTATTATATATTTTTCTTCACTATAAGTTTATGTGAACTGAAAATATATTCTCGTGATACAATATTCTCATTTTTATACATGTATATGAACTCAAAGGAAAAACTATTTTGAAAGCATTCTTAAAACTCAGACAAGACCATTTGATCAATTATTATTATTATTATTATTATTTATTTAGTCTGCTTGTCAGTAAGAAGCCTGGTAATTTGTTACCACTAACTAATGGGGAGTTGGGGCGATATAGTGTGTATAGTATATGGCAATATAGTAGTTAGCATGTCCGTGGTTGGCAAATGAGCGAGTGAGTGAGTGAGTGAGTGACATAAACTAACTAACATAAGAGAACCATAAAGTGAAGTTTTATTATATTTTATTGTATAAATAGACTGATATTTTGGAGAACTTCTGAACTTCTAGATTAGCAAAACTTTATCATATACTTCTAACAGAAGTCCAGTCACATTAACTCAGTACCATAAGCAATGAACGCCCAACTGCTGACAGAGGAGCAAGAGTTAATTAAAATGACCTCTGCAGAGCAATCTGAGGGGAAACTTTTCAGAAGGATATCTGCGCTGCGGCGTTGTTAATATTTGATGATTGCTGTCGTCAGCTCTCTAGAGAACCCGTCTGAAACAAAAATTCCAATTAGACAGCACAGATAAAGCTATGATTGCTTAAAGTGTGAAGGATATTATGCGGCAAAGTATGAAACCATGACGCTGGTAATGCAGACGAAAAGTAGTCAAATAAGAAACCAACAACAAAAAAAGGTCTATCCCGTGCAAGAAAAGCAGGTGAAAACCCCTTTAAAAAAGTATAAAACATTTTAAAGATTTTGGACACAACAACAATATACAACAATATTGTTCACATTATGGAAGAGGTAAGTTTGCATGCCTTTGTTGATCCTTAACTGTTGATTATGTGACTTTCTTGGCTAGTAAATTTTGCAGAATATATGCAGCCATAGATACAACTATAACATTAACACTAGCAGACAGGTCTGTGGCTAGCCAGCTCCATGCACACCTTCTGACACCTTTCCATCACAGCCAGCATCAAAAAACTTAGTACGCAGTGTGCGGAAGAGCTGTTTCTTAATTGCTGGCTATGATACAAAGGTGTCAGAACACATGGTGCATTGCAGCTTATTGTGAAGAGCTGACCTAGGTGCGGACCAGTCAGGTGGTGTTAGTGTTACTGCTGATGATGTTCACGCTGCAGATTTTTAAGTTGCATACATGTGAGAGAATTACCTAGGCAATAAGAGCTTTTACGTGTCGCTCAGCAGAAAATCGATTCACGTGTCCCCTGACGCCGCCTGTGCAGACGCTGCTTAGGAGTTAAAGTGACAACTGGAGTTAAACTGACAGGAGGGGCATTTCTACAATTATTGATCTTCTATGCATTAAAAAAAACCAAAAAAAACAAAGATAGTTTGGAAGATTAAGGACAGGAATTCTTGTCACTTGGTCTATTGCATCAAGATTTTTGCTTCAATATGCATAAGGTATGGTTTAAATTTGCCTTGCAATGCCTGGTGGTGGTGTAATGATGTTGGCACATATTGTGCTAATCATGCCGTTTTTGCTTGCTACAGTGTAATCCGAGTATTTCTACTGATCACATGCATTCCATTATTGCTGTAATTTACCTATATTATTATGGCTATTGATTCTATGGGCATAATTTTGAATTCAGTGTACTTTAATATGACTCAATCTTTCATTGTCTGAATCTAACAGGGTATGTTTGGGATGTGATGCAGTCCATGAAATCCATGCCATGGAGAGCTGAGGCTGTTCCGAGTGCAGTTTCCAGTGTGATTTCATTTGACTCATGATAAAAAACATCCTACATGCCAGTATTTTACTCTCTGACCCCTTTATAGATGCCTTATCATTTATCTACTTTAAAGTCGATTGAGCTGTTGCTCTTATGATTCACTCGGGAGAACGAAACGTGACCCGGTCTTTAGACAGTGAAAACAGAGCCTTGTCTAATAGAGGCTGCGGATGTTGACACTGCACGCATCTTCTCAAATTCTGCCCCGGGTGGAAATCTGAGTTGCCCTTCTCCTTGGCAGAGTCTAGCCCTCTATCGATCCGACCTAGCATTCTGTTGAATATCCTCTCTGACGATTAATGCCTATTCAACCACCAGCAAAGCACAAAATGCTCAAAGCATCCTAACATGTCAATAATGAGCTAACATGCTCTGCGGCCAACTGCATTGCTTATAGTGCACTGCTGATGCCAATAACATGGTTACCATGGATTAACGCACATCACTGATGGACTAAGTAAGCGGATAAATCTGCAAGGTGATACATCGTGAGGTTTTTTGGCAAACATGTTTTGGCTACATTGTTATAGATGGATTATACAGTAGAAGCTGGGAAGGCTATCAAGACACTGTAGCTGGGGATGTGTGTGTTTCCAGTTCATAGAAATGAGATTTCAAGTGAGAGTATTAGGATCTCAGAGGATATAGAGCCATTAACATCAGATTACAGGTACCCAAAAGAGTCTCTTCTTTTTATAAACATTAAAGTTCAGCCTGATTCTTTAAATGTGAATGCTAGCATGTCTTGAACCATAGTGTGACCCATTTAATAATTCCAAACTCAGTTGGTGGTTTGTGACTGTCACTTTTTTTGTGCGGCAAATTATTCCAGGTTTTTTTTTAAATACATTCAAAACTAATTGACAGGTTAGTATGTGGCAAATTTTTACATTACATAAAGCAAATGACTTCACTCTTATGCTCTACAGATTACCAACCTCCTGTGATGTGTCATACCAAACTGTTAGTATGGCCCAAGTAATACCATTGATTATTGTAAAGGCTAGTTATTTATAGAACTTTTTGAAGTTACTATGCAATTAGGAGAGCTCAGAGAAGCAATAAAGAGGCCTATTACCATGAGCAAAGCTAGATTATCTATCACATGGCACCCTGTTCTAATTATAGGGACCTGTCGTTTCTCCAGAACAAACACTGCACACAGAATAAATGACCATTTGGTTCTTATTAGTTGCTTCGAAATTCTATATTCATGTTCTATTTCACTATAAGTCAAATTACATCTTTGTATCGTCAAAATAAAACACTGAGGAAAACAGACAAGGGCTGCCATTTACTAATACTTTAGGTTCAGATCGTCATTGATTGTCCTACCTCCCTCCAGTCCTCAGGACCACAATCTTTGCCAGCAAATGAACACTCCAGAAGCATGTCATCCATGCGATGCCGTGTCCGGTTATAGAACTCAGCCATGCTGAACCGGGCACCTTGGCGATCAGGCTCAGGGGCAAGTTGGAACCCAGGTGCCATGTTGTCCTCATACCCTATGAGTGGTCCCATGAAGAGCAGGTCGCTGTAGCTAATCTGGGAGCGACGGAAGGTGTTGAAGTTGCACAGAGTAATGGCTGGGAAGGTAATTTTTCGTGCACTGCACTCATCCAGTATGGTAACATAGTCATACTGCAAGTAATAGGCAATTCGGTCCCCCACCTGGATCAAGAACAGAATAAGAGCCACAAGGAAACACAGTGCCCAGAGACCCTGCCTTACCCCAAACTTCTTTTCCTCCACAAAGATGTGGTTGGGGCCATGAAGAGAACAACCTCCAAAAAAAGCTGCCAAGTCAAGGTTAGGTGGCTCTTCTTTTTCCTCCTCCTCATAAATGTCCAGCTCATCATCACATTCTTCCTTGTAATGCCCCGACTCGCTGTCACCACTCCGCACTACCCGTTTGTAATGGTCATCAAAGCTGCCTGCGTAAGACCCTCCAGTGGGTTCGTCTCCGGATGTAACCGAGATTGTGCATGTAATACGCACCATGATTAAAACTGGCTTCAAGACAAGCTTGAGAGATTACTGTCCAGTTCGGAAATAAAGTACAGTAGTCGCGAGGCACCAGAGACACACAGATCTATAAAATATATTAGTGTACTTACACAAGAATTTGAAAAGCAACCAGAATTCACAGCTTGATGGTTTAAGACCTTTCTCTGTAAAAGTCAATGACACCAAGGAAAGTCCACAATAAACTGTAGAGCAGGAGGAGGAGGGATAAGTACAATGCTCCCTATAACAGCTGGGTTCTGCTTAGGCCGCTATCCTCTTTGTTTCAACTGTACCTGATCAATCATGCCGGAAGGATGACTCCGAACTCAGTGTCTACCGATTTGATCCCGAGGCAGAAACATTCTAAAGCGAAAATGCACGAAGGGTCGAAAGTCCAAAGTACGTCCCTCTACTCATCCCTAAGCATCTGAAGAGGATCTACAAGGTTGGGATGGGTACCTCCTGCCCGTCCACACCCACAGTGATACATTATACTCCCATAAGGTCCTGCTACTGTGGCTGCTCACAGCATGACGTCAGATCCTGATCATCTTTCTCGCTATCCCAGCAGAGAAAATAAATGACTGTTTTACTTTTTAAATAATATGTCAGTGCATGTTATTAGATGCAGTTGCTTAGCTCAGATCTGTTTACATCAGCCAAGCATCACCTGCTGGGCAGCTGGTAGCCCTGACCATGAAGTATATTACAGAGACACAGTAGATTCCCCCTTTCTCGAAGGCCAAATCCATATTCCTTGAACATCCACACAAATATATGGGGTATGGGGTTAAATAGAGTAAAGCTTAGTGAAACATATATATATATATATATATTACTCTTGCTCAATTATTGTTGGTTTTGAATCAACAAAATAATCTGTAACCTTGCCATTTCTTCATTTTTCATATACCCATTACACACCTACTGCATTTTGGGTAAGGAAAATACAGTGGACCTATGAAAAAAAGACTTACATTTTGTTAAAAGTTGATTGAGAATGTAATCATAAATTAAATCTGATGAGCACACACTGAATTTAAATGCAACTGGTTCATGCATTTTTTCATTAGCTAATGTCAAATAATTTGGCATAGTGGTGTAGTGGTTAGCATATTCTGTCTCACAACAAGAAGGTCCTGGGTCTAAGTCTCATGCTTGGAGTTCCCTGTGAATGTGTAGGTCTCCTCCGGGTACTCTGGTTTCCTCCCACAATCCAAAAACATGCACATTAGGCTAATTGGCTGTTCAAGATTACCCGTAGATGTGAGCGTGAACGGTTTTGTGTGTTGTCCCTGCGATGGACTGACAAGCTCTTTGGGACAGCTTTTGCCCAGAGATGGTTGAGATAGGCTCCAGCCTCACCGCGACCCTAGTAGGATTAAATGGTTCGGAAAATAAATGAATAATGGAATGTTATCTGTAATTCGTGGCAGCAAATAAATATGCTTAAATATGCCAACATCTAATCTCTTTAATTATACTTCCTGTATTTATTACCCAGCATGCTTAATCTCATATGCTGGAAACTTACAGAAATTGATAAGGCAAATGCCATTTTTTTCCCCAAAGTAACATAAAGCTGAACGCAAAAACAAAACCCAAAGCAATACAGTTTTCGATATGAAAAAATAAGGTTAGATCTCACAGACAGTATCTTTTGAATTCACATTTACTTTACTGCATTGCCTGTCAGAAGCTGGATCTCTGCAAACACAGAGGTTGCTGACATTGGGCAAATCAGATTGTCAGAGGCATATTTTTCGAAGGACATAAAGTACAAGCCAAGGAAACTGTAGCTTCTCTCGAAGCAAAGAAAGACTGCAGTAGCAAAATAACTGCGTGGTTATGAAAGCGCAAGCAAGCACAGCTGCTAAGCTTCTAACCATTTATTAATGGCAATGTTTTCACTACAAGTGATGAGGGTATGGCTCATTACAGAATTCACACCACATGTAAAGATGTAAAAGATATTTCCCCTATGACATTTTAGATGAAACCATTCTGTGTTGCCACATGATTAGAGCGATAAAGAATACAGTATTTATTACCTGGTTTTGAATTTCCTGTCATCTAATGAAGAGGATCCAATGTCCTGTGTCTAAGCCCTGAATGTAAGCAATCCTTTGCTTTCATAAAAATAGGTTGTCGCTTTCCCAGTAATAGTTAATAGATCTCGGAAATGACGGAGCAAAATCTCGACCAGAGATAAATATATCTGTCATGCTGCTGTGCAGCGGAGAAAAAGGCAAAGATGCAGGATGTATATAAAACATCAAACAAAAAACAACAAACACAGTTCAAGTTCAAGGTCAGGCAGGCACAGGTCAGACGATCAGGCAAACTTAAGTTTGTGAATCAGGGAGGTAAGGATCATGCCCGAACAAGCAAAAACACAGGATAGGCAGAGATCAGGAATGGGCAGGCAGAAACAGGTCACAAGGAACCCAAATACACAGAATGAAGGCGTGGCAAGTACTCAAACACAATAACAATGCCTTGCCCTGTGTTATAGTCTATGCGTGTATTTCTAGTTCTTTTTATTATGCGTTGGATTGTTTGTACATGTGGTGCAATCAGCTGTGCATGCACGCTGCTCACTGGGCCTCGTGGAGTGTACTGTAGGCACATTGTAGTTCTTCCACCTTGGAAACCCAAAAGCAGCTGCTGCGCTGTAAACAGAGCCAATTAGGGAGACACCACCTTTACAGTGGAAAATTTGGAATGCAATTTATAAAAATCCTGTTTTTAGAATTTTTTATGGTCTCTTTATTGAAAACACTGAATATGTTTTTATTCAGTGATTTTCTGCTAGGCATTTTAAAAAGTTCATAACTGCACAACATACCGTTGACAAATAGAATTAGATTAGCAAAAAAAAAATCATCATTATTTTTATTATTATTGGCGACACAGTGACATAGTGGTTTGCACATCCACTTCATGGCAAGAAGGTTCTCCCGGTGCTTGCCTGGGTTTCCACCAGGCACACCGGTTTCCTCCCACAGTCCAAAAACATGCACCGTAGGTGGAGCTGATTCCAGCACACTTTGGGTGAGAGGTACACGGTAAACTCCCACGGTACACCCTGAACAGGTTGCCAATCTATGACAGGGCTAATACAGACACAACCATTCCCACTCACATTTACAGCTATGGGCAATTCAGAGTAATCATTTGAACTAATGTGTACATGTTTATGGACAGTGGGAAGAACCAGATCACCCAGAGAAAACCCTAAACAGGCAGGCCTTGCTATGACTGACAAGGAATCACGTCCCTCCTCCTGCATCGCGTCCCTCCCTGAGTACTGGCCAATGAGCTTTCTCGGTCTCCCGTTCATGGATGGCTGTGGCACTACCCAGAATGCGAGCATTCATATCAAATGTTTGTGTTTCTGTTACCCAAGTTTCAAATGCCTTTTTCTCTTCCTTATTTAAATTATCACTTTTTATTTTGGTTGTCTCTCTACCTTTCTCTGTCTCACTCTTTTCTTTTTCCTCTGTCTCTCAGGGAGAATATGTGACTCCATGCAGAAGGGCTCTTGGCTGAGATTCACACCCTGAACCTTCTCCCTGTGAGGAAAAATCGCAAACTACTGAGCCTCTTTCATTCTTTCACAAGCGTTCTCTCATTAAAACTCTTTCTTTTATGTCTCTCATTGTGGCATCATCAGCATTCGACCCTTTGATCTCCAGATAAGGCGAATGATTTTCTGTTGCATCAGCAGCCCTGACTGCTACTACTCTTATTAACATGACTATCAAGTTAAAATATAAATATATACATATGAGGGCCAGCTGTGGTCTTTTGGTTAGAGGAGCATGTTTTGGACAGAAAGATTACTAGTTCGATTCCTCAATCTAACCTGCCTTTAAAATGTGTAAGCAGCACCTTTCCCTTCCACCATCCTCACGGCTGATGTGTCTTTGAGCAAGCAGCCTAATCCCTAATTCAGGGGTGTCAAACTCATTGTCACTGAAGGCCACATGACAAAATTATAAGGTCTCCAATCGCCGAATAATCACTGAACATCCATTTCCGAAAGGGCATGAAATGAAATCTGCATGGCATGTGGCTGCCCACTGCTCAGAGTGCACACACACACACACTCATATATATATATATATATATAATGTGTGTGTATATATTCATTCACTCTCTGGACAGCTCGCCAGGCCATCAGTCATACAACCTTTCACACTCACACTCACACCTAGGGGTGATTTGGAACAGCCAATTAGCCTACTGTGCATGTTTTTGGACTGTGAGAGGAAACCGGAGTACCCTGAGGAAACCCACACAAGCACGGGAAGAACATGCAAACTCCACACAGAAATGCCCAAGTTCGGGAATCAGACCCAGGCCTTCTTGCCACCTAACCACCGTGCAGCCCCGTATGAGTAATCAGGCCAAATTCCTTGAGCTTCTAGCCTCAAAGGGAAGCTCCTCCTGCCTGAGGAGGCATGGTTAACCCCAGAAGTACCGAATTAGACAGTAATGTTCATGGCTTGCACTACATGGCTTTGGCTTGATGGTGGGACTGTGGCTATTAGTGCAGTTATAAAACAGACAGGACAACTAAAGCTTTTTTTTGTTTTTTTCTTAATGCTGAAGTATTGTGTAGAACTGCCACAATAAAGTTCTGATTTTTGAACCTAGTTGTAAAAAAATCTACACCTACACCTAGGTGTAAAAAAAAAAAATAAATTCTATGAAAAGGTGCAAATGATTAAAGCCTCGGGTGTCTACTTTGATACGAGCTATTAATCACTACCGGGGAGTCTGACACGGTAAATAAATTAAACGCTGAACACTAGCAAGCCAAACCAGGCAATAAGCTGAGAGAAGACCAAAAAAAAAAAGTGTACTGATGTAAAGAAGGCTTAAGAGAGGACAGCTAAATAGAGTTCTTATGACAGAAAAAATGAAAGAAAGAAAAGAGGGTATAGAGAATGAGTATAGTACACAGTAGTAGAGAGGGCCAGCGAGAAGAAGAGAAGAAACACTTTGTGAAAAAGGATAGATATAATCATTGAAGATAGTTGGCCCTGGAAGAGGGGTCCTGCAGGGAGAAGGCTGGATCAAAGTAAAAACGGATATAGAATTTAGGGCCAGGAATAAGAGGAATAATGCAGGTAGGGCTGGTAAAACAGATGGTGAATAGATGTGAATGGGGGGTCAGTGGAAAAAAAGTAGAGTAGTATTCTTTTTGTGCGCGTCCTTAATGAAAGGATAGACGAGGCCTGGGGGGGGGGGTGTTGGGTGAGGCAGCAAAAACATATAAATATAATTTAAAGACCCTGTAAAGAAGTCTAGCCTGTATTGGCCATGTGAAAGGGGTCACATGCGAAAGCAACACAATGGCTCTGAGACATAATTATAAAGAGCTACCAAAGCTACCTTTTCTGATTGGTACCAAAAGTATGTTGATGCCACAGCTGGAAATGCGTGAAAGATATGAAAGCTTCTTAGACTTAGAAATGGTCATTGTGCATGACTTCCCAGATGCAAGGCTTTTGTCTGTGTATGTGTGTGTGTGTGTGTGTGTGTGTGTGTGTGTGTGAGTGAGTTTCTTTTCCCTCCAGTAAGAGGAGCTCAGTGAGAGATCAGCGACTTATCTCTGAAAGCTGGGCTATGTCTGTGAGAAGGGTCTGTCTCGATTGATCTCAGCCTTTTTTTCCCCTTCCATCTGTCTGTCTGTCTGTCTCTTACATTCACATGTGCCACACGTCTGCCTTCCTCATCGCAGCACTCGCTTTCTTATGACGCACACATACACAGGGAAGTGGCATTCAACCCCCTTCAGACATGTGTAGAGAATCTCAAGTGATTGCTTTCTTATACGAACGTGGGATCCATGAAATCTATTGCCTTTTGTAGACATTAAAAATTATTATAATTTTGTTTTTTTTTCTGGGGGGTAAAGAACCATGTAAATGATGCTGTAGAATAATGTAAACCAGAAACAGTAGAAAAGCTGTGCAGGTAAGATGAACCAGGGTGGTAGGACCTCTCTAACAGAATGTGCAAGCCATGTCACCAGACTTAAGAAAGAGCGATATGGAGCCTGGCCCCCCTGTATTGCTTGCTCCCAGGAGCGTCCTGCTATTGAGAGTGAGAGTGTTAGCCCCTAAGCACCCCATCAACAATACAGGACATTAATTGAGGACCAACACAGACCAGGTGAACACCTCTTCCTGTTTCTTCCTTCGTACAACCTCTGTCACACAGGAATGTCTGACTGGAGCCATCTAATTGTGGGACGTCAAGTTTAATAAGACCCACCGGCGCATTGGGAGGTTATAGGGTTGGGCACTGATGTCACATCAGGTACACATCGGGTAAAAACCATTGAGAAGATGTGGCAGAGATATGACATTTCACTGTGGGTAACATGACACGGAGTATTTCTCACATTCAGTAGAAGAGGTCTCTCTTAGTCATCCTTCGGTGAGATTCCATGATATGGCACCATCAATATTGCATCCTTGAAATGCAGCCATTAAGGATCTTTCCTTGACATTGAGAAGCACCTGCTAAGTGGGAAAACATGACAATATGTCACAGCTCCGCCACATATCATTGCGGCCCCATGACAGCATTGCCATGTATCTTTGTCTTGGTTTTAGCTTCTGTTTTCTTCCAGATGTTTTCTTCCCGTCACTGGTTACGCTCCTATCGACTCTAACGGCGATTTTCAATTTTCACCGAATAAACAGCAATATATGCATGTTATACTCAGTCATCTCATTTAATCTCATTTTATTTGACGACTCTTACCAGACGAATCGCAGGGAGGCTGGAGCCTATCTCAGCCAACACTGGGCGTAGATGTTGTACACCCTGAACAGCTCACCAGACCACCGCAGGGCAACAAGCGCACAACCATTCACACTCACGCCTAAGGTCAATTTGAATCAGCCAAACTGCTTAATGAGCTGTCTTCGGACTGTGGGAGGAAACCGGTGTACCCGGCGGAAAACATGCACGCATGGTAGAAATGTCTGAGCCCCGAAATCAAACCCATCTGTCAATCACTCTTGCGCTTTCTGCCTGTTTATCTTCTACGTCTCAGCTGCAGTATAGGTCACAAACACAGCACTCAGCACAACATGAACTACAGAGGAAAGGATTATATACTGGCCAAGGCTGAGCTACAAAACAGTGCAGGACTTTCCACTTGATGAGCTTAGATTGAAAGAAAATAAGACAGAGATGGAAAAACATCAGGTAGCTGGAAATGTATTATTTTTTTTACTATCAAACCACAATGCAATAATCTGCAGTCCCCTCTGAGGGTCTGACATCCTATTAGGGAGGTGCAGAGAGCAGCAATTTGAGAATAATATACGTAATTCTGAATATACTTTTATAACACAGAGGACCATGTGGCTTTACTGAATAGCAAAAAAAAATATGTTCCTGTATTCACTGTGATAGTCTGCTATTATCACATCTATATGTTATATCTTTAAATACACACTGTGGTTATTAAAGGGTGACGCAGTGATTTAGATCAATGACAATAACTTTTATTCTATTAAAGTTTTTTTCCATTTCACTCCTTTAACTCTAAAGAGGCACTTTAAATTTCGAGGTTTCAAGCATGGTTTAGACTGAAAAACAATTACATCATCATAACTCATAGTCAAATAATACTAAACCTGGAAATACAGTATATATATACGCATTATAAATACACACACTGTCTCTGAAATCCTTATGATATTTGATGAAAGATTAAGAGAAAACCGTAAAAGGTAGCAAAAAAGCCTTTTCGACCATCGAAATGTCTACTTCAGTGTCCACGTTTTAAAAGTTCAACCAAGTTTCTATTTGAAAGCATGGCGTCTTGGCGAGGTCTCAAAGTGAGGTGAGTTTCATGATCGTTTGTTGACCTCTCCCCGTTCATTTCGCGAAGAAAAAATAAAGAGCGCCGTTTTTCCAGGGTGAATAGTAACATGTGTCTGCTTTTCAACAGCTACATAATAATGGGAGTAAATAGATAGCACTCTGTTGTAGGGTTCCACATACATTCTACAGATGTGATGTAATATACAGAGGCGGAATTTGTAAGCTGGTAAGATAGTTAATGATGATGAGATGTAAATATTGTCATTACATCTTCAATATTTATTTATAATCCAGGATGCTTTATCACCCAAAGCAGGTGGCGAGCAACTCGATAAGAAAAAATGGTTTGTTGGGATTTCCACCACTGTATCCCTTGGCTATGCTTTTGTGAACCACTTGTCTATATATATTTTTTTAAAAAGATAACATTGTCCAGGTTTCTCTTCCCGTCTCCCGTATCTCTCTGGCAGACATTCATGAAGGTGACCATCTGCCATGCATATACAACAAAATACAGAAGGCAGTGTTTATTCTCGATGATACATGGAAAAAAAACCCACATGTGCTCATTATACTGATGTTTCAGATTAGTATGCATTGTTTGTTCTAGGCTGTGCCACAAAGCTTAAACCATCTGAAATGGAAATTGACTCAGATGTGATGATAGCGACAAAATACCGCATTTCTGTATGACCTTAAGCACACCTGTAGGTGTCTGCCCTCGCTCTTTCTCTCTGGCAGCAGCTGAGCAGCAGCTGTTTGCTCTGAGAGCGACATTAGGTGAATGGAAAGTGGAAATGGATAGACAGTGGAAGTGGTGCTTATTTACCGCACTGCTTCTCAGCTACTGTTTTTCTTCTTCTTTGGTTGCCAGTTTGTTAATAAACTCCTCATTCTGCAATTGCATTCATGTCTACACCACAGTGTGTGACAGTACCAAAGTATATCATTCCTCATCTCTGGGGTCGTAACATCAGTGGTACAAATGTGTTTCTTTGGTGTGTGTTCTTACTCTTTAAATAATTAGCACTCACAGGTAAACATGAAGGAAGCACAGTGACATCCGCCTCATAGTTAGAGCAGCTCAAGTCCCACGCTCAGGTGTTACTCTGTCGAGTTGGCACGTTCTGATGCCTGTTGTTTGCCTGGGTTTCTTCCAGGTACTCCGGTTTCCTCCGGCAGTCCAAAGACATGCATAGTAGATGAAGTGGCTGTTTCAAATTGTATAGATGGTGAATGGATGTGAATGGGGGCGGCACGGTGGCGTAGTGGTTAGCACGTCCGCCTTACAGCAAGAAGGTCCTGGGTTCGATTCCCAGCTCGGCCGTTTCTGTGTGGAGTTTGCATGTTCTCCCTGTGCTTGCGTGGGTTTCCTCTGGGTACTCCGGTTTCCTTCCACAATCCAAACACATGCACAGTAGGCTAATTGGCTGTTCCAAATCACCCCTAGGTGTGAGTGTGAATGTTGTGTGATGGCCTGGCGAGCTGTCCAGGGTGTACCCCGCCCTCGCCCAGAGTAGACTGAGATGGGCGCTAGCCTCCCGGTGACCCTAATTAGGATTAAGCAGTTCAAAAAATGAATGAATGAATAGCTGGACCTTTTGGGTTGACTCAGATGGACTCAAAATCAACTCTCAGAACTACTGCCAATTTTTAGAAGACACTTTCTTTAAGCAGTGGTTCAGGAAAAAGTCTGCATCTTCCAAGACTTTGATTTTTATGCAAGACGAAGCTCCATCACATGCACCAAAGTACTCACCTGCTTGGCTGCCCAGTAAAGACCTTAAAGATGAAAAACAAATGACATGGCCCCCTTCTTCACCTGACCTAAACCCTATTGAGAACTTTTTGCCCTTCTTAAGCAGAGAATTTACAGTAAACAGTACATCTCTCTGAACAGTGTGTGGAAGGCTTTGGTTGCAGCTGCACAAAGAGTGGCAATATTGGCCACTTTTTTCTTCTTTCTTTTTTTTTAATTTAGGAAACATTTATTTGTAATTTTTGAGTTTGTTTATTATTCTCACTTTAACAGGTAAAAATAAACAAGTGAGATGGGAAAATCTTTGTTTTTCATTTAGCTGCATAATAATTCTGCACACTAATAGCTGCCTAATAATGGTGTACATAGATATTCTCTTAAGAAAGCCAAAACTTTACTTTTACTAATTAAATGTGGAGGTTTGAGGGTTTGTTAACATTTTGGATTGACCAAGAGCATTGTATAGTACAATAACAATTAATCCTTAAAAGTACAAAAGTACTTGCCTAATTGTGCGTACAGTGTATATAGTAGTATAGGGTGACCCAATACAACCTGCTCACATTTCAAAGACAAATGGGGGGTGGGGGTGGGTGGCATGGTTAAATATGATTAAAAATTTGTATAAAATAAATGAAACAATTCAATGAAATAAACAAAATAATTATTTGCACACACAAAACTTCATTCAATACAGTTTTTGTAGATCCGTTGCTCAACTGGTCAAATTGAGCTTGAAGAGTATACTCATGGGCGGCACGGTGGCGTAGTGGTTAGCAGGTCCGCCTCACAGCAAGAAGGTCCTGGATTCGATTCCCAGCTCGAGCATTTCTGTGTGGAGTTTGCATGTTCTCCCTGTGCTTGCGTGGGTTTCCTCCGGGTACT
>JBCNYG010000021.1:8657108-8670332 GCA_039654305.1 Porochilus rendahli
CCCCCCCCTCCCCCCCCCCCCCCCCCCCCCCCCCCCCCTCCCCCCCCCCCCCCCCCATCGACTCTGTAATGGACTGGCAAGCTGTTCAGGGTGTACCATGCCTTCACCCAGAGTAGGCTGAGATAGGCTTCAGCCTTCCTGTGAGACTAAAAGGGTTCAGCAATTTGGAAGATGAATGAGTGAATTAATTATTACACCACACCCTGTGAGTCAGCATCTTACTTTGTACTTTTCAGTCGTTGTATCCAATTTTTTATGCAAGAGACGCATCTTTAATATTTCATACAATACTCCTTGGGACTTTAAGTGAGTCTCTTTCACTAGTGTGCTTCTGTGACAGCAAGGAAAGGTTAACAAACACACCCCCCCAACCCCCCCACACAAGCACACACAGAGACACACACACACATACACACCACAGACGAGAGCATCTATGTACATCACAATGCTCCAGGCACTAACACTGCCCTACAGCCATGGAAGAGATGGAGTATATATATGATATAGATTTACACTGGTCAAGCTATTTTGTCAGCAATGCCACAGATGGCCGCTAAACTCTCCCTGCATGTCGCATCCAATCAGAAAGGCAGTAGGTGAAGCGAAGCACCTGTTTTCCTATTTTAGAATACAGCGGTCCAATCCTCCTCTATCGGCCCCAAGGGAATGTGAGTGTCCATCTATTTGTCATGTCACATGAAGATGAGAGACGCTCCAGGGGACAGCCAATAACCGGCCTGTTGGTAAGGATGAAGACTTCCTCAGGCAGGCAGAGGAAGACGATTCACACACAGCTTCTCATGAAGCAAATTAATTTGCCTTTATTTACTATAGTCTCTGTGTTGTGACGTGGGACGAATCATCCTGAGTGCTAAAGCACTTCTAATCCACACACTTAGCATTTCCTACTCAGGATGCAGTCAGTGATATGTAAATACTGAAGTGTGGCAGTTATGTGCGCATTGAGTGCATCAGCAAATATTTAGGATGGTTTTGCACTTGTCCTCTGCATCACCAAAGATACCTCACAAAATAAGAGAGGGAAAAAAATCTGAGTGATAGCAAAACGCTCTTCTAAACTACTAGTGGTTGTTGTGCTGCTTCTTCACTGAATAATCCATCGGACTGCTGTGAGAAGCATGTAAGACACATTACTGAGAATTCTGGGATGCTTGCTGAAAAACGTTCTAAGCATCAAGCAGGATTGTTTTTGGTTATTGTTTGGTTTGAGACATGTTTATGATCTTCAAGGTCTGAACACAGCACAAAGAAAATAGTAATAAGCTCTAGGCATTGTTGTGGAATGGCCTCCCGGTCCATTTTATTGTCAGTGAAAGTAAATGAGGCATGCTGCCCAACAACGCCAAAAGGAAGTAAGTGACAATTTGATGATTTTGAGATATACAGCAAAAGACTAACTTCAACCTGGCACTCTGTGGTGAATAATAGTAACCCAAACTAAAGTGTAGATCGAATGCATAATAAATCAGATGTCTAAAAGACATATCAGAATCAGAATCACAATACTTTATTGATCCTGGAGGAAATTGTGTGACTGAAAAGGCTGCATGCCTGTTGACGCATGCACACTGAAACTGAGAAATAATTAGGAATCTCAAATTCCTCTGATCCGGGACATTAATGGTGATCACTTATTTACTTAAGGCAACTTGGTTATTGAATAACAACAAAAGGAAGCTAGCTGTGTGCTAATTTAGTTGTGAACATATTATTAATTATTAGTCTTTTCAGCAGCGTAGCAAAATATATCACAATCCAATAATACAGGCATGCAAATTATTATATTTTCGGTCGCCAAATGATGCCCAATAAAATGTTTTAGTAAACAGGCAGCATTAAATTTATCAAAAAGCTTCATGCATTTGTAAGTTTTTCAAAAATGTCTATTTTCACAAAATAGTTCAATTATATATATCTTAAGAAACAAATCGCATACTTTTCAGAAGTTTATTATTAATATCCCTCAAACAAATAACAGGGCAAAAATAACAAAACAACACCATATTATAATAATAATATTTGTCTTTGCATAGACTTTGAGTCTATATAAAATATTAGTTTCACCTTTTAAGTTAAATTACTGAAATAAATTAACTTTTGGGGTAGCATCTTCTCATTGCCTGTCAGTCACAATAAAGCTTGTATGTTTTAAAATAAAGAATGACTGGTTTTAATGCCTGTTAGTCACATTAAAAGAAGGTGTGGCCTTCATGCTTGTCACGCACAATAAAGAATGTGTGTCATTCATGCTTGTTGGTCACTGTAAGGGAGGCGTGGCCTTCATGCTTATTAGTCACTATAACAGAGAAGTGGCATTCATGCTAGTTGGTCACTATAAAGGAGTCGTGGCCTTCATGCGTGTTGGTCACTATAACGGAGACGTGGCCTTCTTGCTTGTTAGTCACTATAAGGAAGGCGTGACATTCATGCTTGTTGGTCACTATAAAGAAGGCATGGCATCCATGCTTGTTAGTCACTATAACGGAGACGTGGCCTTCATGCTTGTTGGTCACTGTAAAGGAGGCGTGGCCTTCATGCTTGTTAGTCACTATAAAGGAGGCGTGGCATTCATGCTTGTTGGTCACTATAAAGGAGGCGTGGCCTTCATGCTTGTTGGTACCTATAAAGGAAGTGTGGCCTTCATGTGTGTTGGTCACTATAAAGGAGGCGTGGCCTTCATGCGTGTTGGTCACTATAAAGGAGGCGTGGCTTTCATGCTTGTTGGTCACTTAAAAGGAGGCGTGGCCTTCATGCGTGTTGGTCACTATAAAGAAGGCATGGCATCCATGCTTGTTAGTCACTATAATGGAGGCGTGGCCTTCATGTGTGTTGATCACTATAAAGAAGGCGTGGCATCCATGCTTGTTGGTCATTATAAAGGAGGCATGGCCTTCATGCTTGTTGGTACCTATAGAGGAAGCGTGGCCTTCATGCGTGTTGGTCACTATAAAGGAGGCGTGGCCTTCATGCTTGTCAGTCACTATAAAGGAGGCGTGGCATTCATGCGTGTTGGTCACTATAAAGGAGGCGTGGCCTTCATGCTTGTTGGTCACTATAAAGAAGGCGTGGCATTCATGCTTGTTGGTCACTATAAAGGAGGCGTGGCATTCATACTTGTTAGTCACTATATAGGAGGTGTGGCCTTCATGCTTGTTGGTCACTTAAAAAAAGGCATGGCATTCATGCGTGTTGGTCACTATAAAGGAGGTGTGGCATTCATGCGTGTTGGTCACTATAAAGGAGGTGTGGCTTTCATGCTTTTTGGTCACTTAAAAGGAGGCGTGGCCTTCATGCGTGTTGGTCACTATAAAGGAGGCGTGGCCTTTATGCTTGTTGGTCACTATAAAGGAGGCGTGGCATTCATGCGTGTTGGTCACTATAAAGGAGGCGTGGTCTTCATGCTTGTTGGTCACTATAAAGGAGGCGTGGCCTTCATGCTTGTTAGTCACTATAAAGGAGGCGTGGCATTCATGCTTGTTAGTCATTATAAAGGAGGCGTCGCATTCATGCTTCTTAGTCACTAAAAAGGAAGCGTGGCCTTAATTTGTGTTTGTCACCATAAAGTAGGCGTGGCCTTGACACTTTTCAGTCTCAGTAAAGAAGGTGTTACCTTCATGCTTGTCAGTCACAATAAAGGAGAAGATGGGCTTTATGTTTGTAAGCCAGTGGAGATGTGGCATCTCAGTCGGCACAATGCTATATTACATTTATTCAAACATTTCTGTATTATAATAAAAATATTTTTAACATCTTGTCATCTTGGATCTTTATTGGAGGGATACACACCTCTATAACACTCCATCTATTGAATAGATTTTGTTCTTACCCTCCATTATTGTAACTTCTTGTCAGTGGAATCTCTATTTCCCTGGTGATAACCACAAACAATTCATAGACTTGGCTTTTTATGATTTTATGATGTAATCTTTTGCATCATTCCTGTCAGTAATTCAGAAATATGACACCATAAGAATAACTTCTACACAAATAATAACAAAATATTCCCATCTCCTTTATGATCAATTTTCATCACAAAATCCTCTCAGAGCATTAATTTACACCTTGGCAAACACTGACTAAACTTAATGATCTGTTCTCACTGGTGTGCGGTGTAAATACGGTCATTAGGGGAGCTCGGGCGGTATACACGGTGCCTCGGCTGTAATGGGACACTGCATTAGAGAGTTGTGCTGTAAACAGAGATGGCTGTGGCTTTTTGGCATGTTGATTAAAATAAAAGCTTATGGGGATGGAATAATGGGATGAGGTCTGCAGTGTTTGGCTGCATAAACAGATATTCTCCAGTTGTTAACAGATTCGGTCCATTAACGCCAATTACAGTCTGTGGGATGCCTTTGTATGTGCTGGTGTTTTGACAATTACAGATTGCACAGTCTAATTTTCATGATCAATACCATACACCATGTCCTTTTCTCAAGTTCCATGTGGCATTTTAAAAATGGGATTCATAATTATGCTTACGGTCAACCATTTAGTCCAGTAAATACTATTGTTACAATAGATGCACTTCATCATTCGCTGTTCTGAATAATGACACAGTTGCAGAGAGTAAGTTACTCCTACAGACAGGACTGAGTCAGGATTCTCAGAGCGAGCATGACCTTCATGCAATGTATTTGTATTACATTTCTTCTGTGAGGAGCTAAAAGAAGTAGTTTCTCAGCATACAAGGAAATCACACACTCTCTGTACTGATGCACAAAATAATGTAATACACAGAATACAACCACCGAGACAACTTACCTGAAAATTGAGCCTAATTGCTTAATTCAATCTAAACAATATAATCAAAGGACTATGGGACGGATCAGGTTAATCAGAAATAAACATCAATTAGCTGCTTATTCTATACAAAAAAGTCAGTGTAATCTCTTCCAGACAAGAATCAACAGCTAGACAGAAGGCAGCGGAAACTGAGAGTCTCCCCGAAGAGTCTATCTGAACAGCATCCAAATGAATATTGATGATGTACTCTTAACCTCCTTCTGCCAGTCTCTCATCACCCAGCGGAAGCTAATCTGGCATTAAGAGAACGCAAGGAAGCTGGAAAGAATTAACATTACTGACGGGCGCCACTGCAGGGGTCTCTGCAAGGAAAGCTGTCTTGGTTTTGAAGAAAGTTGAAGAACATTTAATTTAGGGAAATTTCAAAGATGTTTGATTTAGAGGCCAGGGGAAGACAGAGCATATTTGGTTTTGGGTGTTTAAAGGTCATTTGGTGTGAAGAAAGCTGAAATATGTTTGCTCACTAGGAAATAAAATGGTGGTTGGATTAGGGGTTGTTACAAGGTGGTTTAGAGGAAGGATGGACAATTTTGGAGAAAAAAAAACAACAAACGTCTGGGGATGAAGAACAGGCCTAAAGGGCTTAATGTATGGTTTGGATAAAGATAAACAATTGGAAGAAATTAGAGATATTAAAAAATATAAAAAAATGTGTGAAAGAAATGAAAGAGTGGTGTGGAGGAAGTGAAAGAGTGTTTGGTGTGGAGGAAATTAAAAAGTGTTTGGTGTGGAGAAAGTGAAAAAGTGTTTGGTGTGAAGGAAGTGAAAGAGTGTTTGGTGTGGAGGAAATTAAAAAGTGTTTGGTGTGAAGGAAGTGAAAGAGTGTTTGGTATGGAGGAAATGTAAGAGTGTTTGGTGTGCAGGAAATGAAAGAGTGTTTGGTGTGGAGGAAATGAAAGAGTGTCTGGTGTGGAGGAAATGAAAGAGTGTCTGGTGTGGAGGAAGATGAACTGGATCAAATTCTGGATCCAGAATTGTTTAAAGGATTCTTTAACATTAGATAAGACAATTTTTTTGAAGTGTGGTAATACAGCGAGTCCAGCAGGGGGTGCTGTGTACTTTCTGTTATTTGCAAAAAGGTATGTGCGCACTTTTATGAAATTTCTACCAGAGGTAGGGCTTTGGACAAGGAAGATTTTGATTCAAATTAAATTTTGATTAAAGGAATTTTTAAGGAATTCTGCTGGGCTTAGCACAGGACTGCGGTCCCCGAGTGCTCTAGTTTAAGCATATAATGCATTTTCCAAACCATGATTATTCTTGATTGTCTAACTGTGTACTAGTTCCTTGTGGCGTTTCTTGCTTTTCAAAGTAGATTATCATTTGACCTTGCCTGCTCATTGACCTTGACAAGGGATTGCATCTCAACCCTGTTTGCCGAGACTCTATATGAAAGTGACTTCTTTGTACACGGCCCATCGGATTCCTGTATGTTACAGGTACAATTTATCACAGTATGTTTGATCTCGACATCTACAATATATAGATCTACTTTGAGGCATCTTTCATCTCATATGTGAGTATAAGTGTATAGAGATAAAGCACAAAGCAGGAATTCTTCAGTGTCACAGTGCACCATCAGTCTCAGGCAACCCTCCATGGCTTCGTGGAAAATTGTGATGAAAAAAGAATAGAGTAATTGATATTCTTAAGAGAAGCTACACGCTGCTGCCAAGAGTGGCAAAGGAAAAAAAAGAAAGTAAAAAAGAAAAAAAAAAGCCAGAAATGGATTACTCAATGTCAGTAATGGCCATAAACATATAAATCACCCAGGGCTGTTGTCGACGTCAAGAAAAACAACTCTAGTGGCTAAAAGGAGAAAAGTACAGATGGAAAGAGTCAAACAGCAAAGCTGATGTTTGGATGCACACAGCTGATGAAGGCAGCCCTGGGAAATTAGCATCTATTATTAAAAGAGCCAACCGTCCTGCACCGATGCAGCATACATTAACCTTGTGCAGCCTTAGAATTAGGAACTCATTAAGAGACATTTCTGTGATAATCCATGAAGAACTTCAAACTCTTCCTCTCAAGGTTCATGCCAAAGACTTTAAGGTGACATCTTCTGTTTCAGAGTCATCTTTGCTAATGCTCCAGGAGCTGACGGGTTTATCGGAAATAGCATTTTGATTAATAAGAGCTCTCAAACAGGAAAATTACAGGATATTTTGACAATCAATCCAAAAGCCCATTCATCTCAGTCTAATTGCAATTGTGTTATGGTAGGCTACAGTGATGTGCCAAATGCTAATGGCTTTGGCACTGTGAGCGAGACTTGAGTCACTTCAATATCAGGCACCTAAAGAGCTCATGCCTAATGACAATAATGAGAAATGATGTAAAATGCATGTCAAGTTTGGACAAGCAGCATCAACATTAGGTTAGCATCCATCACGCACAATGTTTATTTCATGACTCAAGTGTAAATGTAGCTAATGACAACAAATTAATTACAGACAAGGCTCGTCCGCGCAGATGTCAAATTTTAATAAGCAATTTGCCACCTTGTGATTAATTAGAAACATGTTTACCTGTTGTTATGAACTTGAGTTAGTAACTGGTAAATCTCATAAAACGTACCGCTGTTAATATCCTGAACCATTTTTTCCCTTGGCTTATCAGCTAATATCTACAGTATCTGCTAATGACACTGATTTGATGGCTTCATAGTAACGTCTGTCTCACTGCAAGCTTATGTAACACAAAACTGTAAGAATAGAACGCTTCAGGGAATGCTGTTAAAGCACAGTAATCAGTAACTGGGTTCATGATGGAGCAGGGTTGCTGTTACCACATCGGTTTTAAATCTAAAGTGTTTTATACCTCATAGTTGGGGCAGCACGATGGTATGTTGGTAAGTATGGATGCCTCATAATACAGAGGCTCTGCGTTTGTGCCAGATGGCTTGAGGCCTTTATGTGTATAGTTTACATGTTTCCCAATGCCTGAGTAGGTGCCCTCTGGGTTTTCTGGTTGGATTTCCAACAGTCTAAAGACAAGAGAATTACATTAACTAACTATCCTAAATTTGGCACAGTGGCGTAGCTGGTAGCACTCTCACCACACAACAACAGGAGAACCCTGATTCGAGTCCTTTTGTGTGAAGCTTGCATGTTCTCCCAGTGCATGCTGGGATAGGCTCCAGCTTTCCTGCAACCCTAGTAGCGATTTGGCAAAAAAGAAATTAATGAATTAATGGTATTATAACAGGGCCAATTCTTTCATCTTGGTGGAGGTTTGCACTCTCCAAGTGCCCTTTACAGAAAACAGCTCAACGCATCCTGACTCAAGAGAATTAAGACAAAGCAGTGGGTCAGTTAAATTTACATGCATTAATGACATCAGTAATTAAATGAGTCAAATAAATCAGTGTCAAATATAATAAGCTTGAAGTTCTGGCCTGTATCCACCCTGTGGTTATTATACTGTACGATCAGTGCAGGCTTAAACAACACTGTTAGCAGAGACTCTCTAATACACATAATGATATGACAACTGCACAAGTCGTACTTGTCATGAATGCTAGTGTCAGTTCACTTGACTGACACTCCATATTATTATTCCAGCTAAGAAATACATCTAAAATGGAAGCAGAGAGTGCAGAAAAATAAGGCATTGTACTCAAGCAACTTTAGAGAGAACGTTCAGCTCATCCATCTGTCTTATCTGTAATAGCTCGGATCTGCTCGAAGAGAATTGTGTGATACTACATTTTTTTCAATCATATTTTCACTTTCTCTCCGTCTCTCTCTCTCTCTGTCTCTCTCTCTCTCTCTCGTTCGCCCTCGTTTTCGATCTTTCTTAGAGGAACAGGTTCACTTGGGACATGCATGTGTTGACTGATTGAAGGCTTTTTAATTTTACCTCAGCGAGCTAAATGCCTGCCTGATTACATTTCACTGGTGTATGTGTGTGTGTGTGTGTGTGTGTGTGTGTGTGTGTGTGTGTGTGTGTGTGTGTCTCACACAGTTGGTGTTTTAATACAAAGGCCCCTGTGGCTAAATTGTCTCATTAGCCAAGTCAGTGTTATTACACCTGCCCCTATACATCTCCATTTGCCTTACAGGTGTTTCTGGTCATAGGGCGCCAACGTTGCAGCCGTCACACCAAAAAAATCACACAATTAGAAAACTAGAAATGAACGGATAATATGAAGCCAGAGGTTCTCAGCCCTTAATATGATCCTTAGCCAAATTTAATGGGAACATCCCTGATTGATCACCTATCTATCAAAAAAAATAAAAAATCTAGATAGTTTTGCCAAAAACTATAGACAGGAAGTTGCTAACAGACAAACAAAAATAAACCGACATTGATAAAAACATAGCCTGTTTGGTGGAGGTACCTAAGGGAACGTTATCTTATAGTTCTATGATCCCGAACATCATTATACAACGTGTATAACAGTGTATAGAGTTGTTTTTTTTTTTTTTATATTTTTGTATTTTATCCACTGCGTCTGAATAACTCTACACAAATTACCCACAGTGCATTGTTCTGTATGGTGTTGACCATAATCATCAGTAGAAAGTGTCAAGTATCCCCTGGGATCTATTCAACGTACTGCGCTTGCGATTTCATTAACACCTGACTGAGTGCAGCCCTGTGGCTTGCTAGCAAAAAAAAAAAAAAAAAGAAAGCCCCCAACCCCCCCACCCAAGAAGCATGAATAATGCATGTGCATGGGATATTCTCTGATTGAAAGGCAGAAGTGCACATTTTGTTGTCGGCATACGTGACATTACTCATCAGAATGGGGGGATTTTGAAATGTACTCTGTATAATGACCCACTCAGATCAGGAAACTCTAAACTGGCTCCGGGGAGAGTCACTCACCTTTCCGAATGTGCACCGTTAACTAGAAAAAGTCATTTTTTGTTACTTTATTCATAATTCATGACATTAGCCCAGGGGAAGGGTTAATCCCACCTTATATGTGGGGAAAAAAAAACTCAAACAGAATGTCATTGCTACTCTGGTGTGAAGCATGGAAGAGATTCAAGAGGAGGTAGTGATTGCATTTTTCCAACAATAATCAGACCGAAGAAGACGAAAAGGATGAGGAAAGCTTGGTGGAGGCTTATAAAGGCCAGGGCAATCAGAGCCAGCACCAACAATGGGCCCTGAGTGCCACATGGATGGCGGATCCAGTCGGTGTACTGAGACCAATTAAATAACAGGCAGATGTCTCTGCAAAGTCTTGTCTTTTTTTTTTTGGGGCAAAGTGCTAAGGCTTGCAAGTTTATAAGCCAGGCCGGAAGAGGGACAGGCAGACAGTGTGGTGGAGCGAGAGAGATAGAGAGGCCTTTATCACTGCAACTATTTGTTTTTGTTGTTTTTGTTGTTGTTTTCAGCGAGGATTTCATATTCGTCCATAAAGCAGAAGCTGATCCAGTAAATGCCCTTGGTAACAAAAGCTGGAAGGCTGATAGCATCACATGGGCAGGACAGAAAAGGAAAGGAGAGAAAATGAAGCAAAAAAATAGGACATAAGAGACAGAAGCGAACAGGGGCAGAATAGTAAATACAGCTGGAGAAAAGGGTTGGTTGAACGGTGTGCGTTTGTGCGTTTGTTACTATGCTCATCAACATATAGTTTTGGTTTGTACCTTGTCTCCATCCCACCCATGCCACTTGTTGTGTCCCAATGCCATAATTACTTTCACATTTTTTTAGTTATTCTGTGTATTTCAAATAAGAGGCAGAAATTCTGGAAAATCCCCCCCCCCCCCAAACAATCAAACAAAAAACAACAACAACAACAACAACACATCCCATCAGTGCTACTTCAGAAGCAGATTAGGAAAGACTCACATATGAGTCAGTTTTCCACAGATATTTATAGGCCATATAGTGTTTTAAATATGTACTTCTTAAAGAGATGTAAACACCCATTTATACTGGGTTTACTATACTATATAAACTCGGTTTCAGTTTGGAGATTGCATGTTCTCCCAGTGCTTGTGTGGGTTTCCTCTGGGTACTCTGGTTTCCTCACAAAGTCCAAAAAGATGCACATTAGGCTAACTGGCTGTCCAAATTGCCCCCAGGTGTAAGTGTGTATTGCTGTGTGTGCGTGTGTGTGTGTGTGTGTGTGAGCGCACATGTTGGCCCTGCGATGGTCTGGCCTGCTGTTCAAAGTATACCTTACCTTCACTCAGTGTCGGCTGAGATAGACTTCAGCCTCCTCACAACCATAATAGCATTAAGTGGTTCGGCACATGTGAGTGTGAGTGAGTACTACATGCTAAGAGCTATCATCACATGACCAGATCGGTGAGCAATTCAGTCAATTTACTGCACTGCTCTTATTAAGGTTAAGGTTATACTAAAAAGTTTAAATATTAATTGCTTTCAATAATTTATTTCAAACATAATTTGACACTGACATTTTCATTACAGACTCCTGGGCCTCCAGGGTTGTCTGCTAAACATGATGCCGAGCCCAACAATGAGCTCTGAAAGGAGCAGTTCGACATGAGGAATCCTACAAACTCTCCCTCACCCTGTGGCTTCTTATAAAACTGGTTAGCTAATGGACTCTCGAGTAAATTTTGATTTTGCTTGGCATTCTCAGAACGCTACCGGTTGTTGTGGACATCAGTCACACCTTTTACTATGCTGCGTCCTTTCAAAAGACAATACGTAACTATAACTGTTTATGGCTTCTAAGTCATACATTCCAATGATCAGAATTAGAAGTACGTTACATCCAAGTACTTTGTTATCAGGGCAAAATGAAAAATGGTGGACTAAAGCTTGATGTCCCTTTTACAGGCAAAACACACAAGCTGACTACTCCATGTGCTATGGATATAACGGTAAATAGCATTGTTACCTCTGCTAGCAGCTCATGTTTTTACCTGTTCGTTTGCTCATTTGTCTGTTCGTCTGTGTGCAATATAACTCATTAAGTAATGCACAGTCTTTGGCGATTTTTGATGAGTTGGTGTAGTGATAAGCACGTCCGCCTCGCAGCAAGGAGTCTCAGGCTCTGGCGTTTCTGTGTGGAGTTAGCGGGTTTCCTCTGGGTACTCCAGTTTCCTCCCACAGTTGAAAAACATGCACATTAGGCCAACTGTCTATTCCAGATTGCCCCTGGGTGTGAGTGCGAACAGTCGTGTGTGTATTAGGTCTGTGATGGTCTGGCAAGGTCTTCATGGTGTACCCGCCCAGTGTTAGCTGAGATAGGCTCCGGTCTCCCCCCGACCCTGGTAGAATTAAGCGGTTCAGCAAATGAGTGAGAGAAAAATTTTAGAAAAGGATGAAGAAATCCTTCTAATGAAGTCTCCATATTCCTGCTCTGCTACATATGTTTACGACTTTCAGTAAGAGTTTTCCTTTCTGGGTCAAATTGGGAGGCAAACCAAATTGAATAAATTCTGATCCCCATTAAAGCTTCTTGATGTCACAGGCTGGTGGAATGTTTGGGTCAGTAGGATGTGAAGTGTGAAAGTAGCTTAAATCTCAGTCCCAAACAAGCCGTGGAAGTATCCGTATGGTGCCCTGGATGGAGGAATTCGATATCTTCGCTGCTGCATCTTGTCAGCGCTGCTTTATCATTGATTTCCAAAGGCACCCATGTACAAATTGTATGTTTCTAAATCTAATCAAAGTGCAAGGTTGACTGAATCCACTTCCGGAAGTGTTCCTGTATCAGGCAGGCGAATGCTAATCACAAACTCTCCCTCATTTGAATCTCCTTTGTTATTCTGCAGTCAGATGTAATCACTGTTTGTGTTTTCTTCAGACTATGAGAACTGCGCTGTGAGGATTGGTTTGATCTAGAATCCTATGGTAGGCTGGATTCCCTCATGGCGTTCATAGAAATAGGACAGGTCTCAAGAGGCGAAGAGAATGCAAAAGTGTGTGTGTGTGTGTGGGTTGGTGGGTGGGTATGGGTGTGTATCTGAGTCCAAGCATAACAATGAACTCACGTTACAGAGAAGCAAAGCACTAATGCCTAATGTGCATGTCTTTGGACTGTGGGAGGAAACCGGAGTACCCGGAGGAAACCCACAGGGAAAACATGCAAATTCCACACAGGCATCGCCGAGGCCGGGACTCTTTTTGCTGTGAGGCAGTACATGTTAACCGCTATGCTAGAGTGCTGCCTCGTCTGAGTGTTTATTTTACTATTTATTCATTATTTCGAACCAAAGTGCAGTACATTTAACTCTAATGCCACTAAATATAACTCAAATTAAGTCACATTTACTCAAATTTACTGCACACTTAACTGTCTTAACAGTATTGCATAACTAGGTTTCAGCAAAGTAGTTCCAAATTCTCTCTCTCTCTCTCTCTCTCTCTCTCTCTCTCTCTCTCTCCCTCTTTCTCGCGCTCCAGCACTGATTTTTTATTGTTTGTTTAAATCGGGTAAATAAAAACAACAAA
>JBCNYG010000021.1:8838877-8851844 GCA_039654305.1 Porochilus rendahli
TGTGTGTGTGTGTGTGTGTGTGTGTGTGTGTGTGTGTGTGTGTGTGTGTGTGTGTGTGTGTGTGTGTGTGCTCGAGTGTGAAGAAGATGTGTGGGGAGCCCTGGTGGTTTTATGCGAAGCGCAAAGCGAATTTTTTCACATTATTGCTGTTTGCCTCCCGTCTGCCATCAGCACAAACCTGCAGAAACATCAGCATAACACACACCAACACGGCAACTTCTGCACCTTCTCACACTTCAATGGGGAAGCATGAAATGCTGAACCTTATGTCCACACAAGGACAATAAGAGGACAGAGAGAGAGAGAGTGAGATAGAGAAAGAGAGAAAGAGAGATAAAGAAAGAGAGAGAGAGAGAGAGAGAGAGAAAGAGAGAGCAAGAGAGAGAAAGAGAAAGAGAGAGAGAGAGAACCAGAGAGAGAGAGAACGAGAGAGAGAGAGAGAACGAGAGAGATTGACTGTAGTAACAGCAATAGGTGCAAGTTTGATAAAGGAGCATGTGGTAATATTTCTTTAATGATCTTTTAGTCCCAAAATAAACAAAGGAGGTGTGAAAGTAGAGTTAAGAGCAATAAACAATACTTAGGGGATGTAAAAATGATTCCAAAAATGAAAACCAAAACACACAAGGATTTTTTGCGTTCAGACAAAATGATATAATTTACAAGAACTATTAAACCACACCCCCTTCTCAAAGAGATGGTAGCCACAAGAGTACACTGACTTTCCCTAAATTAATTTCTATCCTTCACCCGGATACGTGAGTGCAGTGTTTATACACTGTGACTTAAGCAGCATAATCACCATTGTTTTATCTTGGATTAGTTTTTGAAGATAAAGGTTTAGAAATACACTCGTGCAAATACATGCATTACGATTCTGAATTAAAGATACACAATAAAAGGACAATGAAGTACCTTGAAGATAGACTGACAGAAGCATCAAGACAAATACAGGTAAGCACCCTCCTTTTATGGGCATGCATTTATGAAATACAAATTAATTTTTAAATATATGTGTATATCAAACACAAACTGACAAATTATTACAGGAACAGATGACTTTGATGGGATCATGATCATTTTTAATAAAATATAATTTTCAAAACTGAACTATTAATTTCAATGAAGACAAATGATTTGGAAGATAATGACATTTTGAAGATACAACTTTATTCATCAAATTTTATGCTAAATAGTAAATTCTTAATTGTGCAATCTAGTTTAAGTAAATCATCACAATGTCCTCAGTTTCTCATTCTCTTAACATGGATGCTAATTAGCTACGTTTTGTGCATTTCTTAACTCTGTTTGTTTTCGTTTTATGGGGGTTATTTTGTATATTAAGTGTTGTTTCTTTTGATCTTGTTGTTATTTACAAAAATATATACTTTGTGATCTTACAGATGTTGTTCACTGGTATAGGGTTACTACCCTTTTTATTTTTATTTTTTTATTATTATTTTTTTATTATTTAAATTGTCCAGGCTAAATTGCAGCACAGTTATGCTGCCCAATGCTGCATTATTCATGCGCTATACACTCATTGGGAATGCACACAAGCCAAGAAAACAATAATACATCCTGAGCTAGAAACCAAAAATTCCTGGCTAATTCTCATAAACCATAGTTTTAGTGAGTGTACCATAGTGTACCATACCGTGAGTGTACCATATCGCGAGAATAGGACACAAATAACCAGTTCATGCCCCCCAGGCATGTTAATGGCAATATTAAGAGTATACTGATATTAAACTAACAAATCCCTATTAACTTTGGAATAAAATAAAAAGTGGCGCAAATATAAAATCATACAAAATTTTATTCAAACTCATTAAGCAAGAGTCCGATCATACATATGAAAGAAAAGAATACTTTTGCATGTATTCATGCACAATTTAGTTTCGTATTACAGAGGAAAACACAGGGTGATTGTGTGAATTTTCGCTACTTTCTGCAGCACAATGTTGCCCCCCTGTGTAATGTGTAATTGATAGTTTTCTCTACACAAAAAAAGTCTTATAAAACAGTGTGTTTTAATAGAAACACACATGAATTATGTACGCAAGCTTTTATTAAGTCAGGGTTTAATTTCCTTCTTTCTAGGAATTTTCTGACAATATTTCCTGGGTTAATGTACACAAATAAGTTAGTGTCAAATTTGATGAATGAATCTTATCGTGATAATTACCCTTAACTGTGAATAAAGGTTGTATAATAAAGAATGTTTCTGGCATTTCTTCATGCTGTGTATGGTCTGGGTTGAATTTTATTTCACACCATAACACGGTGTTGTTACCTTCCAGTGTAGCAGTGGCAGGATTTGCCTTTCAGGCACTCTTACGTAAGTACATCATAGTGCACAATATCTTGGTTCCAAGCCCAGAACTGCTTGGGAGTATGTACACATCAGAGTATGTTGTTTACAAGGAAACTTCAAAAAGTCCTTGGCCTCACCAGGAAATTTGAGAAAATTGTTCGTGCATTATTATTATTTAACATGTATTTATCCTTAATGCAATTGGCCTAACACTGTTCACGTTTCCACGTCCCTACGTGGAAGAAAGTCTCATCTTGAGCTTCTGGGTAGTCCTCAACAGCATGTATGACTTCATTATCACACTGAAAATGGCGGTGCATCAGTGGTGGCTCGGCGGTTAAGGCTTTGAGTTACTAATCAGATGGTTGTCAGTTCAAGCCCCAGTACCACTAATCTGCCACTGCTGACCCCATGAGTAAAACCCTTAAGTTTCAAGTGTTTATTGGTGCATATGAGGGCATCTGCCAAATATAATTGTGCATGGAGCAACACTTCAAAGCCACATTAGGTTGTTCTGCCACTGCCACCTGTGCTGTGTGAATGGGAGCATTGTCCTGGAGCAAGAGTACACCAACAGAGCTTTATAAGTAGTCATCACCAACACTTTTCCTGGAGATCTTCGGCCTTGAAGCCCTTGATTACGGTACGACTTTAATCGTGCCCATGTGACAATCTAATCATTGACTTGAGTTCTTTGTCAACTAAAAACAGCTGTGTTAGATTTTGCTTAAGGATAAAACCTGCAGAAATGTAAATTTCCGGGAACAGAGTTGATAACCACTGATTTGTACAGTTATGCCCCCAAAAACGTGCTACACCTCTTATTTCCTGGTGAGGCCGAAAACGTATGAAGTAGTGTGATATGTATACTTGTTGCTGTGTTACGCCATCATCATTTAATAATTTTTTTTTTTCAAATTATGAAAATGGCCATGATGGTTCAATGGCTATTTAACTTTCAAACCCAGTAAAGCATAAGAGCTAGAATTTTAATTACCTACCTCCCTCTATAAACTTATCTAATGTCACTTATTCCCTCAGCTCTCAAGTGCGCACTCCAGAACCAAACTGAAGTCGGGTTGTGGCCCTTGAGTTTTACTTCATCATAGATGCAAATGAATCAAGTCTGCTTCGAGTTCTGTCTTGGTCGACAGAGATGAAAAATCCCTAAATAAACCCCAAAAAGTCAACACTAAGATGGTTGTCTGATTAAACAGTAATGCTGTTTTCCTAAAATGCGATGAAAATATGGAGTTGTTTTTCACAGAGTGTACATACAGATCTTTTACCCACCCTACTAAACCTATATTTGCCAATTTATCATCTCACCATAATTTAGTGATGATTATTACCATTCTAGAATAAGTCTATTCAGTCACTTCAGATGTAGTTACAGCACACCCAATATATAAATACCATAAATCATACTAACAGGCTGAGCAATTATTACAAGATATCTGTCTAATATGAGCACATGCCTACACCCAACCCACAGACCATTAGGAAAGCAACACGAAATGCATCTTCCTTATTGCATTATATGGACAACTGATCAATAGGACTCCTGGAGGTAAAATAATCTCCTCAGATCTCTCACATGTATCCAAGCAGAGACAGCGCAAGAGCAACAGGCACTGCAAGAAACCACTTTAAAGTCCGACTCACCACTTTAAAGTCCTCGGCACTGCACTTGTCTCCACGGTAGTAGCAGGAGAGCAGCATGTCCTTGATGTCGTGGCCCGTTCGATCGTAGAACTCGCGCATGTTGAAGGGGCGCGGTTTGAAGGTCAGGAAGTCAGCCTTGACTTTTAGGGTCTCCAGAACGCTCTCCTCTACAAGGTGTGTGTCCCGAATCTCATATCTGAAGACAAACAAATTCCTGTTTAGTGATAATATGATGCACAAAGCAATTCTCATTGGTCCAGGTGTGAAATATGATAAAAATCGATTTTATTTCAGCATTTGGTTACAATCCAAGGAATTTTTGACATGAGCTAAGTAGAAAAGATAGAGAAGTATGATCGATTAGTCAGTCAGTTTAGATTCTGGAAAATTCCATCTATAACATGTCTTCTCTCAAACTGTAGTAATAAAACTCTTTTAAAACTTTTTAAATCAAAGCCTTTTAGTAACTTTGTTTAGTAGCTTTGACAAAGGCTAATTCTGATTATCTGTTTTTATGTATTGTATATGCCAATTTGTATGTATACATGAATAGTTGGTTTGCAAAAACACATAAGCCCAATTGTTTTTAATTATGAGAAAAACTATTTTTAAGTAGCTTTACAAAAAAAATAAATAAATAAATTAGATACAACACCCCCACCCCCCACCCCCCATGAGCCTAGCACCCTAACCACAACTACTAAAACCCACTGATAGTGCTGTGGTGGAATTCTAGAAGGAAAAGGGATATTTCCTTTAGGAAACCTCATATATTGCATTATTAATTATTATTATTATCTTTGCCTTGGTTGTCTGCCGTCTGAGTAAAACTGGCAGAAACCAAATCAAGTCTGCGTGTAATCAGATACCAGCTGCGAAAAATGCCAGCAATGTTCATGCACAGCTCTGTGTAGTTGTATACTAATCGGTACTGTATACATTTGGTACAGTCCATCAACACTGAGTGTGGCTTTAGCACTGTCCACAGCGGCTTTTGTACAACAAAGCTAATAAACTGATGATATCCTAACATAGCTTCCTGAAAAACAATAGCCTTCTTGACAAACCCCAAAGGAATAGGTATGGAAAGTTGAATTAGGATTAGCAAAGTGTTTTGTTGTTTCTTTTTATTGATTGTTTTTCTCTTTGGGGTTTTTTTATATAATGGTATGGAAGAAACAAAATATTGAAAAATGTAGAAACAAGTTTATATTAACCTTAAAATAAAGAATGACTTGTTAAATTTGATGCAGCCAGTCCAGAGAAATTGGTGAAAAAATTAGCTGTACACTTTGATGTATAAATCAAAATTAATGCACAGTGCACATTTATTTCACTCCAGCATCCCCCGCTAGACTACTATGATTAAGCGGTATGATGAATGATGAGTGGCAAATGAATGAATGAAAGTACATCACACTAGAAACATGCATCATTTCCTGCATTTCACTTCAATCAGGGAGAGAACTACAAACGGGGAATGTGTTTAACACCTCACTGAAGCCTTTGCCACGATAGTGTAAAAGTGGGTTTTAATGTTAAGTGCCCTGGTCTTCAAAATTTACACTGGAATCATAGCGCACTGTGGTTAGTATTACCCTGCAAGCTCTGTATGCATCCACAAGCTTTCTTGCAAATGTGTAAAAATACAGAAGAAATGAATGAATACAGCCAGAAGGCTCTGTGTTCATCTGTATCCATCTTTAAAGTGAAGCATAAGTGAGCCCACACAAAATGTAACACTAAATGGATAAAATATATGGCCATTGTTTAATATGATTAAATATGTAAACATTTTGTCAAATTAAGTAGCATAATAGAAATAAAACATTTGTGCTGTTATTGTGCTGATTGTGCAGCTTTGCAACCTGTATCACAGAACCCCAGTACATTGCTTCCTATTTTATTTTTAGCCCTGATTTGTCAGAGTTAGCATCCAAAAACATAAAGCATGGACACACAGAATGATTTATTGTAATCAGGCTTGAGCATGAAGATGCCTCCAGGTGTTATGATTCTGATGCGATATCAGAAAACCCTGATGTAGCAGCTAAACCCAATTTACACGAGCTAAAGGAAGTCAATTTGAGGGAGATATTTATAACAATAGTTAAGGATGTAGCACTGCCGCAATAAAACATCTGAATGTGTTGCTAAACCTTCAGAGGAAGAGATCTAAGACGAGCAGCAATATTGCTATTATCGTTACGCCGAGGCAGCCGTCTGCCCGCTGACGTCTCATGACAAACTGAACCTATTTATTGCGCGACCTTCCATTATTCTATACGCTCCTTCAAAAGAACTCCCTGTATAGAGCCGCTATGTCAGGTGGGCTTTAACAAACGTTTTGGGAGTTGAGCATAAAAAAAGATTAATTGGGAGGGCAGGAATCAGTGGCAGGACATCTCAAGAGAAATGTGCTATGAGACTTTGGGCATGACAGTATATCGACAATGTGGCTTTCACACCATTACCTCCATGTGCAGAAATCTGACAGCTCAGGTGCAGGAAAAAAAACAATACTGGATATTAATATTGTGCATCCTTCTTTAAGAGATGATACATGTAAATATAAAGGAAGGAAGCCAAAGGTTCAATAGAAAAAAGATATTTAATTATTTTATTTTATTTAAATGAAACGAAGATCGACTCAGTATTTATATATATGTATATATATATATGAGTGGGCAACCACGAAACAGGTCTGTAGGGAGCAAAATGTAGCTTTGTTTTTTTCCTTATACCACATATATAGCTCTAATTTACTGTATATACAATATAATGTATATGTATATAATATATCAATGATTACTATTTGTTGTTGATTCATATGTTGATATATAATACTGACAACTTCCCCAAATATTTTGTCCAACACTGACAACTTCCCCAAAATGTTTGTCCAGTACTGTCCGTTTCACCAAAAACATTGTTCAGTACTGACAACTTCCCCAAAAAATATGTCCAATACTGACAACCTCCCCAAAAAGTTTGTCCAAGACTGACAACTTTACCATAAAGGTAGACCAATATTGCCAGCTACCCCTTGAAGGTAGACCAACCTTGGCAACTTCCCCAGAAAGTTAGACCAATCCTATCAGCTTTCACATAAAGTTAGGCCAATCCTGACAGCTTGTATAGAATGTTTGACGAAGTCTGACTAAGATCTAATACTGACTCATTTTTAATCCTGTGTCTACAGAGTACTCCTTTTTGATCCACAAGTACTGGTTCCCATTCATCTTCATGCTCGGGATGTTTTTGTGGTCTTTTGTCGAGTACTGCATCCATCGCTTCCTGTTCCACATGCGCCCTCCGGCCCACAATTATTACCTCATTACACTTCACTTCCTCCTCCATGGTCAACACCATAAGGTGGGTTAATGGCTGAAGGAACTGTTACTTGCCATGCAAAGTTTTGTGAATATTTGTTTAAAGTAGGTGTCTGATATGTAATTGCAATGTCATTTGTTTCTGTGTCTCCAGTCTCCATTTGATGGCTCTCGTCTCGTGTTCCCTCCTGGTATAGCATCAATTCTTATAGGGACATTTTACCTTTTACTGAGCCAGCTTCTGCCTGAGGGTTTAGGCATATCTTTGTTTGTTGGTGGTCTATGTGGTTATGTGGTTTATGATATGATCCATTACTACTTGCACTATGGTTCGCCACGCAAGGGCTCCTACCTGTACAGCCTGAAGGCTTACCACGTGAAACACCACTTTGAGCACCAAAGAGCAGGTACTAATCCTTTTCTCTATTTTTGAAATAAATTTGCATTTGCAATTTGGTTGAAGTCATAATGTCGTGGTTCAGTAGCTGTTTTAGCAGTTTTGCATTATGTAAGGATTTATAAGGGCTTTCTTTTGTTTCCGTTATAGCACTGTGAGAGAACTCTTCCTTGCACTTCCCCATGCAACTTTGTTTTTTATGAGGCTTTATCCTTACATTTACATTTATATCACTTAGCAGACACCCTCATACAGACCAACTTGTATTATTTATTTATTTATTTATTATGTTTTAAATCAAAAACATCCTAGGCTGATAGTTTATTCAGACGTGCTTGATTAAGAGGTAGAATTTAGCTGGTTAGCATGTTGCTGTCTTTCTGGGAAAATGTAAAGGCAGGGTGAACTTTAATCCAGTTGAAAATAAAGTTGAATTAACAGTTTCCTCAACTGTTGTAAAATTACAATGAAAAAAAAAACTTTAATATTAAAATTACACTTGGCATAAATAAGTACTGAAAAATTACAACATTGTATCAGGAACTCAGGTGTGATCAGTGTGTTAATTATTACAAAAGACATGTTGGGTTAGGCTGTAGAGTTGACAAACAAATAAAGCCAGTGTTATTAGCAACGACAATTTTCCACACAACTCTGAATCATAATTGTCATTGCAAATTAACCTGTGTATCACCACTTTAATTATTCATCGTCTTGCATTGCAAGTTTTTAATTGAATGAATGTTGTTGAAAGTTTACCCAAGAGAAGAATAATAAAAAGAAAAAGAAGAAAAATTAAGAGCCCAATTTTTCTAGGGTAAATAGTAATGTGTCTGCCTTTAAGCAGCCACGTAATGAGTTAATTATTTGGTAATTAGACTCTTTTTTTCAACATTGTAAAAATGAAACTGTGCAGTATATTCTTCTGAGCCATGAAAGGCAAGGCGTAATTGGCTTGGGATGGTGGGGGAATTATATTTCAACAGTTAACAAAAATAGACTTTAACCAACCCTTTGGTAAAACTAGAATAAAAAATTTAAAAAAGCTTTAAAGTACTTTTGCTAAAATATATAATTTTTTAAACTGTTAAATCATTGGGGATATTTTGCTACTAGTATTTAAACATGCAGTGATAATTTTTAATGCATTGATAACCTTTTTTATGCTCCAAGGTTAAGTAATTTTTCTTATTTTTTTAATTAATTTGAAAAAAATTCAATTCTAGATTGGTAGACTGCAATTTCCCCCGTGATTTGACCACTATTAGAATCATATTGAAAATAATTGAAGCCCAACACGTTTATATATAGACGACTTTAAGTGTGTACCCTCTGATCAGATTTTTATGTTGTCTCCCTACAGGTTTCGGCATCACCACCACATTCTGGGACCATCCCTTTAACACAGTCATTCCAGAACAGACATTTTAACACACAGAAACACACACACACACACACACACAAACACACACACACACACCCCTTCACAAGTGCCCTATGCAAGGCTGACCCTCCTCTTGAACACCACCAACCGTTGCTTTTCTCAGAGCTCATGTGCTGCTGCTTTTTTCCGTAAAATGGCCCAAACTGCTCGTCATGTTTCTAATGATCATCATCATCAATGCCATCATCATCGTTATCATCATCATCATTCACCTGCCACTTCAGGAGAGGGCACAACCCATGTTGTGATATATGCACATACAGGCATATATGTAAAGAAATCTAATTTTAATAATACTGAATTAAAACAGTTTTTTAGAGGCACTGAGATGTTTAACACCTCATATTGTACATAGATATGTAGAAAGATAAAGTTAAGTGTGAGAAGGTGAGTGAATGTGAGGAGAGAGTGAGTGAGCGATGGATGAATGAATGGTTTTTAGCTGTAGAGTAAATCTGATTGGTAGAGAAGGTAAGGCGTTAGGACCCTTTTTGGGAAATACTCAGGAACGTTCTCTAAATCCCACCATGGTTACACAAGGCTTGACAGTGTTGCTGTTGTTATACAGGATTTTTTTCCTCACCGTGTTTTCGGTTTCCTTTTCTCCAACAGAATTATATGCAAACACATAAGTTCTTCACATCCAGTGTCTTGTCCTGTTCTTGCTTTTTGGCTCTGGGGATTCTATCTATAGAAGCCAGTCTGCTATGGAAGCAATGTTTCTTTGATTTGTACCATCTTTTTTAGTGTTATTGCTACTCTTGTTTTTCGGATGCCAAGTGATCTTCAAAACGAACAATGTCCTATCCAGGGGGCAGCCAAAGCCATTGACTCGTTATATAACCCATTATTAAAAACATATTCTGAGATGTTTATCTGTGATGCTTCCATAGAGATACAAGGAGCAAACAATTGCTCTTCGGCTTCCTGATTAGGGAAAGCAGGTATGTTTTCATGGCAGCCGAACCTGAGCCCTCTGGGGGGCGTGAAGCCGCATGTTCTGGGATGTCCTTCGGTATAGGGGTTGCCTGGCAGGGTGTTTAGATTAGGTAGACTTGGGCAAGGCAGCCCCATTTCTGGGTTGACGATCATTAGTGTCTGACCAGGCTGTGAATGGAGGCCCCGTCCACCACCTTAGGCTGATCTCTCGTTGGTTCATGCTTGTGCCTATCTCCAACCTGTCTATCAGTGTCTCTCTTATTTCTCACAATCTGTCTGGTTAGCAAACTGTTTCTGTGTCTTTTTGCGTTTCTTTCTTTGAATTAGCCTCCTTTTGTTTTGTTTTGTTTTTGTACTTGAATGAAGTCACTACATGCCTCTCTGGATTCCAGGAACTTTCCATTCAGGTCAGAAGGAGACTGTGGGTCCCTTAACTGCTGCACATCTGCCATCTGTGAGTGGCGGTTGATTAAATGTTTTGTAAGTCTCCCCAGTCTCTCCTTGTTGACTTGATGGCCAAAAAACACAGGAAATGTTGCATCTGTGTATTAAAATGTCTCCCAAGTACTTTTAAAAGCATTCCCTACCTCTCTCTTCCTTTCTACACTCGAATCATGTAATTATTCAGTGGGATGTCAAGAGATGGGTAAATGTTGAGCTGAGGTTAAGAATGTTTGATTGGGCTATAAAGCTCAAATGTGGTATCTGTCTATGGAAGCCTGAATGTTGATTCTTAAAAAATCACTCCATGGCACCTTTCTGTTTTCTGTTTCTATTGAACGAGTTCACACTGACAGTGTCCTTCAAATGTTGGGTGCCATTGGTTTGATTAAAGTAATAACAGTAAAAATATTTTCATGTGTTTACCTGTAAACAAAGTTTGAGAATTTAATTCAAAGCAACAGATCTTTAAATGAAAAGCTTAAAAGCTAAATAATGCCTTTAATATAATTGAAAATCTGTTTACTACTCTATATTTTTATGTTGCTAATTTCTATGTAAATGTCCTTGTAAATAAATGTGTGTATATTTGTGATGAAAATGGTTTAGCTTACATTTTGTCACCTTAACATTTATTAGCTATACGAAGATTTTGATATTTTAAGGTTATTTCCTAATTTTAACAGTGTCAACATCACAGTGTGTTTTGAAGGTGTTTTAGAATGTATATGAGTCACCTCAGATATATAATTCATGAAAGGGGAAAGGTAACACCTGTGGAAATTTTATGGGTGCACTGACACTAGCTTTGCTGTCCATGCTACTTCAAGGATGATATTTATTAGTAATAAGTCTCTCATTTTATTGTTTCTATGACCTACTAATATCAGTATCCACAAAATAAGGTTCGGTAAGATAAGTAACTGAATATTTTTTTTCTTTGTTATCAGAATGATGGTTCACAACATGTATCTCAAATATTAAAATCCCTTAAATCTTTTAAAATTAAATATCTAATTAAAAAAGTCATGTAAAAAAGGAAACCAAAAAGGACAAAAATATATTGTATATATTACATTTTTCTTGTGAGGACACGGTGGCATCGTAGTCTTTACTCTTGCCTCACAGCAATAAGATCTGGGGAATTCTAAATCCCAAGTCCTAGGTGATAGATTTAGAGGGTGTTTGTGGACGGACACCGAAACTCACAAGAACTAGTGTTCCGTTAGCGAAGCCGTACTCGTAAACGTAAAAGTCAAGCAGTACAGAAACACAACTTTAATTTTAATATGAATAAGATGAGTACATTAATACAAAATAAATATCTTGCCTTTTCTGGTTTGGTTGTCTTTTTTCTTCTTCTCCTTCTTCTTCTTCTTTTTCTTTTTGTAGGAATTAACAAACTGCACTGTTTCACATATACAAAAAGTCATTGTGGATTTTCACCTAACCAGAAAAAGCATAAATTATAGTAATCTTCCACTGATCAATCAAAAATCACAAACGAGACTTTGCATTGTGGGGAAAACTTGAGTATAAACGGCTGAATTTCTGTTCCAGATTCAAACCGTGATTTCACACATTTCAAAGCAGACCTGAGGATAATGGACCTCATACGGAATATAAACAGGTGTATAAGATGTACACTAGCGCCTCCAAAAGGCTTCTGCTCGAAATTGCAACAGTTAGATTTTTACCTACGTACAAGTGAAAATCATTATTTACATACATTTACAGCATTTAGCAGACGCTCTTATCCAGAGCGACTTACAGAAGTGCTTTAAAGTCACTATCAGTGAGTATATTTATATACTGGTTCACCAGGATACACCAAGTACACCAGCAGTCAAAACTCAGTGGGTAGGTGTGCGTGCGGGATTTTTTTTTCTTGCGCGCGTGTGTGTGTAAGATAGTGCTAATCTTAATACTATCGGGAAAGGTAAGCGTTTCTGCTGTTGTTTGAAGACACCCAGTCACAGACCATTTATAAGGTGGACCGCGCAACGTGGGAATTTCGGCGAAGCTCGACAGGCGCCATCTTGGGACCTTACATGTCGAGTGCCGGCAAATAGTAAACACATTCAGTGTCAACCTGCAATTGTTTTTATTTATTACAACATTTCACGATTCCAAAGAAAATATTTACCCATTTTTTGCACAAGGGTGGGTCTAAACAACTTAAGAATATATGTATTCATGCCAGACTATTAAAAATAAGGTGTGAAATGAAATTCAACTTGCATTATTAAAATGTTATTATAGCAATATTGATTATAATGGGGGTAAATTATCTTAAAGTTAATAAAGAATAATTTCACATCCGCTATTTACTACAAAAGACAACTATGTGAAGTGTATGAGCATAAACAAAGATTACATTTAAAACAAAATATTGGCACCTTGTTAATATTGTTACCTGTGTGTTAGACATT
>JBCNYG010000021.1:8939974-8950574 GCA_039654305.1 Porochilus rendahli
ATGAAGCCAACTGGCTACTCTAAATAGATTTGAATGTGAGTGAGGATAGTTGTTGGTATCTGTGTTAGTCCAGCAATAAGTGACTAACTTGTTCAGGGTGTTCCCTACCTTTTGCCTGAGGCTGACTCTTATTGTCGACCGTGATGGATAAGTGGTATAGATAATGGAATGAAGATCAATGACAATATAGCAGACTAAATATTGATATATATAAAACCCTTCTCACCATGGAATCCTGTGGTAACTTTAGTTTGAGTAAGCATAATTTAAGCATGGAGTACGTGTGATGGTAGTTAAGTTTATTAGTTTATGAAGCTGAAAGCAAGGATTCGCCACTTTTCAAAGTCTTCCAAGAATGCTGTCAGTCATCCAGGTTCTTACAAAGTAACTTTACACAAACATTTCTCCCAGGAACTCAAACCCATACAGTTTGGCATGGATTCTGGTGTGCTTTGTTCCATGTATATCTTAGCCTTGACCACAGTCCCAGTTGCGGACATGTTTCTGATTTACCTTGGTTCACCTTGTCTTTCAGAGTTCTGACACCAGGTGTGGATTTTTATGATGTTTCCCAGAAAAGCAAAAAAGTATAACAAAATGTTTGCGGCTTCAACGGTTAAACAGCCCACAACCCCTCCGGCCCTTTTCCAGGAATTGTATTTCAAATAATCATCATATATTTAACCCTCTGTTGGTTCTGTTTTGTATGCATATGATAGGGAAAGTCAGTTTTTAACTTTTGTTTTAAAATACATTTCCAGTCCTTAGCTACACTGCTTTCTTTCATTCATTCATTTCTGAACCGCTTATTCCTAATTAGGGGAGGCTGGCGCCCATCTCAGCCGACTCTGGGTGAGGGCAGAGTACACCCTGGACAGCTCGCCAGGCCATCGCAGGGCAGAAAATCAGCAATCTTGACGAAAATCAGCAATGGTTCTTTTACATGCCTCTCACCACAGACAGCCTACCTTCAAAAAACATGCTGGTACGTGTACTAACTGAGGTAACGACACTCAGTGGGATTGGGTCTAAATCCTCTGTAACTCTAAACAGAATAAACTGGTTACTGGAAGCATGTGAAGACATACTGTTTACTGAAAATGAATACTTACCTAACATTATTTATTTTTAAAATGGCTAACTCAGGCGGCATGGTGGTGTAGTGGCTAGCAAATCAACCTCACAGCAAGAAAGTCATGGGAAGAGTGCAGGGCTCGGGCGCTTCTGTGTGGAGTTTGGTTTGGTTTCCTCCCATAATCTAAAGACATGCACATTAGGCTGACTGGCTGTTCCAAATTGCCACAAGATGTTTAATTTGAGGGATAATAGTAGTGTGTGTTCCCCTGCGATGGTCTGGCCAGCTCTTTAAGGTGTACCCTGCTTTTGCCCAGTGTCGGGTGAGATGGGCTCCAGCCCCTAATAGTAGGATTAAGTGGTTTGGCAAATGAGTTTTGCAAACTCCTGCCTGGTAGGGTACATGCCTACCGAACTCATCTATACACAGTCCATTAAGTCTCTTGCCTGTCTTGGCTGGACCCACTACTCCTCAAGGGACAAAGAAGACGCACCAAGACTTTTCTCTATGCAGACACCCAGGTACTGGAATAAACTGCCCTTGGCAGTCTGAACAGCTGAGCCACTAGATGTCTCAAGTGAAGACTGAAGACTTCTATTCATACCAAGCATTGCAGTGACAACCGGTTAAAAATTATTTTGACTTTTCTTGCTGTGCTAACTTCTTGCTTGTGGTTTTAACTTGCTGGTATGCTTAAAATCTGACCTAGTCAACAATCATCAGAAAACATTTATGAAGCAAACTACAAATAATTCTTTGGGCAACTTTAGATAAGGCATTTTCTTAAAATTATAAACGTACATTATACTTTTTGTACAACCCTGTTAACTTTGAGTAAATACTCTTCAGTTATTTATAACCCTGGAGGAAAAGTTCTGAGTTTATAACCCTCAGCATGGGGGAACATAACCTTGGTGGCTCTGATAACTGTGAGACTGGGCACACCTGTAGTGGAAAACTTTAGCTTGTAATCGATCGTTCCTGTCGGTGGGATAGTATATAAAACAGAGGCAACAATCTGGAAGTTTGTGAGTCCTGATTGACTGCAGTCATGCTGAGATTCCTTTTGCTGTGTGTCCTGGTGGCCTTGGGTAAGTCATCACTCTCATACAAACCCAGAAAATTAAAAGCGTTCAGCAGAAAATAACTTAATGTAATAGATGTGACCTTAAGATTAATACCTTTTGTTCATATTGAAGTTGTTTTCGCTTGAGGCTGCATCAGACCACTACTGTTCCTGAATAGCAAGTAGAGAGTGTTTCCACTGAAGGTATATAAAGAACAGTGGACGTAGGTAACTCTGTGTGTGTGTGTGTGTGTGTGTGTGTGTGTGTGTGTGTGTGTGTGTGTGTGTGTGTGCAGCTTTGGCCCAACACAGGCCTGAGCCCAGGTACCTGGAGAATGTTGGGGAAAGAGTTGTGGGTGGAGAGGTGGCCCGTCCTAACTCATGGCGCTGGCAGGTAAATTATTGTTCCTTTATACACAGCTACATTCACTACAGTCAGTTTGTGTAATTTACAACCTAAAACTTGTAAAACTTCCACATACATATTTATCAGTAAACAGTTCTGATAGCTAAAATAAAACTATTTATTTCTCCAACCCACTAACATATTTTAGTTTGGTGTTTGGATGTCTACTGCCCAGCCAAAAAAAAAAAATGACGCTCAAACTCTTCGTATGTGATCATTCACCTCAACTAACAAATTAACATTTGTACTCCTATTTTCTTTCCATAGATCTCACTACAGTATTTGTCTGGTGGTTCCTACTACCACACATGTGGTGGAACTCTGATCAGGACTCGCTGGGTTATGACTGCGGCTCACTGTGTCGACACGTGAGTCGTAAACACAAACAGAACACAGGGTCCTTTATACTATGGGATATTCACATCGGTTCTGTGTAGATATTGGTACCTGTCACTACCTGGCCTTAAGCTTTACCAGTCACGCAGTGGCTCAACAGAAATATCATTAAATTAATGCTTTGTTTAGTGCTTTAACATTAGACTTTGTGACAAAAGGTCTACATGCAATTCAGATGTAGATTTAAATCCTCAATAAGCAGACCGGCAGTTAAAATCACATGGGAAATTTTACTATTATGACATGATGAACAAATCTTGAAAGGGACCAGATTCAAAGAGGTGAGAATAATTAGTGCAATTCTAAATCATGTTCAGGTATAGAAGAGTGAGGTGTGCTATGAGTTGTTAAGTATGTGCTTCTTGTGAATAGGAGACCTGTAATGTGCACATCATAGTCTTTATAATTACAACATCTCTTACAAGGTAGTTTTTATATTTCCTTTGTAATAAAAAAAAAGGAGTCAGTGTAATGTTGATAAAATAGGGGTACATGATATGTCCTAATTATTTTAAATCATTAAAATACACTGTCCTAAAAGTATTATCTACAGTACATGTGCTTCTTACAAGAAACTGAATATAATAATTAATCATTACAAAGATGTATTTTACTGCTACATATTGTATTATACAATCCAGAGTGACTGTATAATCAGAAAGCTTACTAATAGGTGGCTGTGGCCATATAACTTTTGTTTTAACAAAAAATTGTCAGAGGATCACTTAAATTAATCAGCATCCACTTTTTCAAATTCTTTATATATGGCTTAACATTACTGAAATGGTTCTGGTCACATGCCTTGCTGAAACACAGTTGCATGAACCTAAGCCAGAATAAATAAATATATAATACATAGTACAAGTATAATACCCAGTAATAGTTGTAACACAAAAAGACAAAAAAATATGTGGTCTGAGTACCAAGACTTGTGGAACACCATTACTGAAAATTTATATAAACAAAGAGAAACGACCTTGATTGGATGTAATACTTTATTCAGAGCAGCTTCAGTGTTTTGATTAGGCTCAAAGAGAAAACATACATATAATTTGTAAAATTTTACAAAGATAAATTTACAAAATATAAGTAATTTTAAATATAAATTAAGGAAGTAATAAACCAAGTTAACAAAAGAAAATAGGGTACAAAAAAGTCCAAACTTGGGAAGAAGTACATAAGTGATGAATATAACATGATAGTACAAGGAATATAAAGCATGCCTCACACAGGCCGGTTCTGATGGTGGTTCAGTGCAGTTTAATATGGACTATTGTTAGCAGCAGGTGAAAATATTGTGTGAATAGGTTGTAATAAGGTTGTACTGAACGCGGTTCAGAAAGGTTGCGAAAGGTGACATGGCAGCTATAAGTCAGCTAGACGTTTACACACGGTATTGAGAACCACTGTGAACGTTCAAACATTTTGATCATCATAATGGTGTCAAGATAAAGTCACTGCGGTCCAACACGGTTTGGAATCGTGCCGAACTGCCATCAGAACAGCTCCATATGAGGACAGCTTAAACTTATAGATATATAAAGCCGATGAATGATGCATATGTTTTTCTTATGTTTTCCAAATCTATCTTTACAGGCAGAGAACTTGGCGTGTTGTCCTGGGAGATCATGACATTAATGTCCATGAAGGCACAGAACAGTACATGAGTGTCAGTGCTGTCCACATTCACCCTCAGTGGAACAGAAACAATGTTGCTGGAGGGTATGAGATCACATAAATACTTCTTCAGTTTTTCATCATGTTATATGAGCATGCATATAGAATCATAGCACTTGGGTTCTGAAGTTCTGAATCGGAAGTACAATGCTATAGAAACTTAATTGTAGAAAACATGAGCTATAGGATATCTTAATCAAAGTCAACTTTTAAGAAGAGCTAAAGCACTTCTTAATCTAAACCATGAAGTCAAGGAGCTTTGTTTGAAAATACAAAAACCTCAGATGCTCATCTGCTCAGATCTATTTATCATTATGGCCACACTCATGACTGAGACCTTTGGACACCATGTCAAAGATAATGCACCAGGCTCATTTAACCATGTTGTTTTCATTCTTAAGAGGACACTTAAAATCATCACCACCTTTCCCTGATTGTGGGCTGTGCAGCACTAAGCATACATTTTGCTTGCAGTTGCCTACACTTTAAATGAAGGGCTTTTAATAGAAGACTTGATTAGCAGTTGTTCTTCTTTATGCAGACGTCATTTAATAGATGTCCACTGACCTTTCTTATGATTCACAAGGTAAAGTCCCTCCTTTCTCAAGCTCGTTCCAGAATCACACTGTATATCATATAGTCATATATTTCCTGGTCTATAATGGCATATAGAATAGTACCAATTTGTCAAATAGAAAGACTTGGTGCCCAGACTGAATATCCCTGATTAGAAGGTTTTTGTAAATCATTGCAGACATTATGGTTTTCATCAGATACATTTATACTCACATTTTGTTTATGTTCTGCCCTGTCCTCAGATATGACATCGCTCTGCTGCGTCTGTCTACTGACGCCCAGCTGAACTCATATGTGCAGCTGGCAAGTCTCCCTCCCACGGGTCAGGTCCTGCCCCACAACAACCTCTGTTACATCACAGGCTGGGGAAGAACTCAGAGTCAGTGAGCTATTTACACACATCAAATGACATTTTATGGCTAATTACACCACAGCATTACTGAATTTTTATTCTGGTTAAAAAGGTGTTGATTATTTATTTATGTACTTATTTGCATATAACATAGATATAGGTATTCAAGAAAAACCCTTTAACCTGGCCATAATTACTCAACAGCTTAATTGCCTTTTTTTAATTGACTAGGTACAAATTTTATAGGCAAACATAAAAAGGGGAATAATTATGGAAGATGCTACAGTGGGTATTCCCAAAACAGCTATACAGTATAACCCTATATTACAAAGAATTCGAATAATTCACTAATGGTTTATTTTGATGTGGTTGTTTGCCCCTTAAAAAAATGCCTATTTTCTGGTTGCCAGTTATATCATTCCAACACAATACTGGACAGATTTCAATGGTTTTTTTTTTCATTATTATTTATTAGCTTGGTTTTTTTTTTTTTTATTTTAAACACGTCTAATATTTATATGATTTCATTAATTATTTCTGTGTAATATGTCTGTTGTATGGGTGGCATGATGCCTTTGAATTTGTAGTATTGGATTAGAATCTAGTGTGCAAAAAAAAAAGGCCCTTTTTTGTCTCATGCTCACTCACAATGCTTGAATGGGCGAATTTCCACCATGGTGAAGACTTTGGGACAGAGGATGTTCTGGTTTCACAACCATATGATATTCTGTAATTTGTCTGGTGGATGTTCATGATTAAATCAATAAACATTATTAAAGTATGCTATACCATTCTTTAATCAAAAATTTAATTACTGGTAAAGGTGGTGGTATAAAAGCAATGAAGCACTGCAGGTTGGGAGTTATAAGAAAGTATTTTATAATCGCATCAACTTGGAGGGTCTGGCGGGCTGTTCAGGGTGTACCCCACCTTCAGCTGAGATGGGAGCCAGCCTCCTCGCGACCCTAATTAGAATTAAGTGGCTTAGAAAATGAATGAATGAATGAATGAATGAATGAATGAATGACACCAACTTAGAATAGACAAATTTCTTATAGCAGCAGATTTTATTAAACTGTTGTCCACACTTATATTTGATTTATGAAGAAAGGATCATAAAGTTACAGTGACAGTACATATAAGTTTAAAGTTACCGTTTATATATGGCCTTACAGGTCAAATGCACGATGTTTTGATGTCTGATTCAATCCTTTGCACACATGTTTTATACTGACTCAGAAAACCTGGTTTCTCCCAGCCTAACCTTTCCATTAACTGGTCCAATATAATGCTATGACATTTTGCTAGATATGTTACCGTAGAATTGATATTAGGATCATTTTAACATTTTGTCTTCTCTCCAGCTGGTGGTCAGCTTTCTCCTAAGCTGAAACAGGCCTATCTGCCTTCTGTGGACCATAAAACATGCTCAAGCAGCAGCTGGTGGGGCAGCACAGTCAAGACCACCATGGTGTGCGCTGGAGGTGCCAGTGATTCCGGTTGCCAGGTTTGAGTTAAAATATGTTGATGAAGTTCCTGTGTTGTCTGGGTTATTTTACATGTGAAAGTAGACAAAAGTTTTTTTATTCACTTTCTACTATAATACTACAAGATAAAACAAGTCAATATGTGCATAGTGGTAATTATTACATCCACACACGGCACATTTACTACGAGGAGATTAGATATTAATAATAGAACTTTAAAAAAAAGTTTTTGGTGGAAAAAGCTAATTTTTTTTATTGTTAAGAAATATTATATAAATTTTCTTAAAAAAAAACTGTTGCAGTTGCTGTCAATTTGCTGGTTTATTTAGCTAACGAGGTGTAAAGACTGCAATGCGGAAAATTTGTGGTATAATTTAAAATTTGAATAAAATAATAAAGAATCTAGTGGATGTGGATCAAAAAACATTATTTGTGTCATATATGGCTTGCCAAACAAGTCAAGTAATGACTTGATTGTATGGAATAGCTGTTAAATATAATTGAAGAGATACAGTGAGTGCTAAAATTACCCAAATCACACAATGTCTGTTTTGAAGAAAGTAATGCAGAAAATGTTTAAAATCAGCTTTTTTTTTGCTTGTTCTTCTTTGCTGCATAGTACGTAATAATGTTTAAAGAATGTGGAGGCAGGTCTTTGGCATATATAAGAGCTCTTTGATTTTATAGTAATTTTTTGGACTGAGGACTTAGCATAAAAAGTAACAAAATTACATAAACACTTTTTGTCAGAAATGCTATTTATTTGCTTCTTACTTCCATGAACCCTTTAAAACAATTTGTTAAACACAAACAACAGAAGATGTTACAGGCACACAAAAATTCCAATAGCATTTACTGATAGTAGAAAAACTCAAGTAGCAATATCCGTAATATTTATCAAGCAGAGTCTGTGAAACAAAACACACTTGTTCATCCAAAACTGCAGCCAAATCTTCAGCATAGAGGTTTTTGTAAAATTAGATTTTCATGTCTGATTAGAGCATGGATATTATTCTATTTTACTGCTTTTATTGACATACAGACTGCTATTATTTCACATAAATCAATTTTTTTTATCTGCATTTATATATATATATATTATTAACTGTTCTTTTATAACCATAGGGTGACTCTGGTGGCCCCCTGAACTGCCATGTAGGCGGGCAGTACGTTGTCCACGGAGTTACCAGCTTTGTGTCATCTCTTGGATGCAACACTATTAGGAAACCCACCGTCTTCACCCGTGTCTCAGCCTACAATAGCTGGATCAGTGGTGTAAGTACACTTACTCTTTAGTTCTATCCTATGAGATTTCAAAATTCCAACGTTTGTAGTAAAAATTATAAACCTTGCATAATATTCCAATTGTGTTACTGTGTTACTATGTACTTGTTTAGTAAATACAGTAAATACTCTTGACATAAGCAACATGCAAGGTAGCTAGGTAGCTAAAATGCATGCAGTGGTTTAAACTTCCATACAGATTGTGTGACATAATGCAGGGGTAGGTTTATCTTCATAGTTTCTTTATTTTCTAAGAATAATGAATCTGTTTGAACTTTTAGTTTCTGTATCCACAAAAATTAATAACAACAAAGAAATCTAGTTATGTTTAATTGACATCACTTGCTACATGCTACATCATTTTGCATTGTTTTTTTCTATTAATTTCAGATTATTGGATAAACGGGACGGATCCGTCGAAGTCCGTGGGATTTCTGACACACGTATATCCCCTAGGTTCTCAAGCAATGGAGCAGAATAATTTGCAATAAATACAAAGTATCCATTAAAGTAATTCTTGTATTTGTTCTTGTTTTATTGCACTCAATTATGCAAGGATGCTGTTGACTGCTCATTCTGATCATGTAAACATGTTGTAGTTCACAAAAAAACTAAAACAAAAACTCTACCAATAAATTTTGAAATTCTGAGATTGGTTGTGCTGGTTTCAAGCTGAGATAAACTTCATCACTAAACTGCCCGAGTCTGACCAGTTGAATGAATATGTTTAACTCAAAATCCACCAGAATGCACAACACAAGTGTGTTGTTTAATAAAGACACTACAACTTTTATTATTTTGAAATTATTTTAAAAATCCCTTTAAATATTGCATCAATGTCTTAGTTCACAAGTTTAACAAGTTTTACAAGTTTAAAATCTTTATTTACTTATGATTGCAGTAACTAAACTGCAAACAGCCTGAATCTCCAGACTGTTGATGGGGAATTTGAATAGAGCGATACATAAAAGAAAAATTTCAACCAAAAAAGTCTAATCAAAATTTTCAGCAGGCCAATGTCAGACACTGGTGAACAATTATGCAAAATGTTGAATGAAAGTTATTTCGTCTTTGGTTCAAGCATTCAGTATCTTATCTTAATCTGCAGGCACTGTATTAAATAGAGTGAAATGTTTGCTTGAACAAATATATTGAAAAAAACAGTAGATGGTTTTCATGGAATTAACTTTTCATATGAATGTGGTTGCATGGTGGCGTAGTGGTTAGCATCAGTGCCGCATCACAGCAGAAAGGTCCTGGGTTTGAGTACGGGGCTCGGCAATGGCGTTTCTGTGGGGAGTCTGCATGTTCTTTCAGTGCTTGCAAGGGATTGGTTTCCAAACACAGTCCGAAGACGTGAGGCTAATTGGCTGTTCCAATTTTGCCATTAGTTGTGAGTGTGAATGGTTCTGTGTATTGGCCTTGCAATGATCAGGTGAGCGGTGCAGGGTATACTTTGCCTTTGCCCAGTGTCGGCTGAGATAGGCTCCAGCCTCCCTGGGACACTAGTAGGATTAAACGGTTCGGCAAAAGAGTGAGTGATTGTATATACAATACATTTATAAACCTGAATGTGAACAAATGATCATCAAGAGATTTGAAACATGAAAACAACACAAAACCCAGGTCACTACACTTGCTAAATGTGAGATGGATGGAATGTTCATGAGAAAATACAGATTGGCCAGTAAGGCTGTCATTTCCAGCACATTAACAAAAAAGAGCATATAATTGATGGTCTTGTGTATAGAATCAGTGCCATCATTTGGTGCTCTGCTGAGGTGGAAAATTCTTACAGTTTGTTTTCAAGCACCTGATTTACTGAACTGTGCTGTGCTTCCCCTTAAATACTCCAACATAAGATCATTAGGAAATGTTAGTAAGAATTGCATAAAACACTTTCTTTATGACTTCATAATTTTTTTAACTTTATAGTGCTTTTGAAACTGACCTTAAAGAAACTGTATATTAGTCATTAGTGGGGTACGCCCTGAACAGCTTGTCTATCCATCGCAGGTCCAATACGCACACCCAACCATTCACACTCACTTTTACACCTAGAGGCAATTTAATTCAATTCAATTCAATTCAATTTTATTTGTATAGTGCTTTTTACAATTGACATTGTCGCAAAGTAGCTTTACATAGTAAAAGTAATTTAAAGAGGAATTTAAACACTTTCTACAACCCCCTACACATCCGTAATGGTCAAGCCCATGGCAACAGTGGCAAGGAAAAACCCCCTCAGTTGACAGGCTCGAATATATATATACATACATAT
>JBCNYG010000021.1:8956432-8974519 GCA_039654305.1 Porochilus rendahli
CACACACACACACACACACACACACACACACACACACACACACACACACACACACACACACACACACACATTATGCTGAGTTCTGCCAGAAAAATAAGAAGCAAATACAACAGTCAGTCTTCATGGCTGGTTCTGAAACACTCATTCATTCATTCATTCATTCATTCATTTGCCAAACCACTTTATCCCACTAGGGTTGCAAGGAGGTTAGAGCCTATCTCAGCCTACTCTTGAGGCTGAAGGCCGGGTACATCCTGAACAGCTCACCAGACCATTCGTTCATTCTTTCATTCATTTTTGAGGTGCAGCAGTGACAACTCGGTGATAGTGGGGCATGAACCCCTGACATAAATCTTATGCAATTTGCTGGAGTTCCCCATCAGGTACTGGAATTAATTATTGATCATTAACAGCATGAAAATGAATACAGAAATGAGTGATCATATGATGAAATGGAGAACTGCCAATGAGGTCATCACTCATCAAAAAAAATATTTATATTGTATATAAATACTGCACTATATGATTACTGGATGATTTATATGACTATTGTAGGAGGAGTTTATTCACTGAAGTGAGTATAAGATTATTTGGTTTCTTCCATTCCATTTACAAGGATTGCTCTATGACAACACAATGTTCTTTACTTTGGGAGCACGACCAGGTGGTGTTGAGCTGAGACCTTTATGGTCACTTAAAGACAGGTGGTAACCACAGAGTTAAGAAACAGTGAAGTGAATTGTTTGTTATTTTGTTTGTTTTTGCTAAACTAGCCTCAACATAGTGATAAACAATCTCAGCAAGTGTAGTGCCAGAAAGTAATGGTGGTGAACCGAAAAGATGGTGAAGATATAAAAGGAAGGGGGTCTTGATGGACCACGGGTCCGAAGTCTTTTCTCAGAACAATTTCTTTTGTGTGATTGATTATATGCTTTTCTTTTCCTAAAGGTGAAATATACACCTGAAAAAAGGATTTAGATCTCTTGCGTAGTGAACTGGACACTTTTTGCCACAACAGTAGTTGTGACCTTTGACACAGGCACCGCACGCATGCCTACTGCTAATGCTGATTTAACCTATTCCAACCACTGCCGCTAGATGTTGGTATTGTCGTAATCTGTAAGACTTCGGTATAAGCGAGAGTTGGCTGGTGGGAAAATGTACAATATCACACACAGCGTACTTTGTAGGGGAAAATACTGGTCATTAAACTGGTAGGATGCTGGATGACTGATTGGGGGTTCAAGCCCCACTATCAGTGGGTTGTCACTGCTGTCCCCCCAGTGCAGCTAACTGGGTTATCAAATGCCGGCCATGTCTCTCATTGTCTGTGGTGAGAAGCATGTAAAAGAACCATTGCTGATTTTCATCAAGAGTAGGCTGCATAGCCGTCAGCGTGTATCTGCCCTGCGATGGCCTGGCGAGCTGTCCAGGGTGTACTCTGCCCTCGCCCAGAGTCGGCCAAGATGGGCGTAATTAGGATTACATAAAAGTGATAAAGTACATGCATCATCTGAGGTTTTGGCCAAGCATGACATGGATTTGTGATCTTTAAAGGGGTAAACTTTTCATTTACACTATTATTAATATATACGTTATTTTGGCTTCCAGTAAAGACGTTTGGTATTAAGGAAAACATTTTATAATGAAAAAAGGATTCATGTTGCTTGAGGTAGCTTAAAACCAATCAAATTTTTTTAATTTATAAACAACAGTGATCCTGAGAAGCAATATGGTGGCCACTCAGTCACAGCAGAAATAGTCATGGGAGTGCCGGATGCCCCTGCTCCAGATATAAAATCAGTACATTGTACCCGACCACCTGAGGCATATTTTGACTAGGTGTCCCAAGTCAGATTGTGTTGCTCTGGCTCAACTTTTTTGGAATGTGCTACAGGCAACAAATTCAAAATGAGTGTATATTTGCACAAAAATAATGATTGGCATTGGGGTTCTGAACCACCCAGAGGCACGAGAAGAACATCCAAACTCTGCACAGAAACTTTACTGTGAGGCAACAGTGCAAACAGCTGCACTACAGCGCAGCCCTCAACCATTTTCAAAAAAAAAAAAAGAAAACAAAGAAAGAAAAAAAATCGTTAGGAAGAGGTGAAGAGTTAGATACTCTCTGTATGCCCTTTTGAGTGTGTTATTTCTTTGCCCTGCACACTCCGTATGTTTTCTCTTAAACTGTTTCGCTCGACCGAACAACAACTCAGTAAACACTGGCCTCTGACAGCAGTTCAACAGACTCAATCAGCCAAACAGCATAGGATGCAATGCAAAAACTACAGACGACAGTCATCATTTTGAGTCTGGGCTTACTTACTGAGAAACCTTTAAGAAAATTCCACTGACCTGGTTGTACAAAATTTAATCTTAATCCCTAATACATGATCTGTTGTTAAGGCATGCATGCCCATTTATAAATTAGCAGAGCATTCTGTTACACTTCATGTAAATAATATTATAATATAAAGATGATAATATCCTATTCATTTTCATTTCCATGCTAAATCTAATGTACCATAACAACGGCATGCACCGAGGCACTGAGTGACACTGTGAGAGAAACATGCTCCAGTCATCTTTAGTGCTATAAAGAATGCAGCACGCACAGCCATTTTATCTGGAACCTAAACGTGACATTTGCTTTCAGGATACTGATTAAGCCTAAGTTGTAAGAAAATCAGACTGTGTCAATGTGACTTCATGGAGCTGCTCTCTTTGTGTGGGAATAGCTGTAAAGATGCTGCGTTACATTTATGCTTCAATCTACACTGAAAAAAAAAATCTTAGGCCTTTTTTGTATATACTGTTTTAATCACGCAGGGAAATTTTAGCTTTGTGTTTAACCCATACAGTGAACACACACACAAAAACTCAGAGCAGTGGGCAGCCACACTGCAGCGCCAGGAGAGCCCCCCCCCCCCGCCAGTTGAGGAATCGAACCAGCAACCTTTCATTCCCAAACCTGCTTCTCTACCCATCAGGCTACATCTACATACTTCACAGAAAGGAATATATTCATATGGCCATTATTATAGGGTGGCACTCTGGTGTAATGGTTAGTTCGTCTGCCTGACATCAAGGTCTTCTCACAACCCTAACAGGCAAACGGGTAAGTGATGAATGTACTATTATGATAATTATTATTAATATTATTATTATTATTATTATTACCCATATAGTGTCCTAATTCCATAATATATTTGTATATTTGTTCTTTAAAATGCTTACTGTATTATATAGAATATGCAGCACTTATAATGGTAATGGTAACTATGACACATTTCCTTATAGCAGTGTACTGGTGTGTTGTCACAGCCCTCCAGTCAGGATCTGTCTGGTCAAAGCCATGTTTGCGTACATGCTGTTTCCAGCTAATCAGTTTTCCACACATGACCTGTAACCATAGATCAAAGCAGCAGCTGGATAAAACACATTCTGTGACTTCAATCTATTGGTGCTAATAAAATCCGTGAGCAGATTTTTCTGGTCTGTTACCTAGAATCTCTCCATTCAAATGTAAAGTCTCATATATAATTTATGATAAGTTTTAATAGTTTTTAATGCCAAAATCCAAAGCAGTCATTTACTGCCATGCAGCAGAGCCAAGTTTTGGGTATCTTTTTCTGCCACAGCCCCACAGGCATGCTGATACTGCTGCAGAATCTTCACGATGCTGTCATGTCCAGACTGCAATGCATCATCCAGAGGAATGTTTCCCCACCTGGACACACAGAAAATGAATTATTTGATGATAAATGATTAGTTGACTCATCAAAGGATGATCTATTCGGTAAATAGTGGGGGTGTAACTGTCCTTACTTTGCCTTAGGTAACTTTCAAGTAATGTTTAATTAGGTCTCTAGTACACTATGTAAGTCTATCATTTTCTGTACCTTTTAATTCTACTAGTAATTCTACTAGCAAGGTACACCCTGAACAGCTTCACACACACACACACACACACACACACACACACACACACACACACACACACACGTAAAACCATTCGCTCTCACCTAGGGGCAATTTGGGACAGCCAATGATTCTAATATGCATGTCTTCAGACTCTAGGTGAAAACCAGAGAACCCCAAGGAAACCCATGCAAACTCTACACAGAAACACCATCACCGAGCACAGTACCTTAGTACCTTCTTGCTGTGAGGCGGCTGTTCTATAAAAACAACCTACATAACATTAGGCTCTGCAGAAGTTTTATCACCACATGACCAAGCACATTCTGCCGTGGTGCATTCATGCAATTCTCTATTAATATGACTTGAATGTAGTCAAATTAATTCAAAAGAATGAGGATTTGATAGCTTTGAAAAAATCTCTGACCTGTCCTTCACAAATGGGTTCACTTTGCATGTTTGTGTTAAAAATCGGACAACCTCCACATGACCTAAAGGGGACAAAAAGCAACATAATTATATATCAGAATAGTGGTAAGTCTAGTAATTATTCTTTGTAAACTATTTAGTAATGCAGACACAATCTTACAAAGCTATTATTTATTAATCTACCTTCTGCAGCTGCAACATGAAGTGCTGTTCGACAGTCATAGTCCTTCTGGTCCAAATCCATAGAAGACAGTGCAAACCTGATAGAGGATTGATAGACAATTAAATAAAACTTCAATAGCATGAAAGTCCCAAGGAATCCAATGCAGTTTAATGAAATAAGCAGTTATTGCTAAGCAGAGCTACCTCCTGAGCGCTGAAACATCTCCACTATGAGCTGCAAACATCAGATTCACCACAGACTTGTTCTACAGACGGTCGATTAAAAACAGAGATGAGAATATCACAGTTATATAATGGGTAAATCTTTTTGTGAATCACGAATAGAAACTATATTTTCTACTGAATAAAATATCGTTAGCAACTGTGTGAGAATTACAGAATAATTTATCTGAGTTTAATGCACATTTATCATTCAAACCAGTGTTTAGGTCAAAACTTTAGATATATGAATTGACATTTGAAAAAAAAGGAAAAAAATGTATATATATATATATATATATATATAAATATATACTGTCAGAAACAAAGCATGAATGCATAGTTTAGCGTATGACTATTGCTTTGACTTTCTTGTTGCAATGCCACGCACGATTAACTTCATGGTCGTCTTTCCTCTCCTTTTCAAAAAATACATATTAATGATATATTAAGTGAAAGAAATCTTCTGCACCTTATCCAATACAGTGAAAAACAAATTGTTGCAGTTAGAGGTGCCATGATGCACAGAAATGCTGTACTGTTTATATCTATATACTATTTATACATGTATGATATCATTTTGATGCTCTACCTAAAACAGTACCAGTCATATTACTTATAATATCCCCTTCATCTTTATTTCAGAATTTCTTCAAACGTGGCAGGCATGTTGTGCCTATGCTATGGATATGCTTATTATCATATAAGGGTGGCACGGTAGCACAGTGGTTAGCATGTCCACCTAGAATGTGTGCAGTTTGCATGTCCTCCCTGTGCTTGTGTGGGTTTCCTCCAGTTTTCTCCCACAGTCCAAAGACATGCACATTAAGCTAACTGGCTGCTCTAAATTGCCCCTAAGTGTGAGCATGAAAGCACTCGGTGCGTTCTCATATTTACATGTCAGTATCATGCAGATTAGAGGTATGATGAAATCTGTTTTTACACTTCCCACCTTTTGTCTTATTGCTCCATTCACTGTGTTTTGTACATGTCAGTGTTCAAAAATACTACTTTGCAAAGCAAAAAAGGCACGGTAGTGGGGGCTTCCTTTAATGTTTTCCCAACCGAAAGCATCCTTGCATTGGTGAATTTTAGAAAATGTCTACCACTCCTGTTTTATCAACTAAAATTCAATGCAGTATCAGTGCTATGAATCAAATTCATAGGAAAAGCTTACTGAGGGATATTGTGCTCACTTGAGAAAAACTGTGACTCTGAATATTGCAATGCTATAGATTTCCCTTTGCACTTTTTCTTAAAATGCAGCCCACACATAGTTCAGTGAAGGAGTACAGCGAGACAGATGGTGGTGACTGGCCAATGATCTCTTTAAAATTTTAACTTATCTGGCAAACAGCAGGGGACTGATACTACACATGCAAAGCCTCCTTTAAGACTCTGTGACAAGAAAAAAAAAAGATTCTGTGATAAGCAGGTGCTAATATACTACGTTTATTAAAATAACAGTCATTAATCCCTCTTAAAATCTTTGTTGCCTTTAGAGTTCGCCATCCACTCATCCACTCATGTATTTAATGGAAAATACCCCCACCCTCCTGAAGTAGCCACACCTGTTTCAGTCACTGATCTTAAAGAAGAAAAAAGGACTAGACTGCACATAAGTATTTCAATTCTGATGACAGGTGGCAGCCATCTTGGTAAGATCACTTTATTTATATATGTATATATATAATTACAAATATCAGTGAAATTATTGGTAAAGTTAGATCTTAACGTAAGATGGTCTTACCAAGATGGCTACAACCTGGTTTTATTTTTATTGAATTTTTTTTGAGTTTAGTGATGGAAACAGGTGACAGGTGTGGCTACTCCTTGGTTGAAGTAAAAACCTGCATCCACACTCGCCCTTTAAGGATAAGATTTGACATCCCTGTTTTAAACCAAACTGCTGCAAAACTTAGATCCTAGTGAACTTAGTGACATTTACCTGCACGGAGACAAAGGTCAACACAGGCATGAATGTCATAGTATTGGGCTTTCAATAATTTTTCTTATTTCTCTGGATCAAAAAAAAAGTAACAATTTGGTGCACATATTTAAATTATATTTTAGTTGCTGGTGGGTTTTACATACAGAGTCAAAATTATTTATTAATCATACCTAATACATGGGTTAATACCCTTTAGCAAACTTTACCTTGACCAGACCCTTTTGGTAGCATCAGTAAGCTTCTGGTAGAATTCTGGTTGGATATTTCACTACTCTTTTGGGTAGAATTAGTAGAGTTCAAATAAATTAGTGTGTTTTTTAGCATGGACTTGGCACTTTAGCACAGATCACATATGTTCCATAGATGAGGTCAGGACTACAGCTTTAGCTTATTATTAGTCTACTTTCTGCTCTTCACAACCAGTTCTCGTGTGTATTTGCCTTCATTATCCAGTTGGAACACCTAATGGTGTCCAAGTTTCTGGTAGTTTGATGTTAGGCTGAAGAACTCAAAGGTAGTCCAACTTCTTCAATAATCCATCCACTTTCCAGACTTGCTTAAAGGTGTGTGTTGCATTTTCGTCTAACATTATTTTTAAAGAAGTTTTGATCATCTAAATTGTTTTGTACTTTTGCATTCGATAATAGCTGATACATTTAGAGCTATGTCCAATTCAATGTGTGGAAGCAGCAGGTACATTTTATGAGCTCTGATTCAGGCAGTAAGCAATATATAACTTAGTGAGCGCCTTCTGAATGACAGTAGGAACTTGATCTAGTCAGTGACATGAGAATATGGTCTGTCTGCAACTTGTACAATTTCATAAACAGTTCTGAAAAGGTTAATCCTTCTGTTCTATTGGGGTCAAAATCCCAAAACAGTTTTTGTAAGACAAATTGTTATATGGTTGAATCCAAAGGTAGTAAATAAAGGCTAAAAATACTGAGCCTTCTGAGAAAAGACTACATTAAGTTGCTTTTCCCAACACAATATAATATTTTTTAGACATGTATTTCATAGTCAGACTCTGGAACCTTTGAACCACTCAGGGATTTCTTTACTCTGATGATGTTCCTGCTTGTATCTTACTTCCTGAATAATATTCAGAGTACATATTAGAGAAATAAAAATGCAAAAAGAAATGATCAGTTGCCCCTTTCAAACCTCTCTTACTGTAATTAAAATTATCAATAAAACATATTGCACATATAACACATAAAATATCTTGCACATATAACATATAACACAGTGCATATTGGTTTTTTTTCTCTGTTATAATAATAATAATAATAATAATAATAATAATAATAATAATAATAATGATGATAATAATAGGTACTATTGTTATTATTAGTAGTAGTATTATTATTAGTATCATTACTATTAAATAAATGGTGAATTATTGCTGTAAAATGTAAAGTCATTTACTGTGTTGATCCCACATTGTTAGGACCTTTAAGATTCTTTATATCAGAGCTACAGCACCATCTTCTGGATAGAAATCCTGGTTGAAGTGATAGAAATTAACAAAACAATAATGTATGGTCTCACCCTGTCATCACCAGACTTTCGGCGTGGATCCTGTTTCTTGACAAAGTGCCTCAGATTGTCATAATTATGGAAGTTGAAAAGGGACACCAGTTCCTAATGGCAGAAAATGTTTATATATTATAACATTACAAATATTAGATTTTGGCCCTGCAGTGGCCTGACGAGCTGTCCAGGGTGTACTCTGCCCTTGCCCAGAGTCAGCTGAGAGGGGCACCAGCCTCCCTACGACCCTAATTAGGAATAAGCGGTTCAGAAATGAATGAATGAATGAATGAATATTTGATTTTGCCTATTTGTGACCCAACATGAAAAAATGAATGTTAAAGGGAACCAGTATTGGTAATCCTTACAGAATAATTTGTGTGTATGTAATATGTTTAAGCAATACAGAGGCATATTTTAACATGACCTTAAAAACCACAAAACCGGTAATTTTATCCCTTGCATTACAAGCAGTAGCTGAACTGCGGGGGTTAGCAGTTTTTTCCCGGAAGTGACTTCAACATGTTAGGTGGTGTTGACATCTCTTATGGAGACATGAGGATGAGAATGCTGCCCGAAACGTGTGTTATGCTATTCGGGTCAATGGTGTACCCTAGCCAATAAAAAATGAATTTGTGTCACAACCAGGCAGTAACAGCCAATTAGAAAGGCAACATGTCTCTGACAGTCAGAACACTCATGAGCACTTTGAGAACGGGCGAGGACTGTTCTCGCCGGAATGAACCGCCGATGTAATATGTGAACATTCTAAATAGCTAGTAACACTTATTCACCACATGTACCCTTTAATGGCCCAAACTGACTTTTTTAGCAAATAGAATTTTCCAAAAAACACATTTGTGAATAAATTCATTAAATTTGAGATACATTCTTGTCATATCTTCGTGAATGTTTGTTCAATTTTAAAATTCTTGGGTCATTCTAAAGATGACAGTGCCATTTATTTACATATGTGCATAATTTAAAAAGTCAGTTTTGTGCATTAAGACTTATTTTGTGGTGGTGGGTCACATATGTATTAAGACACATTCAGAATAGTAAAGGTAGAGTATATCAACACAGATTTATCACAGCAATACAGTCAGAAGTGATGTACTGACACGGGGAACTGTAAATAAGGACCAAATGTAGCAAGCATCTGTTGTGTAGTTACAAACCGAAATGAAGAAAAACATTACTGGATTATTCCATTATTATTGGAAGTAAAGTTTCCTTGGAATCAGCCAATAGAATGTTTTGCACTGAAATCTTGCTTGCAGCAAACACTTAAGCTTAGGTGTAGGTCAAGTTCGAATGAAAAAATTACTCTACAGTTTCCCAGACAACATTTGTAGTGGGACCCATGTGGGTAGCAAGTTGCCTGAAAAATTCTCCCCATGAAGGATTGTACACAGGTTCTTTCGCGGCCCATGCCAACTGCCCACAGGTGTATGTGTGCCCCACCTGGATTATGAATGGGCCACACGGGCACCAAGCAGGCAGGGGCATATAATGGGCATCTTGATGCTCTGATGGGTCCATGTGGGTCATCTAAATGAGTCCTGCAATGCTGTGTGGGCTCCCTATGTGGGTCCTTGTTGGGTTATTAATGGGAAATTAGTTGGCAGTTGACATTGGGCCACTATGGAATCCAAATTTTTTCATCTTACTTACTACCCACATACAAATATTTGCATAATACTTTTAGTGATTTGATAATGGAAGAGGCGTTTTTTTTTATTATTGGTACTTTAATCAGACACTTGTTGTACACCACACATTTATGTTTTAAAGTTAAAGGTAGTAGAGTATGCATATTATATCTATATGCTAAAAGAAATTTACCCTTGGAGTCTGTCTGGAATGAATAAAGCATGCATATCAGATGCAGTCACATTTGGCTCTCAGAACTATCGGTTCGACGGTCCCTTATTAAATAGCATTTTTATGAGCTCAGTGCTATGAACAGTGTGTAAACTGAAAAGAAAATACTTTGTGTGTGCTCCAAATTGTCCTGTGGTGTGAATGTGAGCATGAAGTCTTGTGACTTGTTCATGGATACCCTGCCTCACACTCATCATCCGCTGGAACATGCTTTAGCTCCTTCCACACCCTGACACATAAGCGGTATAGATGTCTGAAGGATGGGTAGTTTATTTGTTTCTTACTAAATTGTGGTAGGGGTTCTTGTATGCATAGGTGTACTATGAGGGATAGAACTTATGGGAAAGCAGTGTTACATCATAGTCCGAATGACTAGTTTGGAGCATGCAGAGAAAATAGGCCATTCTGACGATTGCTTAAGAATAACCCGGAGTCAATATTTAAGAGAACACAGAAGCTTACCTGACAGAAGTTGATGCCTCTTACACTGTTCCCCAGCCTGTCCAGTGGTGGTGACCAGCACATGACCCCCATCACATTGGGCACCACTAAGAGCACAGCTCCTGACACTCCCGACTTTGCAGGTAATCCAACCTGACACATAAAAGCACAAAGCTCACACTTCTATACTTTCAATCTATTTACAAAATGATTTTTTTTTACAAAATCTTTTTTTATACACCACATTTCCTTCTCAATAAACCCACAAGGTCTTCTTCAGTGAACCCTTCTGGGTGTGTATCCACAGTCTAGCCTACATTCTCAGCCTGCCTTTAATACTCGTATTGACTTACAATATACCCCCATAACAATAAAGTGAACACAAAAAAATAATAAAATGAAAAGCATTGAATTAAAATAAATACATAGCTTCATGTTTTCATCCAAATCCAATATAACTTACATGAAAGGCAAAGTGCCCAGAGTAATCATACATGCCGCAGGAGTGCATAAGACTCAGAGTGTTCCTCACAGCCTCGGAGGTCAGTACTCGCTCACCAGTGATGGGACAGATACCCCCGTTGGCCAGCGTGGCAGCCATCACACTGCCTGACTCACACGTCACTTCAATAGAGCACAGCTGAGCAGAGAATAAAACACAGAGCTCTAAGTTTTCATTATAAACATGTTTGCAAAGAAACACATCTGCTGAACCGCCTAATCCTGCTAGGGTCACGGGAAGGCTGGAGCCTGTCTCAGTTGACTCTGGGCAAGGGCAGGGTACACCCTAAACAGCTCCATTGCAGAGCTGACGCACACATGACCATTCGCACTCACACTTACATCTAGGGGCAATATGGAACAGCCAAATAACCTAATGTGCACGCTTTCGGACTGTGAAAGGAAACTAGATTACCTGGAACAAACCCATGCAAGCACAGAGAGAACATGCTGACTGCACATAGAAACACCCTCGCCAAGCCGAGGACTCGAGCCCAAGACCTTCTTACTGTGACTCAGATGTACTAAACTCTATGCCCTGTGCCACCATTTATTATTATCCTTATCTTCTCATTATTGTCAACTTAATTCATCTGTTACACTATTCCTAAGCTCCATAAATAAACAATTATTTATTTGCTAAAGAAACATATTAAACAAGTGTTCCATCAGAAACCAAAATCTTAATATTTAAGGACTTATTAATTGGCTGCTTTCAGAGCTAATGGGACGAAATTAATGCTTTATTAAATGCAGAAACATTTGGGTGAGAATATTAATCTTATTTGTGGGCAATTAAGCCCACAAATAGAATTCATGGGGAGAGCTAATATAATATTTATAATAAATTAGATAAGACAGCATTTTGCAAATTAGATTTTGATGCTGAATAATTATTTAAAAAATAACAATAATTCTGGTTTTATCAATTAAGAATTAAAATAATAAGATTTTTTATTTTGTATTTAAAATACATACTTTGTTATTCATAATTTGTACATATTATTTTTGTAATGATCACACAGTTATTGGCAGTTTCTTCTTTTAACTGATCTTTTTAACCTCCAGCAGTTCATTCAACAAACGTATCTTTCGTTAAAAATGAGAAATAATAAACCAGGAAACCTAAAAGAATTAAATCAGGGATAAAGAGTAATTAATAAGTGTAATCATAGAATGGCTGTTTGTTTACCCCAAAGAATTTTAGTATGCTATTAAACATTACAGCCTCATTCAAAGAAATTATAAAGTTTATCTTGTCAGTTCATCAGGAAAATCTCTCGAACATCTTCTGCTGAGAGCAAAACAAACCAAATACTGCCTGAGTTTAGTGATATAAACCAGAACAACATAATGTTCATGACATTAAATAGTTAATGTCCTGCAGACATGATATGGGCATGTGACCTAGTAAAGATCAGTCACAACTTGCGAGGCCCAGGAGCCCAAAATTTATAAAAGTTAAAAGGTCAAAGAGTATGATAACGATGCCTTTAAGCTCTGAAGACATGCCTGTCTCATATTCATGGGAATTAAGCGTAATCATATGACCTATCGTTTGGGGTGCAGCTGGGACTGGAACTCCAACTGGGACCAGAAATAATTTCTGGGTTTGCATGGAAATATTGCAGTTCGCAGGTGTTATCATTAAAATTAAATAATTGTTAAAAATCTCAGTGAAATTTTAACGTTCAGATATTAAACCTATTTTCAGACCTCCATTTTTCATTTCAGAAAGTGGTGGAGCACCAAAGTATGATTCCTAATCCATAAAACTCCACAGGTTTTCACCCCACCTTGCACTAAAACACTGATATTCAGTGCACACCCTGGATAGCCTGTTTGGCTTCTTCCTCCCATTTATGGTATTTCCATTCTCTGTGGCTAAGCTACTTCTCAAGGAAATAGTCACTGGAGAACTGGAGTACTACCTGCTACTACCTAATACCTACTACATGCACACATACACTTTGTTACATTGTTTACACTTCACATATGTTCCATATTTTATATTTTATATTGATTTTTTGTATCCTATATTTTATCCTATATTTTCCTATATTTTATCTATATTTAATTTAATTTAATTTATTTATTTATTTTATTATTTCTACCTTCCCTTGTAATTTAATATCCCTAAAGTTATAGTTATTGTTCTGTTGTTATTGTTTGATAATAGTATATTTCTTTATATCTCTTCTTTATATTTCTTTACATCTTGGACAGTCGTGCTAAGCATTTCACTGCATATTGTACTGTGTATAATTTGTATGTGACAAATAAAATTTGAATTTAACTAAATAATATACATTAATATGTGACATATCAACCACTTTTATGAGACTTTACTGTTAACAAATCTGATTTGTCTCCTATGATTTATTTTCCTGTATCAATTTGTTAAGAAAAAGATCTGTGTGTCACCACCCCTCTCTCAACTGCGCACTTGGTTGCGCCAGGCCCTGGCGGATTTCTCTGATACACTGCTCTGATCGGCTCTGACTGACATATATCATGTCGAAGTGACTCTGTTCACTCAGCAAAGCTAGAGTAAAGATATAGGCAAATAAAAGTATAAGGTACGCTGTCTGCTTCCGGTTCCGAGGTGAAGTACGTTTGTGTACATCAATGCGCCCCTCCCGCATGCGCAGAGTCATAGAGCTAATGAGACTGGGAGGAGGATGAGAGTAGGGGGATTTATATGGAGCATTTGGCTGTTATTGTGTTGCTAATAAAATAATATGAGAGATAATCTATCTCCCCCGTGTGTGCCATGTATGTGCTGTGTGATTAACAGTTAAATAGTTAAAATTCTCACATTTGAACATATAGGCAGGGGTGGAATTTAGCCCCTGCTACTGGCCAACAGGACTGGTGAAATTATGAAACTATCAGTCCTCCTTCATATTTACTGGTCAGGAACACTTTATCTTCTTGCCTATTGGATTTCGGATTCGATTTTCGGATCACCAGCAGGATGATTTGCTAGCTAATTTCACTCGCCCTACAGATTTTTGACTCGCCACGGGCCAGCGGACTAGTGTTAATTTCTACTTCATATACCCTTGGGTGGGTTAAAACTAATAAAATTAGCATCAAATTAAAATGGTCATCAGGGTCAATTCTTCTGGTACAGTAATATCATCTGGTCACCATGCAGAAATACATTTACATTCAGTTAAGATCAAAATTTTACACCTAATTTTTTGCCTAATTCTTTCCATGCAATTCTATTCTAATAATATATGAAAGTTATATTGTGATTGGACTCACAAAATGTGATTCCAGTCACAATTTAATTTTCATATATTAATAAAATAGAATTCCACGGACATGCACTTCTTTCTAGGGGTGAGTTCTCATTTGGACAACCCCAATATTTAAACTATGGTTACGCCCTTGACACACACAACCATTCACACTCACACTCACACCCAGGAGTCAATTAGGATACTGTGCATGTTTTTAGATGGTGGGAGGAAACCGGAGTACTTGGAGGAAACCCACAGAAGTACAGGAACAATATGAAAACTTCACACAGAAGCGTCCAAGGCCTAACCACGGCACCACTGTACTACACACAGAATAATCAAATAAATAATATTTATTCTCAGTGCTTACCTCTTTATTTGAAGACTCCATAATGCATAGTTTCAGAACAATCAGTCTTCAGTGGCAAACTACAATAAACAAACATTTTTAATAAGAATTATACAAATCAAACACAAGTAATTTTTCTATTAAGGTTTTTCAGGATATTCTTTTTTCAAACATGATCCCATGCATGGATCACCTTCAAAATTTGATGGTCTGTTACTTGTTACATTGTGTTCATTAATTGGGAATAAGAAAACAGACCCCTCCACTTTACCAGGCTGTGGAATTTATTTGCTGTTGCTCCTGTAGAAAACATACATCCAGAAAAGTATACATCCACATAAAGTATATGTAAAATAGACTTGATTTCATCACCAAACGCTTCTTCTTGAACTGCACAGATTATGCTGAGCTGAGCTGCTCAGCTTCCCTTCTTTCTTCAAGTGTTGTAGCCTCATTCAATCTTGTTTTAAGACCTTTCAGTTCCCTTGCAAAACGTTTAAGTCTTGCCACGGCCCTTACAGCTTGTTTCCAATCTGAAAACCTTTGAAGCCTGTGTGAATGAGACCTCTCCTCCTTTGCTCTTGTTGTGAGAACCTGTGCCGTTTTGATTTCTGGGTCATTCTCATCAAGTTCTCCCACCTTGATGTCGCCACTCTTGGGAAGGTCTTTCCGCCACAAGAAACTAGGTCCTGTGAACCAGTTAGACTGTACAAGCTCCTGTGTGGTGAGTCCGTGAGAAGCATGGTCAGCCGGGTTATACTCTGATGTAACATATTGCCACTGACCTGGTTCTGTGCTTGATTTGATCTGCTGAATTCGATTGGCTACAAATACATGAAATCACCTTTCATCATTATTGATGTTACCAAGGATGATTTTGGAGTTGGTCCAAAGGTGTTCCTGTAGGTTTTTTATCTTCATTTCTCTTCTTAGCAGATCACTTATCCTTGCGGCCACTAGAGCAGCAGAGAGTTCCAATCTAGGGATTGTTGTTACCTTAGTTGGTACAACTCTTGCCTTGGCCATAACAAGAGCACAATGGACTTCACCAGACTGAAACAGCTCGCAAATAAGAACATGTCCCATAACCAGACACACTGGCGTCAGAAAAGTGGTGAAGTTCATACTGCTGAACTCATTTATCCATGGTATGTAATGCTGTGGTATCTCTATCGAAGACAGCTTGCGGAGGTCCTGAAGCCATGCTTCCCAGTGCGGTCTGAGGTCATCAGGAAGTGGCTCATCCCATCCAACCTTCCCTTGGCACAGCCTCTGTAAGATCTGTTCACCCTTCAAAACGATAGGTGCCACAAATCCAAGAGGATCGAAAATTGAGGCCACCATAGATAGTACACCTCCTCTGGTAAAGGTATGTTCCTTTACCTTCACTTGGAACTGAAACTTATCTGAGCTAAGGCACCACTGGACCCCAAGAGTGCATTCCATCTTGTGTTCTCCCAAGGCTAGGTTCAAGTCAGCTGCACAGTCAGCCCATTCTGGTTTTGGGATTGTGGGGAGAACCCTCTCGTTGTTGGTAATGAATTTGTGTAGGCGGAGCTTACCAGTGTTGCAGAGGTCTCTTTCCTCTCTAACAAGCTGGATGGCATCTGCTTCATTGTCCAAACTTATTAATTCATCGTCAACATAAAAGTTGCGCTGTATAAACCTTACTGTAGTTTCACTAAACTTGCTTTCTCCTGCTGCAGCCAGGTGCTTGAACCCAAAGATTGCACATCCAGGTGATGACGCAGCACTGAATAAGTGAACCTTCATGTGGAACACTGAGGGTGGATGTTCCATATTTGCCCCCTTCCCACCACAGAAATCGAAGGTAGTCTTGATCCCTTGGTGCAACATGAAACTGATGAAACATCCGTTCAACATCGCACATAACAGCTACCTCTCCTTTGTGGAATCTACACATAACCCCCACAAGGGTATTTGTGAGGTCTGGCCCGGTGAGTAGATGCTCATTCAATGATGTATTCTGAAACTTAGATGAGCAATCAAATACCACGATCTTTTCTGGCTTTTGGGGGTGCATAACATGGTGCATAACATAGAAGTGTTGCACTTTTATATTTGCAATCTTAGTGAATGCTTCACACAAGTCAAGTATTTTTTAAGCAAGTGTCATAAATAATTCAATCAAGATAACTAACAAATTTTTAACACTCTACTACTTCATTAAAACTGTAGATCCAGCATACGTTTAAATTCGATTTTAGCAATTCTATATAAGTAATATGTATTCCTATAGGTGTTTGTGTTTCTTAAGTTGCTTAGGCCTTGTACCTTCATACAAGAAATGAGTCGAAAATTTCTTTGAAAGCTTGAAAATTTTATTTCAAAAAAGTGCAGGTTGATACTGTATGTATGCATACTATTTGCCGGCACTCGACTTGTAAGGTCCCAAGATGGTGCCTGCCAAGCTTCGCCGAAATTCACTTGTTGCGTGGTCCATTTTATAAACAGTCTGTGGCAGCAAACACCAGCAGTACACAGCGTTTTTTTGTTTAAGCAATTTGAAACAAAAGTAATGTCACTGGTTAAAGGAAACAAGTTCTCAATAAAATGGTAAAATTCAACTTTATATGTTATGTTTGGGTTTATTCAACTAAGGTTGGCATGGTATGACCCATGTACTGTTTTCTTGTGGGGTTTTTTTGTGGTTTTTTTTTACTGTAACTGACCTCCAAAAGAGCTAGAAACAGGGACTTAGCAGCTAGTTCTTAGCCTTAGGCGGAGACAGTAACCCCCTTCCTCCGGCATTAAAGCCCTCGCAGCGGGGCGAATGGGTGACGACTCAGTAGCATTCTCGCAAAGCCAAAGCTAACACTGAGGCACGCCCATGGGAACATCATGCATCTGCGCCTCACGTGTTGAACAGGTTCGCTCTCCTCAGTAAGACACCCGCTGAGAAACCTGAAACCTGAGCTCTGGTTATAGGAAGCTCCATTTTAAGACATGTGAGATTAGCTAGTCCTTTAGGGGCACCAGCCGCACTAGTTAGGTGTATCCCGGGAGCCAGAACGCCGGACATAGCAGGTTATCTTAGGTTCTTAGTTGAGCGCAGGTTCTCCAAGATAGTCATAGAGGGTGGAGTTAATGATATACGACTTCGTCAGTCAGAGGTTACTAAGAGTAACTTTATAGAGGTGTGAAAATTTGAGGGTAAACCTGGCCTGATAACTCAGAAAGGTGCCGCTCTCATTTCTTGCTGCACGGCACTTAGTCTAAGAACAGGACTAGTCTGTCAGTGACAGAGCCAAGGCCAGAGAGCAGACAAACGGCAAAAAGGCTAATCTAAGCGTCTGCTAGCTGCACAGAGTCGTCACTCAAGGTCAAGTTCAATGTTATAGAAACTGTCTGTTCCCCGAACTAAACAAAAATGTAAAAACACTCAGAGAGTTTGTTTTAGTAATCTTATTAACATAAATTTA
>JBCNYG010000021.1:9004238-9016448 GCA_039654305.1 Porochilus rendahli
GCGATAGTCCTCATATCCATCTCAATGCTGCGTGCCCAGTTCTCCACATCACCAATTTCCTGATACAAAAAAAATATACACAGGAATGGATAAATGGGCAAGATTAATGGGTAAAAATTAAACATGAAATATTCCCAGCAGAGTGTGGAAAAAGTATGTTTGGCTGTCCAGCAAATCCCATCGGATGTCACTTGTGGTTAATTCTCTTTTGACCAAAATTGTGTTTTTCTGTAGTTACTTTTGTATTATAGTACAAGAAAATACATTCATTCATTTATTCATTCATCTTCTTCCGCTTGTTCCGGGGTCAGGTTGAAGGGGCAGCAGCCTAAGCAGTGAGGTCCAGACGTCCCTCTCCCAAGCCACTTCCTCCAGCTCTTCCGGGCGGACCCCAAGGCATTCCCAGACCAGCCGAGAGACGTAGTCCCTCCGGCGTGTTCTGGGACAGCCCCGGGGTCTCCTCCCGGTCAGACATGCCCGGAACATCAACAATTACAAGGAAGAATTTTTTCTGAAATATAGTACGGCCTCTCTATTTTGAGGAAACAAATACATCTTACCAAATTACATCAAAATGCTTTTATTTATAATGCGTCTGTCCTTGACTTGCATTATTTTTACAATTATAGCATTTTGCAGATGTCCTTATACATTTTTATCTCACATACAACTAAGCAGTTGCTCCAGGGCCCGATCGTGGGAACTTGGTGGTAGTGGGGCTTGTACCACCCACCTTCTGAGCAAAGAACATAAAGACATTGCTCACCAAGATTAGTTTAGAAGAGCTGGACGGTCCCAATTCCTAATCTCAACCCCACTGAACCCATTTAGGAAGAACGTGAATGCTGACTATGCACCACGCTATGCAAAAGTGACGCTCTTGTGGCTGAAATCTCCTTAGTCACACTAAAAATTCTATTGAAAAGCCTGCTCAGCAAAGGGCATCCACGGCAGTGATGATCAGGTTATATATGGCCAATTCAGATGTGGAATTCAGCAATGCTCCTGCATCATCACCAAAACCGAACAGCACTTTCTCTACACACATTACACAGCATTTAAAATGATAAAATGACATAAAACGTTGTTAGTAACAAGTAATTCCTCAAAACCTCAGTACTACCTGAATTAGTCAACAATTCGTTTCCCACCCCAGCCTTCTGTATATACTGAATGAAACTAACTGCAATCTGTTCAACTGTGAAAGTCTAGTGAATTAAAAGACTTCAGTATTAAAAACTGCTTGGAGTGGATTTGCAAAGAGGTATTTGCTAGACGTCTTCTTTGAGGTACAAGTCAACTAATCCAATAAAACTAGAGGCATGACGAAAATAAGCAGATGTGCCAAAGAAATCTTTTAACCTTTTATGGGCAAATAATAATACAAGGAATAAATGAATAGAAAGAGTCCATCCATGCATTTGCTGAACGGCATTTACTGAAAGATCATTCACATTCACACTTACATCTAAGGGCAGGTTAAAACACTCAATTAGCCTAATGTACATGTTTTTCACCAGTGGGAGGAAACCGGAGTTCCCAGATGAAAGCCTTGCAAGCATGGAACGCATTTGCAAACTCCACACAGAACTGCCAAGCCAGGGACTCGAACCCAGGACCTTCTTGCTGTGAGCCAGACGTGCTAACCACTACATGACCATATTGCCTAGAAATAGTTGTTAGGTGACACAAATGTTATATATATTGTGATTTTATTATTATTATTTTTTTTAAGGAATGTAAAGGATTCTCATAGCTGACACGAGACAGTTGAAAATCAGTGCTTTTGCAAACAGTACAAAGACTTATGTTGTTGAGGATAAATCTCATGACCTTGCCTGGAGCCAACTTCAGTATAAACTCCTGACGGACTATTTATTTGCCAAGCAAACCTAAGCAGAAAGGGTGAAACAAAAGCACCTTTGTCAGGGCGTTCTGTAATTGCTTGAGTAACAGGCTATGCTGAGAAAGGAGCACAAAGAGATGCATCAAGGAAAGGGGAGTCCAGTATTAAACATAAACACCCTGAGATGCAATTCCCAGCATCTGCGCCAGTGATTTAATTGTTCGGATATAAAATTTAAGCTTCCTGTAACTTTCCCACCCTATACTTTCTAGTACCTTGATTGTGAGTGACCAGTGCATGTATTGCATATTTCATATAAATTTTTATTTAAAAATTACATTTAGCACCTCACCTTAGATAAAATAAAGAGTTTGATGGAGCTGGAGCTGTCTTGTGTACCGAGATATACGTAAATGTCACGCAGTATGGATGAACAATGGTGATAGGGGTCTACTGGCACTGTATTAGGGTCGAGACTAATCACTTCAGTTATTTAAATCCAATAGTAATCAGGCATAGCCAGATCTACATGTCCACATACACACTAGGCCCTCTATTATCATCATCCAGAGGAAATGGATACTTTCTCACCACTTTCATTTCCTATTTGTGTAAATTTAAGTAATAAACAGATGCACTAGATTAAACTTTTTTCTTTAGCGCCCTGTAACCAGCCTGTAAGCAACACACAATGTTTTCAACTGATTTCATTTTCGTTCTGTTGGCTGTGACAACACCGACATTCCAGCTATTGCTGCTGTAGATATTCAACCTCTCTACACGACATAGCTACCTCACTGATTGCTTACTCACTCACTCATTTGCTGAACCGCTTAATACTATTAGGGTGGCAGAGAGGATGGAGCATATCTCAGCCATCACAACAGCTCGCCAGACACAGGGCCGGCAAACACATACACTCACGCACACATAACCCTTCATCCAGTCACATTTAGGTGCAATATGAAACAGCTAATTAGTCTAATGTGCATGTCTTTGGACTGTGGGAATAAACTGGAGAATCCAAAGGAAACCCATGCAAGCAAGGGGGACGCCACACAGGAATGCCCACTCTAAGTCTGGGACTTGAACCCTGAACCTTCTTGCTGTGAGGCCTGCGTGCTAACCACTCCGCCACCGTGCTGCACCTTAACCAATCCTGATGTTAGAAACATCATGGAACGATGGGACATCAAATATTCTTTTTCATGCAGATTGAGGTACCTGGTTACAAAATCGACCATACATGAAGATTTAGCGCTGGCTACTTTTGTAAGCCCAGCTTTGTAACCAGAGCTGAATATACGACATCTGAGAATGTTACACACACATAATATTAGGGGTGAATATTACTTTCATTATTGTTAGCATGCATCACTGAAGTGGTGGCTCTGTTGCCTAGTAATGGTTCTCTTTAAGACATCAGTAATTTCATTTCGAAATGTAAATAAATACTCAATATGTTCATGTACAACAAATAAACTGTACCTTTAATGCCTGGTTGAAGTTTTCCACCATGCTAATCCACTGTGATGTCTGTTTAGCAAACTGTGCTGCCTGCACCTGCAGCGTCTTCACCTCATGGTCCAATTTGCGCTGATTGACATACGCCTGAGCCACTCTGGTAAGAGAAACAGTGGTGAACAGGTTAAAGGAAAGACCGTGATCGAAACGAGAAACAAGTTCACAGAATTCGAGGAATCTGAATATGGCCTGGGCAGTACGGTGGGGTAGTAGTTAGCACATCCATCTCATAGTAAGAAAGTCCTGGGCTTGAGAACGGCGTTTCTATGTAGAATTTGCACGTTCTCCCCATGCTTGCGTGGGCTCCCTCCGGTTAATCTGGTTTCCTCCCACAGTTCAAAGACATGCACATTAGGCTAACTTGCTGTTCCAAATTGTCCCTAGACGTGAGTGAGAATGGTTGCTTGCGTGTTGCCCTGCAATGATCTGGCAAGCTGTTCAGGGTGTATCTTAAACCTAACCCTTGTCCAGTGTCGGCTGAGATAAGCTCCAGTCTCCCCCGCTACCCTAACAGAGGATTAAACAGTTCGGCAAATGACTAAGTGAGTGAGTGAATATAGCCCACTGATTAGTAATATCAAGTCAAATCAGTGAGAGTATTTTATTTAAAATAATAGAAAGTAAGTAAACAGTATAAGGAAAATAATTCTATAATATTAAGACAACAGCCAAAAAAGACGAGGCACTACATGTGTCTTTGCAACATTTAGATGATTTCTTGTCGTCTTGTTGAATCTTTGCCCAATTCAGAAACATTCAGTCGTCACTAGCATAATTACTAGTTTGGTACATTTCATCCCAATCTTTACTACCCCACACAGTTTCTCCACTATAACCTCTGATTATGATGATGTCACATGCACAGACTCATTCTTCAGGCTTTGTGTTTTAATTTAAGGAACTGGTTCATAAATAAACTATTCATTACTCAAACCAATTTGGCACTGACGTCAAAAAACTCTACCAGACTCTCACCCCACATTCAGGTGGTCCACTAAGGCCTCGGTTAAACAGGTGGCAGCAGCGATGGCTTCACGGCGTCGTCGCTCTGTGTCAAAGGGAAACATGCATGAAAAAGCAAGAGTCATTTCAAACAGCTGTTCATGAAAAAATACACACATGCTAGTGTTCCATGAAGTAAAGTTTTTAAAATGCAAGAAAACTTATTAAATAAACCAGATAACAGAAATGTGCAAAGACCAACCGTGTTTAATCTTTCTCTCTCTCGCTCTCAAACTCACTCACTGGCCATTTTGCTAACCAACTTAATTTTATTAGGGTCGCAAGCCAAATTTGATAAACAATCTCTTACTTATTTTTATGACATTTTTTATATTAGTATATATTTTACGCAGGAACAATGCTATCTAATTGCTTTGCTATCTTGAGTTAATAGACATTATTATTCATTCAAGAGATTTCATCATTCTTGATTATAAATTATTTTGGTACTGAATCATCACCATGGAATAACGCAATTATTGCATCGAAGCCATCAGATAATAGGTTGAATAATTATTGCATACTTTAAAATTACCCAGAAGGATGGATGAACAGTAAAGGAAATGGTTGGATAGTAGGATGAATGAATGAGCAGTAAAGGTAATGGATGCATAGATGGATGAATGGATGGATTGATTGATAAGCGGTAAAGTTAATGGATGGATAGATGGAAAGAGTTATGGAAAGATGGATGGATGTATGAGCAGTAAAGGAAATGGATGGATGTATGAGCAGTAAATGTGATGGATGGATGAGCGGTAAAGGTAATGGATGGATGAATGAATGGGTGAGTGAGCAGTAAAGGTAATGGATGGATGGATGGATGGATGGATGGGTGGATGGATGGATGGGCAGTCAAAAGGTAATGGATGGATGAGCAGTAAAGGAAATGGATGGATGAATGAATGGGTGGATGAGCAGTAAAGGTAATGGATGAATGGGTGGATGGATGAGCAGTAAATGTGATGGTTGGATAGTAGGATGAATGGATGAAGAGTAAAGGTAATGGATGGATGGATGGATGGATAAGCAGCAAAGGTAATGGATGAATGGGTGGATGATCAGTAAATGTGATGGTTGAATAGTAGGATGGATGAGAAGTAAAGGTAATGGATGGATGAGCAGTAAAGGTGATGGATGGATGGATGGATGGATGGATGGATGGATGGATGGATGGATGGATGGATGGGCAGTCAAAAGGTAATGGATGGATGAGCAGTAAAGAAAACGGATGGATGATGAATGGGTGGATGAGCAGTAAAGGTGATGGATGGATGGATGGATGGATGAGCAGTAAATGTGATGGTTGGATAGTATGATGGATGAATGAGAAGTAAAGGTAATGGATGAATGGATGGATGGATGGTGAGCAGTAAAGGAAATAGATGAATGGGTGGATGAACAGTAAATATGATGGATGGATAGTAGGATGGATGGATGAGCAGTAAAGGAAATGGATGGATGAGCAGTAAAGGAAATGGATGGATGGTAAATTGATGGATGAATTCTATTTCCATGCAAATGGCCCTGTGGGATCACCTGGCGGCTTCTCGTGACTTTTAGTTTACATGAACTGCCCTGAATAGACTCTGTAATCTTACTGTAGGTTTAATGTTCATACTGTTTTAGAATCAAACCCCAGGAAACCACGTGGGGTTCTGTTTAAGGTTTGGGAAGGAAAATGCTGGACTGCAGTAATGCATGACTATAATCTCAGTTTGATGGTAATGGTGTAATAATTCAGTTCCTTCTAAGATTCTCTCGTTAGGTTTAAACCTACTCAGAGACTTTTAAAAAGACTTTAAATCTCCTTTATTCCCTTCATCACGGCACGAATCTGAGATAAACATCATACCTTGAAGCTCTTTCCTTTCGTTTTGTTTTGCTTGATGTTCTTTTAACAGCCGCGACAGCATCGCTGCAACTACTGCATTCACGTTATATTTAAAAACGAAAACAAAAAAAGGCACAATAATGTCGAGAGAAGAAAAGCAACAGCAACTGACTTATTTGTTGACGGTGTTTGGGCCAAAGTCATGTGATAGGCGGATGGGTTTTCTTATGGGTTGAGCGGCTTATCAAATTAAAAGTCTCAAACGATGTGACGTGTGAATTTGGATACAACTACTGTATTTCTCAATTAAACGTGAGAAATGGGATTATTTAAAACAAACGATAAAAATACAAAGAGAAAATGTATTCTTCTGTGTTTTTAACCACCACGCCTCCATGAGCACACACAGTGCTCACAGAGTACAGAAAATGTAAACTAATATGTAAACCAAAACAACATGTTGGACTATGGACAGGCAGAGCTGGGCACATCGAGAGGACTTTTATTTTGCCTGCGTCAGCCTCCTGTGATATTATTATGTCTCGCTTCCGCACTGAGAGGCCACCTCAGAGAGGATGCTGTAGTGCCAGCATTGTATTTGTAGTTAATGCACATGCAGTGCTGTGTACTGTGGCTACATTTAATGCACTTATTTAAATATATTTCCGATGTTTGATCGGAAGTCGTTGTTAAGTTTAGTTAAGCAGTAGTAGTAGTTTTCTTCTCCGAGTGTTCGTGGCCTTTCCGGAGCCTTTCTGCTAACAGCTGACACCCATGGAAGAGAACATCTGGACGGCACTTGAGCTGAGCGGTCACTGCTGTTCCTGCGAGCTGAAGCGAAAACACGGCCGTGTTGGGGTAAAAATGTCAACAACATCATGAACCTGAAAAAGTCCAGAAATATCGGAGCCTCCTCCGTTTCGCTGGATGGGATTGGAAAACAAGGTGCAGGTCTTCAACTTCATGAAGTATCACAGAAAACATAATCGGTTTTATAACTTAAACAGGTTTCAGGAAAGATTACAATAATGTTAAACTAAACTGGGCCCTAAATACACCTTAACCCTTCAAACATCCGGTGATCAAAATGTTACTCGTGTTCACTACCGATTTCATTCGAGTATCGGGTCAAATATGGTTAAATTAATAAAATCGAGATGCGTAAATCTTAAACCATGTGTAACATGTTACATATTTGTCCACATGTCCGGTTTAATAAGCGAATGAATGTCAGAGGTTTCCGCCTGTCGGTGTGTGAGTGTGTTACCCTCTTTCCAGTGCAAAGACTGTATGGCTCAGTATGGACACAAATGTTCATTATTTTTACATCAAATGATGCTTATAAGATGAGCTAGAACTTCTTTAATTTCCTACAAACAATTGAACAATATGTTTTTTCAAAAATGATCATTATTATTTCATATTTTTAAGTAGTTGCAATTATTTTACATTCATAATTTTCATAATTTCATAGTTCATAATTTATGCAGGATTTGTTCTATTCCAATAAATGTAAACAAAATTCCAGTAATATGTTTTAAAAATGTATAATGTTCATTTTTGTTAATAATTTCCCCACATGTTTGTTTATTTGTTTGTTTGTTTGTTTATTTTGATTTGATTTATTTGATTTATTTTTATTTTAGAGTCAGAAGAACATTTTATTTTGATGTGACTGTCACAGTTGGACACTTTTGGGTCCCAACACAACAAATCATTAACGGTTGAAATGGGACGGACATTCAATGATTTTACACGGCTTTATTATACATTTTTTTCTTTTTCTTTTTTCTGTTTTGGAACAATAGCAAAGTCACAGTGAGATTATGAATTGAAATGTATCAGAAATAGTCACCTACTAAGCTTGTTTACACCCAGGTCTTTAAAATCTGACTTCTGACCCAATTACGGCAACCTTTACTGCACAAAAGCGGATGATTTATTGCACTGGAACCAGGGATGCATGGGACGGAGGGTGAGGCACACAAATGAATCTCTGAGTGTCAGTGTGCTGGAGTCTAATAGTAAATTGTTCTTGTTGCTCAGTATAAAATTATACTCTGTGATTAAAACAGTAGGGTGGGGGGTTTCCTCCCACAGTCCAAACACATGCACAGTAGGCTAATTGGCTGTTCCAAATCACCCCTAGGAGTGAGAGTCAGTGTGAATGGTTGTGTGTGTGTGTGTTGCCCTGTGATGGCATGGCGAGCTGTCCAGGATGTACCCCGCCCTCGCCCAGAGTCGGCTGAGATGGGCGCCAGCCTCCCCGTGACCCTAATTAGTATTAAGCGGCTTAGAAAATGAATGGATGAATGAATGAGAGTTAGGTGGAAATATTTAATATAATAATTATAAGAATTAGGAATTTGTGAAAATCACTTCAAAAAGTAAGGATGGAGGCGTTTGAAGATTCAGATGCTGTTTATGAATGCCGAGGGTTCAGTGTTTTCTGGGAGATTGCACAGATAAGATTAAGGGAAGAGGTTAAGAATGACATTTAATTTCACAATGTCTGTCTTTGGCTTTGTGTAGCAGTGAAATGTGATTTATTTGTTTTTGTGTGCGTGTGTTTGGTAATGTTAAGCAATACTCCGGACACTGTTGACTGACTGTGACCATGTGTCCAGATGTTGACTCAAAGAGGAAGCGGAAGATGGCTGAGATCACACAGGCGCTGAATGCATCTCCTGTCGACGTGGCCACACTGAGGAGGATGGCCATCAGCGAAGGAGGGCTCATGACCGATGAGATCCGCTGTAAAGTCTGGCCTTGGCTACTGAACGTCCCTGTAGCGAGCATTCCTGAAAAACTGGGTAAGTCCTACGTTTGGTAAGGTGAGCTGAAATCGTTCTCAACTTGGAGCTAGTTGATGTATCACAGATGCACACCTGGTGTTTTTCCAGATGAAGTGAACAGAGAAAATAATAAGGACTACAACCAGGTGCTTTTGGATGTGCAGAGATCCCTGAGACGCTTTCCTCCAGGTTAGTGACACTAACATCCTGCCACCTGCTAAAATACGATTTCATGTCTGTTATCGTACATAACAGTGAGTCGTACAGTGTCAGAAACAACACACTGAAAAGCTTGACGCAGATTGAGACAAGTGTGTGCTTATAGCGCACACGTCATTATTTCACATCCCACAGATGTGCAAAAAAACACAAACTGTACACTTACTATGGTCACGAGTCCACCTTCCTTCTTTTAAATAAAAAAACAAAACACCGGCTTATTAAATTGGGCAGCATATTGTCCTTTGTGTAACACTTTCTTACTTGCTCTCTTGCTCACACACATACACTCGCTCCCTGATCGGCCCTAATGACTCAACACATCTGGCCAAAATCACAAAGCATGGTTGCTTTGTAGACCAGGTGCAAAATTTTTCTTTAAAAAAACTAAGGAGAGAAGCCTCAGGTGCCAAAGTTGACTTGACTCCATCTGGGATAAGAAGTAATATGTACACTTCATCCTCGATTTCCCGGATTATTAGAGGCATAGGCTGTCCGGGAACCTCAAAAGTCCGGCAATCGCTAATGTCCGGGGTCCCTACCCTTTCCCGGACATTTACCATAATTGGTCCGGCAATCGCCGTTATTCAGCAGCAGTCCTGGACTTTTACACACTTATCTGACACTCAAGACACAATATTGTGTTTCCACGAACCTAAAGAGTGAATCAGCACATTCTTTCATCACATTTATAATAAATCTGGGTTCCGGCTAATCGTCACTGTTCTCACTTTCACTTCGCTCTCCCGTCACTGATGCCACTATCTGTTCATCGGACATTATTCCGTGCCCCTCTGCTGCTTAATGTTTGTCCATCCACTCGGACAGGAACGGGCCAGACAGGAGGGAAGTTGGAAAATCATGACCGAAAATCATAGATCCCCCGGACTTGTCCGAGCATTTTTCCCGAATACCAAATAATGTCCGGCGCCGGATGTTGTACGGGAAATCGAAATCTGGGAAATAGGGGTACGGGAAAGCGAGGGTGAAGTGTAGATGGTTCACTTTGGGTGGAAACGTTTCTTTAACCCCGATGGTCATAAAACGCTCAGCTCTCCTCGTCTGCTCTTCATTGGCAGATATTGCAGTGCAGGTTTACCTTGATGTACACTGTGTGCAGGTATGCCTGATGAGCAGAGGATGGGACTGCAGGAGGAGCTGATCGATATCATCCTGCGCGTACTGCAGAAAAACCCCCAGCTGCACTATTATCAGGGCTATCATGACATCGTGGTCACTTTCTTGCTCGTGCTGGGAGAACACCTCGCCACTGCACTGGTGGAGAAGCTCTCTACACACCATCTCAGGTAGAACGGACTACTGTGGGCGTAGGCTTAGCCAAACTGAGCAGTTGAACATTGGTTAACATGTCAGCTTGTCTGATGGATCTGTGTTTTTGTTGTAAAAGAGAAATATCAATGAACCCATTGAACCGCTGCTTGGGCGAACGGTTCTGGGTGGTGGAGGCAGTGTGATGGTGCGGGGAATGTTTTCTTAGCACACATTGGGACCATTAATACCAGACAAGCATAATTTTGAATGCCGTATTTTTTTATTTAAGGGACTTCATGGACCCCACAATGGACAACACAAAACACATCCTCAACTACCTTATGCCGATTATACAGCGAGTCAACCCAGAGGTGCACGACTTCATGCAACAGTGAGTCAATCTGTTGAATCGTTAGGTGGTTGTATGTTGAATTTTTCTTGTTTTAATATTTGCCTGAAGCAGCATCCTGAGTGCTTACTGTGTGTTTAGATTCATAAAAAATGATAAGTTGAGTCTCCAATTTTCTGACAGTGCATATAGGATCAGAGCCTGTGTTCACTTTTTTGTTCTGGCAGAATCTGTTCTCGATACAAATCCTATGAAATTCAGTGTTGTGCTTTTAGTTGAAATTAGTTTAGCTTTTAGAACATTTCCAGCTAATCAATCAACTTTAGTCTCAATCAAAATCAAGACGAGGGCAGGACTTATAACTTATAAAGTCTCTTGAACTGGTGGAGGTATTCTCCCTGCTGACCTGTAGCCATACCTAGGAATTATAAGGGCTTGAGGGAAGCACTCTGGAAGCACTCTGAAATTGAGGTAGTGGGTGCTGCCAAGGCACAAAAACACATCATGTGGATACAAAATAAACCTTAGAATTACGATCACGTTCTATTCTTAATAGTATTTTATGGCTCTTTAAAATGAAATAACCACCCCTTGTTTCTCTTCAGAGCCGAAGTGGGCACCATCTTCGCCCTGAGCTGGCTCATCACCTGGTTCGGCCATGTACTATCAGACTTCCGTCACGTAGTGCGGTTGTATGACTTTTTCTTGGCCTGCCATCCACTGATGCCAATTTATTTTGCTGCTGTTGTGAGTTTACTCATTCAACTTACAGATTTTTTTGCCAGTGTAAAGCCATGGACATCAGGTCATGCCTCATTCGTAGCCACCACAGGTGTGGCGTTCATGCTTGCTGGTTGCAATACCATTTCATTCATTCATTCATGTTCTAAACTGCTTAATCCTGTTCAAGGTCACTGAGAGGCTGGCGCCTATCTCAGTCCCTGTAATACCGTTTTCACTTTTTAATTACATGGAAAGTTTTTAAGTATGTACATACATGTTCACCCGAGTGGCGCATTGACAAAGTGTGCGACTTTCAACCCGGAGATCGCAAGTTCGAATCCACAGCCATCTGTGACCGGGAGTCCATGGGAGCCCATTGGCCGAGCTCTCATGGAAGGGATGGTATACACTGACTTCCCTGTCACTCACAGCGATCACCAGCCAATCATGGGCGTCTGTGAGCTTATTCGTACAAGGGGGCGGATAGCGCTTAATTTAGTGTTAACCAGTTCTGACCATGCAGCTGTTGAAACCTAATCAAAAGTCATCTTTCATCAGTGAACACACACTTGCAATACCATTAGGATGGATTTATATATATATATATATATATATATATATATATATATATACACAGCTGCATGGT
>JBCNYG010000021.1:9017141-9034979 GCA_039654305.1 Porochilus rendahli
CACAGCTGCATGGTAAAATAAATAAATAAATATATATATATATATATATTTTTTTTTTAAATAAATAGTTCAATAAGACACCAGAGAAAGGGACATGCCTAACAAAAAGGCAAAGAGTGTCCTGCGACATGAACCACACATTCTCGAGCCAAAAAATGTCCCTGGTGCATAGATTCTGGTTGCAAATTAAAAAAAAAAATAAAAATGGTCAAAACAAAGCTACATTTCAATAGAATGGGACCCAGTGGTAGCATGGCTTCCAGTCGCATATATTATACATTCAGAGGGTTAGATTTCACCAGTGCCCTCTTGCTCTCTTGTTCTGTTATTTTGTGCAGACAGTGGCTAGATAAATTCAGAGTAGGCTGAGCTTTTAAGAGCTGTGTTCGCTTTTGCAAACCTAAACACTAAGCACTGTGTTTGCTTAAGATTCTACAGTATTAATATTCATTCATTGAATAGAATCAGACCAGATGTCCGAGCCATCTCAATTGGCTCCTCTGAACGCAGAGGAGCATCGGTTCTACTCCTGGATGGCTGAGCTTCTCACCCTATCTCTAAGGGAGAGCCCAGCCACCCTGCGAAGGAAGCTCATTTCAGCCGCTTGTATTCGCGAGCTCGTTTTTTCGGTCACTACCCAAAGCTCGTGCCCATAGGTGAGGTATTATATTATAATTAATTAATATATTAACATACATTAATATATAAGTATTAATATATCAGAAGCCTTATCGGAGAGTGTTCTTTATAGACAATGTAGCCGTGTTTTTTAATATTCTGATTATAAGTCTCACTTATTAATTTGCTAAACCGTTGAATTCTACTAGGGTCGCAGTGTAGACTTGAGCATATCTCCACCGACACTGGACAAAGGCCCGGTACACCGTGAACAGCTCGCAAGGACAACACACACATAACTGTTCACACTCACATCTAGGGGCAATGTGGCTCAGCCTCCCCACGACCCTAGTACTAGGATTAAGCGGTTAAGCAAATGAGTGAGTGCAAAAGAAACTATGAAGTCAGTGAAGTCACTTCCTCAACAGGATTCTTGTCTATACATTAATTTCATAGAAATATAATTGATTGTGTATGCTGTAGGAATTACCCGAAGACCCATATTTGGTCTTGTACTTATTGTTATGAGCTATGATCACCCCATTCCTTGTGTATTCCTCGTGTCTGCGTTCAGATTGTACTGTATCGTGAAGAGGACGTATTGGACTGTGAGTGTGACATGGCCATGATGCACCACCTGCTCTCTCAGATCCCTCAAGATCTCCCCTACGAGACCCTGATCAGCCGAGCCGGAGACCTTTTTGTACAGTTCCCTCCATCCGAATTAGCAAAGGGAGCGATTCAGGAGCGCACTCAGCAGTGAGTTTTATCACCTTTCCTTTGACCCATTCACTCTGACTCCCTGTCTTTCTCTCCCCAATGTAACACTTAGTTTTTTTGGTAGAGGCATGGTAGTGCAGAGGTTGGCACTGATGCCTCACTGCAAGCAGGTTGTGAGTTTAATGCTCTGATTCTGTGCTAATAGCTGAGAGTCTTGTCACATGTTGAACACAACCAGTAGTTGCCAGAAATTCCTGCAGCTTCTTTACTGTTGCTGTACGTCTATCGGCAGCTTCCTGGTCTAGTTTTCTGGTTTTGGGGGGGCGTGCCGTTTTTGGTAATGTCTCTGCTGTGGCGTTTTTTTCACCACTGTTGATTACTACAACAGTTGAAAATTTTGAGTCACACTAATTGATGGTGGGTGTGTACTGCCTAGTAATAAACATAAGTTTGAATGTGATTGTTTATTTCTGAAGTGGTGAAGACCACAGTAAGAGGGGGCTTATTATTTTAGAGTTTTTCCCCCAAAAAAAGATTTTAGATTGTTTTTTTATTAAATTGTACAGATTATAGGTGGAAAAATTCTGAAATTATTTACGTATTTGTGTGTGTGTATATTATGTATATGTATAAATATAAATATATATGTGTGTGTATGTATATTATGTATATGTATAAATATTTATTTATTTGTGTGTGTGTTTTGTTTATTTATTTCTTTATTTTACATTACAAAATCATGGCATTGTAATCAGGGGTTTGTTGACTACTTTATATGTTTATTTTGTAAACGGTTATTTGTTGGTCAATTGTTGTTGTCATGCAGTTCATGTGGAATACTAATTCAAATACAGGAAACAAAACATGTCTGACATTTATTGAGTGGTAAACTGGTATTTTCTGCTTCATTTTGGCTCCAATAAACAACATAGTTAATTTTTAAAAATTCTTTCTTAAATTTTTTTCTTCCAGAACAGCCGCGTCCACCTTTACAGACTTTGAACTGGCCTCGACGCAGCAGAGGCCCGACACGGTGCTTCGTCGCAGGCGGAAAGAGCAGCAGCAGCGTGCCAGCACCATCGACCCTCAGCGTGGCACCGTGGCTGTGATCCGACCTGCTGCTCGCCGACTTGTCAGACTGGCTGTAATGGGCATCACCGTGGCACTAGGGGCTGCTGCGCTGGCTGTAGTGAACTCTGCTCTGGAGTGGGCACCAAAACTCGATCTCCTGTTCCATTAACATGCACCTAATATGCCGGTCTCTTTTTAGGACTTTAAGATGGGATGTCTTGATTTATTTTTGTTTTTTTTTATATTTGTGAGGCCTAATTAATTATCATTCTAGGAAAGATTACAGCTAAATGCCCCAGCCAATGGACCTAGAACGTATGATAATTAACATACTACTGAGAAGTATTTATGTTGTAAGAATCAGTAAGTTTTATTTGAGTGGGTTTAAATAGATATGGAGTTGAATTGTCAAAGGTAATCTCATGTAAATGCAGCCTCAGGCTTTTCATTTTATGAATTCTGAGTCCATGGTCAATTTTGTAAATTCCTAATATGTCATAGTTTGTATGTTTCTTGGTGTATGATAAATGTTTTGTTACAGTTTATACTTTATCCTTACCAACACTTTCTGGACCTGTAAACTTGGCCACACCATATTAACCTCTTTAAAGCTGACCACTTGGTTACACCTTACCTTTTTGGACCCATCCACTTCACAACACCTCCTCATCTCTCCGAGGCTGACCACTTGACCCCCACCTCCATATTTTCAGGTCTTGCTCAGTTGGAACCAACCATTAAAAAGTACAATTTCTTTATTGTAATCACGTCCTTTCACATGGAATTAGTAAAGTAGCAATTAACTTGTAGGCATGTAAATTGTAATTCATATTTACAACATTAACATGTAAGATACACTGCCTGGCCAAAAAAATTGTCACATACTGTAATATTTTCATGGAGTGCATTTAGCTTGATCACAGCATGTAAGCTCCATGACATTGTTACTTTAGTTGCTCAGGTCGAGGCTCAGCAACATTAATGTGGTGATAAAGTGAAGTCACATCAATGGACTTTTTCTTCCCTAATGACACAGATATAAAATGGGGACTCACATAATGAGCGAGTGGTTCAGGGAGCATGAGGAATCATTTTGACACATGTATTGGCACCCCAGACTCTTGATCTTAACCCTATCGAAAGTTTTCAGGATGTGCTGGAGAAGAATTCATGGAGTGGTTCAGTTTTTCCCTCATCGATTCAAGATGTCAGTGAGAAATGAACCCAACACTGGATGGAAATAAATGTTATTCTGCTTAAGTTTTTTTTAAACAATGCCATGACGATTATGTGCTGTAAGCAAGGCTTAATGCACTCCATTAAAAATATTAAAGTGTGCAACTTTTTTTTTTTGGCCCTGCAGCGTATATGAAATTATGCTTCGTGAAGGTGTTAAAGATTTGTACCTTCCGATACACAAATTTGGGTATGGATTTGAAGTTCAGAAAATTCTATTGTCAGCACTGCATTTACACAGTTATTTAAAGTCCATTTAAAGGTGCAGAAAATGTTGAATGGGTATATCCAGTATGAAGAATTTTTTTTTTGTTATTTATTTTATTTAAATTTTTTTCAAAAATTTTGAGACCAAAAATGTATTAGCTTTTTTTCCCCCCTATTCCAGCTGATTATTTTTAGTATGCTCTTTAACTGAATATCATACATTTTCAGATTGTATACTGTCTGTGTAGGCAAAAAATATAAACCGAATTGTAGGTATTCATGATAACAAAAAATCATCCAATGCCCATTTTTTATTTATTTATTTTTTAATACCAGCACAGTCCATTTAAAATTTGTTTCCTGTAGCATTTGCAGCAAAAAAATCTAGCTGTGGATGTCAAGTTAACAAATTAAAAAGTAGAATATTGTTAGTTATCATCACATGCCTGCATTCACGGCATGTATAAAAACGCACCAGAGTGAACATCTGAAATAAGGATGATCAGTCTGTAGGTGTAATTTGAAAGAAGTTCATTGATCTTGAAAGCCCGGCGCTCGATCTTCTGATATTTTTAATGTAATTCACCACAAATTGAACAGCTACAATACCTTATGCAACAAACTCTCGGTATGCACAATATCTGTTCCACTGTAGTATATTTCCTTAATTTTGCAATCTGTATTATAACTTGTAAAGCTTAGTGACTTGATGGCATGATAATAGATTTCGGTGTTCTATAAGGTAAGGAAATTATGTTTACTCTATTTTAGAGTTCAGCACAAAATTCAGTATATTGTTTGACTAATCATTAGTTTAAAGCTCAAGTCTGAAATTCATGAGCACTACACATTTGCAGTCTGCTTAATCCATATTTTTATTGATAAGTTAATAAGTAAGTTGTATTCATTTGCACTGAAATATATTCTTCATTTTTGCTGGTTGCACTTGAAAATATGTCCGTCACCTGGGAATTCTTTCAACAATGTTAAATACATCTGTAAAAATATGTTGACCAACAAAATAAATTTTTGGAAAACAAGGAATCAGCAGTGATTATTATTGCAAATGTTATGAAAATTCAGTTAATACACAATATACACTTGATCTCATAATTTTCAAATATTAGTAATGTACCAGTGACACATTGGACATTATCATCTACTGTATGCTTGCCTGTATTGGCTACATGTAGTTTTTATTTTTAGGTAACTTCATTTGAAGGTGAGTTCATCTGTTTAAGAATTAAACATCGTAAAGTAATGCATGAGTTATGAATATGCAATGCTCCTGAGTGGCACAACCATATTTTACGATCCAAGAGTTTGAATCCTGGGGATATCCTAACCATCCATGAACAGGAGACATGCTGAGCTCTCTGGGTAGGTGTGATGGTGTAGTTTATTTCCTCTGAATCATAGGATCAACCAAATAGAATGATTGATTCATAGCTAATCATAAGCATCTGTTGTGGCTCATGTATGCATAAAAGGGTAGACAGCACTTTCCTCCGAGAGAAGAGCAATGACCTATGACACAGCAGTTCGTAAAGATTGGCTAGCTTTATGGGTCTTGAAGGAAGCATGCGTTTGACTATATGTGCCACTGTTGATCACTGTTATATGATGGAGGAGAGCTGGCTAAGTAGGTGCGAATCGTTCCCCAACTAGTTTATGGAATTTAATTTAGAACAATTTCCTCATTCTCATTTGCATATTCAACAGAGAAATGCTACAAAAATTATATTACCTGTCTAATCATTTTAGTGACAATTCTTAATGTGCAAGATTTACTCATCAGTATACCCCAAGTAAAAAACCCTTATAAGCAAGATGATCTCTCATTTTCATAAACAGTTCAGGTTACATTGTGATCAGGTACCCAACACATGATTCGTAATTCCACCAATTAAACTGATTGTATTATAGTCATGCTTAAAGTCTCGGTCTGCTGGTTGCTGAAGGAGCTTCTTCATTACACCTCAGTGTTAGGAGAAATATGACAAGTCCTCAAAGCGCAGATTACAGATCAGTGACAGTTTTGACAATTTGGATGACAAAGTGCACCGTTGACACGACATTTACAGCCACCTGAGACGTCTCCACTACCCTGAGAACGAATAAGAGACAATTATTCAGCAACATTAGAAACATTCAACAACTGAGCAATAAAGCTACAAGAAACCAGACCTACGTATACAATAAATTCTACAACAGCCCTGTTTAATGCGTAGTTCTGATTATGTTGTTTCATTTTCTTCTTACCAGGAGGTTCATATTATTGTGCTTGCTTCAGTTTGTTAGTATCTATAGTAACAATGTATTGCTATTGTGGACACTCTACATAAACACTTCTTGAGTTTATAATTGACAATTGAAAAAACACTGAATGGTTCCAGAGACGGAAAGTCAACATCCACCTGAACCTGAGGCGCATAATTGTTTTAGTATATACTACATATAAACATAAGGCCCAGTAAAATGAAATTTTCATGGATTTAACTTTTTACATTTCTTTTTAACCATGACAAACGCAGGTGAGCTCCAAGAGTATATATGAGCAGGTGCATATTCTAAGAGCTGAGTACTGGCTTCTCTTTAATTCCCATTCAGAGTTTAAGTGTATGAGTGGCATGGTAGTTAACACGTCTGCCTCACAGCAAGAAGGTCCTGGGTTCGAGTTCCCGGCTCAGGCCGTGCTTCTGTGCAGAAGTTGCTTGTTGTTGTCACCATGCTTGTGTGGGTTCCCTCTGGATACTCCGGTTTCCTCCCACAGTCCAAAGACATGCACATTAGGCTAACTGGCTTTTCCAAATTGCTTCTAGGTGTAAGGGTGAATAGTTGTGTGTGTGTGTTGGCACTGCACTGGTCTGGCGAGCTGTTGTGGGTGTACCCCGCCTTCACCCAGTGTTATATATACTACACATAAGCATGAAGAAAGAAATATACAATTTGTATTTAATTTTAACCATGACAGAGACAGGTCAGGTGAACTCTTCATGCTCTACGCTTTAACAATGTGTAGCTAATGGTGTCCATTCCGCCGACTCTTTCAGAGCTTACTATATACTGCAACGAAATTAAAGTAAAGTGAGTCGGATAAAGAATGGCTTTTACACCCATCAACATTTCTACCATACGGAAATACAAGAGAGACAAACTTAAATGAGATTTTGCGGTTTATTTTTCCATCAGTATAGGCCAGTAATGATGATGCTGCCTGCTCCAAGTGACTCTGCCAAATCGGAGTGTCTGACATTTTAATTTAAGTATTATCCACTCTAAACAATGACTGTCCTATCAAACTGCACTGTTCCTATGTATTATATACTTATTAATGTCCTTCATTTTTTGTGAGGAGACATTGATTTAACCTTTACGGAAAGATTGTCATTTTTGCTGAATTAAGTGTTGAACTACTGAATTAAGAAACACTAATGCAATCTGATACCTGAGGACCCCATCTGGCCTGTTTGGTCACCCAACAGATTTCCGTCTTGCACATGAGGCAGCAGATCCAGTCACAACCGTCTTTCTTCTGAATGATCACTTTGCATTTGGGACAGTACATGGCTTCACCATTCTGCAACATGCTCTGCAATACACATTGAACATGCTAGCGATCCGAGGAATGTACGGTGACACATAAGTGTAAAACAAAAAGACATTAACGCAAATACACCAGCAAAAACAAAAATAAAAGAATTTTTCAGGGAATAGTGCATGGTGGAGTTCAATGAAAAATCCAACTAAAGCTATATTCTATGAGTGTAGTAGATTACCCATGACAATACATGTTTGCTGTCTTTGTACTAATTTACCAGACAAATAATAAATCTACCTCAATCTACATCCAGTTCCAAGGTGACCTGATAAGCAACACCACCAAAAAAAACATGTACTGCATCGTGGGCGGCAAGGTGGCGTAGTGTTTAGCATGTCCACCTCACAGCAGCAAGGTTCCCAGCTGGGTTTGCATGTTCTCCCCGTGCTTGCATGGGTTTCCTCCGGGTACTCCGGTTTCCTCCCAGTCCAAAAACATGCACAGTAGGCTAATTGGCTGTTCCAAATCACCCCTAGGTGTGCGTGTGAGTGCGAATGGTTTGTGTGACTGATGGCCCTGCGATGGCCTGTTGAGCTGTCCAGGGTGTCTTACCAAGATATCTTCCGTAATCTAATTCGCTATATAGCAATGACAGTAAATGCGATCTGTTTGTGAGTGGTCCAGAATTTTACCACACAGACTTGACAATAACTCAGCTGTCCAGCACTCACCAAAACACAAACTTCAAATAAAGTCAATGTTTTCTTTTTATTTAATTATTGTATTTTATAAAAATTTTTTTTTGCTCCAACGTAAGGAGCCCTACAGAGCCCCTAAAGGGACATGGGGGGAGTGGACTGGATAGGATTCTAGTGAGCACGAGAAACTAGCACATCCGCCTCACAGCAAGAAGGTCCTGGGTTCAAGTCCCTAGGTGTGGCTTCGAGAGACTAGGTGTGGGTGTGAAAGGCTGTGTGTGTTGGCCCTGGGTTACGGTTGGCCCTAACATGACGTGCGGAGCTGTTCTGGGTGTACTGCGAGTTTATTCAGTGTTGGCTGAGAGAGGCTCTAGTCTACCTGCAACCCTAATAGTAGGAATAAGCAGTTCGGCAAATGAGTGTGAGTGAGTGAGCTTCATTTTATATGAAAATTGCATGCACAATCAGATGTAATCATCAACTTTTCCCTCCCTTTTTTCTTGTTTTATGGGTTGGGGGTTTACAAAAATGCCATATAATACATAATTTATAATTTAGCCTCGCTCTAGCTTGGTTAATACATCAAAGCCTCTGTCTGGAATTTCCCTGTACTGACCTCACGCTCAGTTAATAAGTAGTACATATTTATTTAGCACCATTAATTTTCATCCTTCAAAGGGTTGTTTTATAAATGTACTTTAAACATAATTGTACTTTCAAATTAAATTGTTAATTGCAAGAGATTTGTTTGAGATACGTTTAGCACTGTTTACAGTTGATTTGTCATTATAACTCTACATACAGGTTATATATAGTTCATGTTTAATATGTTTGTAAAGCTACTCATGTATTAATGTGTTTTGGGCGGCTAACCTCTAGTTTCTCTGTGGTTTGTTTGGCTGTAGCATCGTTCTCTGCTCTGATGCGAAGATCATCTTGGTACTCTTTACAGTTCATGCCTTTGTGAATGGCCTATAGCAGACAATACACACACACACACTTTTATATACCTGATGCATTATGTTTACATTCATGTTATAATTATGGAAATAAACTAAGGCCCACTTAAAGCTCTGGGTTCTCGCTCACCTTGCACAGGAGGCAATTAGTCTCGTTGCAGATGTCGCAGTCAAACTCGTTGACATCGTCTTCAAATATGCACCAGCCAGGGCAGTCTATAGTTTTACAGTGGTAACTGTTCTCACTGCGAGATTCCGCAATTTTCAGCCTTAACTCTAAAAACTTCTGGTAATCCTCTGGTGATAGGAGCTGGAAGAGAAAGTTATTTATAGAGGTAGTTTGGTTTGTGTGCTTATGGTGTCAAATTGGTATTATACACTGCCAGGCCAAAAAAAAAAAGATTCCTCATGCTCCTTGAACCACTCTTTCATTATTTGAGCCCCAATTTTATATCCATGCCGTCAGCAAAAGTACAATGTTGTGATAACCTGCTCATTCAGTACATTAAGTTGGTCAGCTGACTTCATTTTATTGCCACATAATGTTGCTGAGCCTCGACCTGAATAACTGAAGCAACAGTGCCATGGCAATTAGATAGGTATATAATAAAAACTTATAATAAAGTTGCTCAAGCAAAATATTAGTGTGATGATCTATCTATCTATCAATTACATCTGAGGTATCTGTCACCTTGTTGTTGTTGTTGTTGTTGGTGGTGGTGATGGTGTGGACAGTTGGCTCTTAAAGTCATTCTTCTACAGTATTAGTGATCAACATCACATGAAACAAGAGAGAATACCTAGGATTCCATGGAGCCCGATTCTGGATTTTCAAACCAGAACAAAATCATGACATTATAACTGAATAAATTCAAGTTCATGATGCATGGACACAATCTGTCTCTGTGCGACAATGCCAACAATTTTCCTGGGCTAGGTTTTTCCCGTTTCTACCCAGATGTAGAATCATGATGTCACAGTCATGAAATTTCATTACGAAACTTTGCAGGCTCATTTGCACGCTTATTGTAGAATCATTCTTTTTTTTATTTCTCAACTGTAACTGTAATGTAGCCGGGTCTGAATGTGTCACAAAAAATATCTCTGGTAAGTAGCTAAATTGAGCTTGTGTTTTTTGGCTTGGCTTATTTAACTTTTGGAAAGCGGAGGGGGACTGAGCCCCATTAATGCAGACCAGAACAATCCAGAGCTCCACTTAAGTAAAGGACGAGGTCCACAAATTTAAACAAACAATGACCATAATTTCTCTATTGGGGGCTGAATACCCATTCACTGGAGGAATTTACAGCATATTCCTCTAGGTACCTATGATCACTGTGAGACCACAATGGCAGTTTTACAGAGAACTGTTTGAAAACCGACTTCTTGCATAAACGCCAAGAAAAATGGAAAAAATGCCAAGGGGTGAATATTTATAAATCTTGGTGAAATATTTAATATAGATAGGCATTATGGGTAATGTATCTGTTCTGGGTTTATTTTTTTCTTTAAGGGGGAATCGGTACAGCCATAGATCATCAATACTGTTTCCCAGCAATGAGAATATGTTCTTTAGATTTATAGTCTCTATTGCACTTTGCACATCCGGACTTACTGCTTTAATCTCTCGGTCTGGAAGAACGCAGTTACACGTGTACTCTCCATCCGCATAGGGACATTGCACTTCTGCATCCACACAGTTTAGAATGGTCATCTTCACACATTCTCTGGGAAAACAAAATTGTCATATAGTCACCTTTAGCATGTTTCTGGTTGGCACTGATGGTGTGGTTGAATTACTGGTGCTTATTCATTACTTGCAGAAGCTGTGAAGGCACTCTCGGAGAGTGGCGCCGTCTCCTGCAAGAACCTGGTTAAAGCAGATGGGACAGGGAATCTCCTCTCTGTTACTAACCAGGTCCTGATTGTCTGTCTCCAGCAGACTGAGGAGGTTCTTCTCTCGCTCGTCTACGATGGACTGAAAGATTTTATCCAATCAACAAGATTGAATTAATATGGACTCATTTCATCTTTGTGTTATTGTATTAATTCGGTAATTATTAAATGGTTACGATTCCATAATTAACACTGCATTCGAACATACAATCTAAATCTGAAATTATAGATGTGTTATTTCCTATTTCCACTATGATACCAGTATCAGAGGTCTCACCATCGAGCTTACCAGAAATGTGCTAATAAATCCTTAATACATAAACTCCAAAAACTAGTGGTAAGAATATCATTTTTCTCTTTAATAACTTGAAGTTCTCCACCATTAAATAACCACTCTATAACTTTGAGGAGCAGAAAGAAATCTTGAAACACACAACATGCCACACACATGCCACACACAACATGCCAAACAGAACTATTAGCAGAATATTCTCACTCACTCATTCATTTGTCCAACCGCTTAATCCTACTAGAGTCAGAAGACACCCAATTAACCTAATGTTCGTGACTGTGGGAGGAAATTGGGGTACCCAGAGGAAACCCACACAAAAACACTATGCAAAGGGAGTCTTAGGGAGACCATGCAAACTCCACACAGAAATGCAGAAATCCAGAAATCGAACCCAGGACCTTCTTGCTTTGAGGTGAATGTGCTAAACACTATGCCTCCATTTATGCCCAACTATGCCCAATAAGAAGAATAGAAGAATAAAAATCTTACCTGATGGTACTGTAGACTGGCAAGCTCTTCTTGTTGAATTCTATGTGCTTCCTCTTCATCTGGTTGGTAAATATCTGGTATTTCATAGTTTTCAGGTCTCTCAGCACTGCACATTGCACATCCTGGCCGTGTTGGTTTGTTCACATACGTACACTGCAAACATGACCATCCTATCTGGAACCAACAAAACAAGCAAAAACATTCCACGCATGTGATAAATGGTGAAATCTCAAACACATCTACAAAGGAATTCATTATCTGTATTATCATCTATACTTTCAATTCAAAGTACTTTTCAGTATATGTAAAACATGGTACACAGCAAGAATGTTCAGAAAGCATGATATAAGGTTTGCATGATGCCACAAATACACTCATTTTCACTTAGAGACGACTACACTGGGACAACAAGCTAAACTACACGTGGGAAAAAAACCAGAGTCACTCCATACATTGGACTTGGCTATCTGGTGAGATATATTTTTATTACTTTATTGGTTATGTTCAGGAATTTGAACTGACGGAAGCGTAGAGAACAGCACAACAGAGTCATGTCACTATAGTGATTCAATAACATGACTAAAATTTCATCAATACACTACTACTATGACATGAATGGGTTAAGAGACAAGTTATAATGTAATCAGGGAAGAAACCCTTTTTTATGTTGTTGATTGGAAATACTATGACGGAGTATTAAGACCACATTAAGAAAAAAGTTTTCACAGACTTCGGGAATGAAGTTGTAATATTACGAGAATAAAGTCGTTAATTTACAAGAATTAAGTTGTAAACCTGTTTTAAAAGAGGAAAGTCATAAATATTATGACTTTATTCTCGAAGTCTGTCAAAAAACATTTTTCTTAATGTGACCCTAATTCTCCACCATAAAATAATTTCTTTTTTTTTTTTTTAATTGGATGGTTCAAATCTCACCACTGGTTTGGGAGGAGGGTTTGGACAAGGTTTTCGTTCAGGAGGCACTTGAGGCTGTTTGCATCTTGCTCCCAACTCTGCCGGACCTCTACTGAGCACTTCAATGTTCTCAATTATACCTTAAAACAGCAATAGAAGCTATTTAAGTGGTTGCTATATAATTATTTTCACAGCTTCAAATGCACATACATGTCAAGTCATGTTATTTTCTGCATCACTTTATCCTTTATTAGGGTCTCGGCGAGGCTGCAACCTGAACAGCTCTCCACTCAATCACAGAGTCAACACACACATAGAAAAACAGAGTACATGGAGGAATCTCATGCAAGCATGAAGGGAAGAAAATAGAACATGAATTTGGGTCATTTGTAAACATTCTGTACTGCTCTTTTATATGAAAATCCATAGTAATTCTTATTTATTTTGCCAGAAGTAGAGGCGGGGACGTGCTGTAAGCCAAATATCTCAGATGTGTTGGTCTGAAGCAGACAAATGCATGTCAGCCTAACACAAAACAGATATTACAGTAGTTTTGTGTGCTTTTTCAGACTTCTCATTGAAGTTAGAACAATGATTAACTGTGCTAAAATCCATTTGATTAAAAAAAAATAATACTTTTCTACCTATATGTCACGCTCTCACACTCCTGTCCTAAGTAAATATAATAGGTTAAGCTCTATAATTGATTAGTCTTTAATGACCTTTGACAGTTTTACAGTATAGATTATAACATGTACAACTAAATTGGTTTTATGTGGAAGGTAGAATTCTGCCGGACCAAACCTCGGCTACTGACTCCCACCTCCGGCAGAGCTACAACCACATCCCAATGGAGGCCGGGGACAAAGAGTCCGAACATTCCATTTTGCATTCTACATTATTGAGTTGGCAGCCCAGGGCTGTGGCTCGAATGTCATGGGTGCCTGTTGTGGGGACAACCCCTGAACCTGGTGGTTCCTTCAAAACGTTAAAGAAGGAGGCCTATCGGGTCTTTTTTGGCCTGTGGGGCTATCGAGGCAACAGATGGGTACAGAGAGGCCAAACGTGCTGCAGCTCAAGCTGTCACCGATGCAAAATGTTGGGTGTGGGATGAGTTCGGTGAGGGCCTGGAAAAGGTTCTGGACCACCATCCGACGCCTCAGGAGGGGGAAGCAGTTCTCCACAAACACTGTTTACAGTCGAAGTGGAGAGCTGCTCACCATGACTGGGGATGTTGTCGGGAGGTGGAAGGAATACTTCGAGGACCTCCTCAATCCCACCAACACGCCCTCTGCGGAAGAGTAAGAACCTGAGGGTTCAAAAGGGGGTCTACCCATCACTGGGGCAGAGGTCGCTGAGGCAGACCAGGCTCCGGAGGTGGACGAGATCTGCCCTGAATACCTCAAGGCTCTGGATGTTGTATGACTGCCTTGGTTGACACGTCTCAGCAACATCAAGTGGTCATCGGGGGCCATTCCTCTGGATTGACAAACCGGGGTGGTAGTTTCCCTTTTTAAAAAAGGTGGACTGGAGAATGTATTCCAACTACCGTGGAATCACACTCCTCAGCCTACCGTGGAAAGTCTATTCAGGAGTACTGAATAGGAGAATCCGACTTAAGGTTTAACCTCGGATTCAGCAAGAAGAATGTGGTTTTCGTCCCGGCCACAGCACTCTTACCAGCTCAAGACACTCTACAGGATTCTGCAGAGGGAATGGGAGTTTGCCCAACGTGTCCACATGTGCTTTGTGTCTGGATCTTAAGGCTTCTTTTCAGGTGAAAGAGGGTTGTGTAGATGGAGCCTTGCATGTTTGCTTAAGGAATGTATTTGTATCGCCGGAGTTTCAATGTTTTGCGGATTTGTGTGTATTCGGCCTATCGCAATACGTTCATTTCTTTAATTTGTTATAGTGTAAAGGCCACTTAAGCTACATTTCGGAAATGTGTTTAATAATAAGGAGTTGGCATATAATTCCCATATCATGACCAGTATTTGTAGTCTCTAACTGAATTTTGCATTTTTTTTCTCATAAATTCTGACATTAAACTTGAATAACTTTGAATTTAACTTTAAATAACATTGCATGTGCATGAGAGAAAAAGAAACACCCGTAGATGGTAATAGTACACTTCCGTATATAATATTCAAAAAACATCTTAATAAAACTTTAGGGAGAAAGTAACCATACCGCCTATCTTCTTGTCCTGCTCCTCTTGTTTCTGTTGTTCACGACTGAGATTGGCAGAATGGGCCGACCTAATGAAGAGAAATGCCTGATCATCATCACTGGTCACATTGTGGCTAAAGAGCGTGTCATCATCCTTAGCACAACGCTTCCCTATGATCCAGCACTGTAGTAAGGGGTGGAAGCCATAGTCTTGACTAATCTGTGAGTAAACAAAAACAAAAGATATTGTTAAACAGTTAGAGACAAGAGCACTTATGTTTAAATATGTGGAGGGGCCAGGAGTCTGAACTTCCAAGAATTTATTTTGTTAATGCTGGGATTTTTCTTGTAGGAACACTTCGATTCCGATTTCTAACAATTTAGAATTTGAACCAATCCACTGCCTTACACTTATATATTTCCAATATACTGTAGGTTTTGAATTCAAGCCTGACTGGACGCAAAGATTATAGTGTCTGCCAGTATCAATGAATTGAGAGGATTTCAAGCCCTTCTTATGATGCTCCCACCACCATGCTTCACAGTTCTTGCTTGATCTGGAAAAAGTTAGTCAAACTTACTAGCACCTTCGCACTTACTCGGTTTTGCTTCATCATTTAATTAGGATAAAATGTTAAATGAACCCACATTTTGGTGTATTTAGATCCAGAATAACCTAGCACATCTCCCCTACTAGTCCAGATTTACTAAGTTTTTCAGATGACAGGAGATTTGTCATGCTTGTTTTTTTAACAAAGTTTCAAGTTTCCCAACAACAGTTTTTTAGCAGTGGAGTGAAACATCCAGTTAGTCTTTTGCACACATTAGCAATGCTTTTAAAAATAGCAGTCTTGGGCAGATTTTGGCAAGGGTGATATTTCCATCTGGTTCTGTCCAAGGGGAAGCATGTCAGATAAATATAATATCAACACATGCACAACCACATGCCTATAGCCAGCAATTTCCTTTCGTAACTTAACTGACATTTCTATTTGTGACCAAATGCATACCTGAAAGTATGAGTAAGCAGAGTTCCCGTTAAGAAATGCATTATGTCACCTCATTTGGGCACATTCAGGACTCACACTACATTTCAGTGTATACCTTTCCCCCGCTCCCAGTAACCTGACTGCTGGCCCAGGCATCACATGATCACTGCACATCTGTTCTCACACCCATCTGATTACTGGCACACTATATAAGGACTCCAAACATACACACACACACGTTGCAAAATATTCAAACAAACTCTGCCTGTGTGTTTGACTCAGCTCCCTGGATTATCTCTGCTGTGTGGTTTGTCTCCTCAGTCTAAAGTTATCATTAAAACATGTTAATGTGAATCCTGCATCTGCTGAATGTGACACCTGACACATCTTATTCCGAGCAGCACTGTCACTCAGTCACTCATTCATTTGCCGAACCACTTAATCCAACCAGGGTTGTGGGGACAATCAGCCGACACTGGGCAAAGGTGGGGTACACCCTGAACAACTTGCTACACCAACACACACAAACTTGCAGGACTCGCAGGGCCAACACACACAACCATTAATACTCACACTCACACCTAGGGGCGATTTGGATCAGCCAATTAGCCTACTGTCTATTTTGGAATGTTGGAGAAAGCCAGAGTACCCTGAGAAAAACTGTGCAAACACAGTGAGACCATGCGAACTCCACAAAGAACTGCCAAAGCCCTGGAACTGAAACACAGGAATTGCTTGCTGTGAGGTGGACATGCTAACTGCTATACCCTGCCACCCACCTGTACAGCAATAATGAATAATTGCTGTCATTAAATTTAATCCTTTAGTCAACCAAAAGCTTCTCTGTAATAAACACAAAGCCACATACCATTCACACCTGAACAAATGCTAAGTTAAAGCTAGCTAGCTATAAATATAACAGATTTTTTTTACAATGAATAATGAATCCCAAAGCAAAATAAAACAAATTACAACAGGAAGTAGAAGAATGGTGACAGGGTGTGAGAGGGGCAGATTTCTTTTGTTGCATAACTCTTCTTGCTGCATTTCCCAAAGAGGAAACATAATTCAGCTGTCTAAAAAAATAGTAAAATATACTTTAATATGCAATCCAATAGTTTTTGGCTCTGCCAGTAAATTCTCTCTCAGGGATATTTATAGCTGCTTTTCAACACTTTGTCAGAAACCGCCACACTTAAGCATGATGGGAAGTTTATTTTAGTGTCATATTGTTCTTCAGTGTTTACTGATCATGAAGCTCATTGGCAATATTCAAAATTACTATATGGCAAAGACAATACCAGACAATACTGTCTGGTCAAACCCCTCATACACACACACACACACACACACACACACACACACTCCTGTAACACTACAACCCCGTGTAATCTTCCTATCTTCCTGCAATCTTCCTATGCATTTGACCCCATGATAAAATCCTTCTACCTGGATTCAAATGTAGATTTTACCGAATCCTTCATTGGGCTTTACTTCATTATGAAACATACACCTGTATGAATTAGAGCACAATGCTGGAGCGAGTTTGTACCTTCTGCTTCAGTTCTGAGATCGTCATGCCAGGCGTCACCAGCATTGTGATGTAGGCATCAGACAGCGCATCTTCAACACCGACTCGCAACCTGAAGTGAATCAACGGAGCTCTCGGTATCTCTAGTCATGATGAAGGGAAAATTAAGAGGATGTTGGGAATATACCTGATGAACTCTGTGGAATAGACCTCCGGAGTAAGTCGCACACACACGGACACGTTTAACGTAAGTAACTGCTCTACACATCGGATGGCTTCGGCTTTGTCTCCTGTGTTGATTGCCTCACTGAGAGACTGAGCTGTTTCCTCAGCTGGGGTTCAAACATCACAAAGATCAGATTAATTAGATGTTGAACTTTATTCTACACAAATATTTTTAATATCTGAGGATTGGAGGACAGATAATAAAACTGACTCTGTGTGTGTGTGTGTGTGTGTGTGTGTGTGTGTGTGTGTGTGTGTGTGTGTGTGTGTGTGTGTGTGTGT
>JBCNYG010000021.1:9037580-9059514 GCA_039654305.1 Porochilus rendahli
TTTTTAGGGTTGTTGTTTTTTCTTTTTGATATACTGCACACACACACACACACACACACACACACACACACACACACACACACACACACACACACTCGTGAACAGTGAGCACACACTCGAAGCAGTGGGCTTCCACACTCTCACTCACTCACTCACTCATTTGCCGAACCGCATTGTCCTACTACTAGGGTTGCAGAGAGGCTGGACCCTATCTCAGCCAACACAGGCCAAAGGCATGGTACACCTTGAAGCGCTTGCCAGACTATTGCAGAGCTAACACACACACAACCATTCACACTCACACTCACACATTCAGCATAACCTGCATGCCTTTGGACTTAGGGAGGAAACCAGAGTACCCACACAAGCCCAGGGAGAACATGAAAACTTAACACAAAAACACTCTCACCGAATCCGGGACTCAAACCCAGGAACTTCTTGCTGTGAGGCGGGTGTCCTAACCACTACACCACCATGCTATCCGTCATGTTTAATTTAAATATATACAGTATGCACGTATAAATTGTTGCAATTTATACTGTAAGTTATTGCAATAATGATAATATACTTTATTATACTTGTTGTCATAATATTCTTCTTATAAATGCACTATATGGACAAAAATGTATGGACACTTAACCATTCATTCATTCATTCTTTTCTGAACTGCTTATTCCTAATTAGGGTCGCGGGGAGGATGGCACCCGTCTCAGCCGACTCTGGGCGAGGGCAGAGTACACCCCGGACAGCTCACCAGGCCATCGCAGAGCAGAAACACGCTGATGGCTATGCAGCCTACTCTTGACGAAAATCAGCAATGGTTCTTTTACATGCCTCTCACCACAGACAGTGAGAGACATGGCCTGCATTTGATAAACCAGTTAGCTGCACTGGGGGGACAGTAGTGAGAACCCGCCAATAATGGGGCTTGAACGCACGACCTTGGGATCAGTAATCCAGCACCCTACCACCAGGCCACCTTATTCCTTTATACTGTTATAATACATTTCTGTACACTAGATTTTGTAGTATGGATAAGCAAATTTGTGATGTCAGACAGGGACACCTGGGGCAGGTGACATTCTAGTTCATCGCAAACATGTTCAGTGAGGTTGAGGTCTGTGCTCAGTGCTAACGACACACGTTCTCCCACTTCAAGAAGTGTCATGCTAGAACAGGTTTGAGCCCCATAGTTCTAGTGAAGGGAAACCAGAACCCAACAGCAGATGAAGTGTTCTTTCAACTTTGCAAAGAAGCTACATATGGATTGAAGCTACATTGTGGATCTGATGTCCACAAACTTTTGTATATGTAGTCTAACTGCCAATTACCTTATATCACATATCTGGTTGTCGTATAATAACGTAAACAAAAATGATGATGATGGTGATGATGAGTAGAAATCTTATAATTTTGAATTAGATACATTAGTAAACTAAATCAAGATACAATTAAAGGTACCTTTCTTCGTGTTACTAGATGTGTAGGGAACAGCCATGCTTTAATCTACATGAAAAACAATACATAATTAATGGTGGATGTCATTATAAACTAGTTTTAAACATGGAAGATATGACTAGGCATATATGAACAGTCCATCATTACACCACTGAATCCTTAGTACTGTACTGAGAGTCCATAAGAAGCAACATTATACCAATGCAAATGTTGATACAGAATGTAAAAATAATGATCAAAGGGGAAAGAACACTAACGTCAAGAGAGAAAAAAACAACAACATGTAAAGAACTAAACAGCTGTAATAACATATAGCTACAGTAAACATTAACAACAAGCAGCACTTCCTACATTCATCAGGGACACACAGAGTAAATGTTATCTTACCTTTTAGTAAATAATGTGTAATAATACTTCTGTTCTTTCTGTAGTTTGAGTTGCACTAGAACAAAAACTGAAACAAAGTTTCTTGAACTCAATGAATTTACAGGAAGTCAATCAGCTTCTGAGACGCCCACTGCTGAATTACAGCGACCAGTTAACTCTTTACTTACCAGCAATTTAAAAAATATTAATGATAATAATAAAGCAACAAAAACAGAATTATCTCCTGAATTAATTTCAACATGCATTTAGCTAACCTCCGAAAATTCTTGGACATATTATTTATTCATAATTATTCAGCAGCGACCAAATTATCGCTTTAAAAAAATAGCTTTTCCCCTTTCTCTGTTACAAAAAAATTCTTAATAATAGCGTTAACGTTTATAAACTGCGGAAGTGGCACTGTATTGCGTTTTTTAAGCGCGCCTACGAAGCTCGTGAATGCACTGTTGTGCAAGGCAAAACGTGCGCATGCTGCTGCGCATGCTGAGGAGGAACTCCTTCAAGGTAACTTTGGTAGAAACGTTGTTTTGTTTGTTTTTTCCAGATTGGTTGTCCCTGAAGTTTCGTGTTATGTGGCTATTTTAAGTTTATTTTGTAAACAAATATGTTAACATAGAAGTTTATGCTTGTAGACAAGAACTTTGATGTAGTTTTGCTAGATGATGAATTAGCTAGTTTTCATGCTAGCACTATTGACATTGTGGTGGATATCATGACAACATGATCCTGTCTGGCTGAAGCTGATAAAGTTAATATGGAAATGACAAAGAATTCTGCGAATGACCGATATTTCGTTACTGATTTTATATGAAATACTTAAAGAATTCATATGATTTCATGAGCCGAGGTGGTCCAAGCCTCATGGTGTTTCTGTATAGAGTGTATGCATGTTCACCCTGTGCTTGTGTGGGTTTCCTTCGGGTACTCTGGTTTCCTCCCACAGTCCAAAGATATGCACGTTAGAATAATTGGCTGTTTCAAATTGCTCGGTGTGTCTGTTGGCCCTGTGGTGGACTTTTCAGAGTGTACCCTTACATCACCCAAAGTCGGGTTAGATGGCTTCAGCGACCCTGGTAGTATTAATTGGTTTGTCAAACGAATGAACTTGAATCATAAACTGGAGTCAGCAGTCTCCAGTTTCCTCATGACCCCAAGAGCCAAATGGGTGAGTTTGTCCAGTGCTTGCATGGGTTTCCTTTGGTTGCTACAGTTTCCTCCAGCAATCCAAAAGACATGCATGCATGCATTGATTCATCTTCTAAGCCGTTTAATTCTAATTAGGGTCGCGGGGAGGCTGGTGCCCATTACAACTGGCTCTGGGTGAGGGTGGGGTACACCCTGAACAGCACGCCAGACTATCGCAGGGCTAACACACATACAACAATTCAAACTGTCGGAGGAAACCGAATTACCTGGAGGAAACCCACCCAAGCACACAGAAATGCTCTGAGCCCAGGAATCAAGCCTGAGACCTTCTTGATGCGAGGCAGACATGCTAGCCACTGCGCCAATGTGCCACCGTGCCACCTTCAAAAACATGCAAGTTAGGCTACTTGGTGGTTCCAAATTGCCCTTAGGTGTGAGTTTAAGTCTAAATGGTTGTGTGTGTTGGCCCTTCAATGATCTGGTGAGCAGTTCAGGGTGTACCCTGCATTTCCCCTTGTTGGTTGAGATAGGCTCCAGCAACCCTGTGGGCTTGGTGGGATTAAGGAGTTTGGCAAATTAAAGAGTCATGAATTTAGAACATTAGATGAGCAAAAATATAAAAACAGATCCTTGTCTTGAAATAAATTTAATTAAACAACACTTAATATTTGGTTTCGTATCCCTTGCTTGCTAAACTGTGTAAATCTGGGCCAGAAACAACAACCCACTAACATCACCACCAAGCTATTGCATTCTGCTTATGTGATGATTTCTAAACTAATACTGGAGCTTCTTTCAGTTGTTATTTGAGGTTAGGATTTCTCTATTAAGTCCCTTCTTTAGGAGATAAAATACATGCGCAGTTGGGTTAAGGTCTGGTGACCCAAATATTCCCCCGAATGAAGTCCTTTATTGTGTTGTTAGCATATTTTGGGTCATTGATGAATGATGAAGTTCTGCTGTTTTCTTTTTTTTCCCCCTTTTTTTTGTTCTGCATGGGAAATTTAGCTCTGTATTTTACCTATCCAAAGTGAGCACACACACACAGGAGTAGTGGGCAGATTGGAGAGCAGTTGGGGGTTAGGTAACTTGCTCAACGGCACTTCAGGTGGAGGAATGGGACTACACACATTTTTCCTTCTGGTCCAGAAATTGAACTAGCAACCTTTCGGTCACACCCGCTCCTCTAACCATTAGGCCATGGCTGCCCCATGAGTGACCTTTAACAATTATTCACTGGAGACAAGAGGCTTGTTTGCCTGATCTAATCTCACAGTATTGCTGTAGCATGAGCTGTAAAATCTTTTAATGTGGCTGTGTTAAAAAAAAGAGTCAGAACACACAGTGCATTGCAGCTTGTTGTATATGGGGCAGACCAGTCAGGTGGTGTTAATGTTACGGTTGATTGCTGAATGTGAATGCCAAAAAAATGTCTAAATATCTTTATCATGTCTTCAGCAGTGTGGAGCTCAGGCGGAATGGAAGAGGAACCTGCATCTTATGAACGAGTTGTTTACAAAAACATCTCAGAATACCACTACATGAAGATCTACCTGTAAGTGGAAAGTAAAACTGTTGATTTTGAATTTGGGGCATGATATATTGTAGCCTGCTGTATTATTTATTTATTTATTTATTTTGGTAGTATATAACCAAGTTACAGCTATGACACCAGCTATAGGTGCAACAGACAGGTTCCTGTCATTTCCAAATCAAGGGAACATGAATATCCCTAGTGCTGATAAGGTTTTGAAATGAAACCGTATGAATAACCAAAAGGATAATTGATCATTTAAATATCAGAGGTGTGTGCCAGTGCTACACGTCTTTCACTAACTGGACTGATACATAGGCACAAGACACAGTGTATTCACTTTAAGAGCAAAAGTATAAATATATGAATGATTTAAAGAAGTGAAAATGTATATTATAAACTTGATCAATAAGAATGTAAACCTTAATTTCAGAAAAAGCATGAACACAGTTAAACATGCAATGCTTTAGTCTCATTGAATATACCCCTGCGAGGGACTGGAGGGCTTTTCAGGATGTACCCCACCTTCCCCGAGTGTCAGCTGAGATAGGCTCAGCCTTCCCATGACCCTGGTAGAAGGATTAAGTGGTTCAGCAAATGAGTGTCCTAAATGATGAGTTTGAATGAATGAGTTTTCCTAAATATATGGCATTTTCAAAGTGAGTTTCTCCAAATGAATATCAGCCATATGAAAGGTTCCTGAGACCAGAGACATGTTATAAATGAAGGGTAAAAATAAGAAAGTTAATCGAGCAACTAATATTTATGTAAAAACGATCATTTTCATGAACTGAAGGAAGACGACAGAAATGAGTTTGCTGCTGATGTAATAATAGAAAATTAACATTCAACCCTTGTTGTACATGTGTTATGAGGTGAGAAGCTCTGTATAGTGAAGGCTGAACTTGACAGTTTTGGATTGGCAGAAAGATGGAAAAATCTAAATCTTTGATGACCAATTTTATTTTATGATACAGTAGAGTCATTTGAACTTTGGTATCAAATTTCATGCGTGTATTATTATTTTAACTGTTTTTGCAACAAGCTACTGACCTAAAGGTGAACAAAAGCCATTTTTAATGAGATAGTGACTAAACTTTTTTTATAGTGACAAGCACACAACATGAACGCACGTAAATAAAAATGAACTCTGAGATGTTAAATTACATAATAAAATAAAGTTTAAGAAATATTCCACTAAGAAACAAGCAGAGGAAAAAAAGTCAATAAGATCTTTTTTCAAATGTAATTTTTCAAGGATTTAAGAATCCTTCTTGTGAGTGACAAAAAAGTATTTTTTTATACAGATGAATATTTATTTATTTGCCATTTATTTATTTTATTTTATTTTATTTATTTATTTTTTGCGCCCAGACTTCATACAGTCTATACTGGCTCACATGATTAACTGCATGCTGTTTTTCATTCCCGCACAGAGTTTGTGAAAACGGCAGCAAAACCTTTAGTCCAGAACAGTTTAAGCACTTGATCATCACTGGAGTCAAAGACCTGTATGGAGAAGTAAGAACTCTTAATTCAATTAAATTTATTTATAGAGCTTTTATAATTAGCGATTATTCACCGAAGATGAGGTGGATATACCTGAATAGGACAATTAAATTTATACATACAATTAATAACAAGTGCAAATGAGGTGTGTGTGTGTGTGAGACACTTTTTATTATTTATTTTTCCAATTTTAAGCATGACCCTGATGAATGCGCCTGCTGTAACTGACTCTCGACAGTCATGGTTCAGCAGTTTTTCAATCATTGCCCACTTGGGCAACGTCCAATATCTCCAAGATTGCAATAACACCCTGATTGCATTGTTCCTGTATAGTGTGTACTAAAAAAGTAAATCTCACCTTTAAAATGAATGCTCTTAATATGCAGTAGTTGTTTTTATAAAATACTTTTATACACTGAATCATTGATCATAATAATGTGTTGTAGGTTGGAGCTGCTTTTCCCTTTGATTTGCTGACATTTGATCAGAGTGCATTATCAGCCGTACTGCGTGTGTCTAGCCGGTATGTTAAATATTTTTTGTATAGTTAAACCATTGCTAGAAGCTTTAAAAAGTAAAACGGAGACTCCCAATCATGCAGTAGAAGTGCGGTCACAGGTCGCCCGGGAATTACAAGTTAAAATCCTGACAGTGCTACAGCCGTCTGAGGCATGACAGCTGTGTACTTTGGATCTATTTCGGTTTAATTGAAGCGCATTGTTTCTAAAGTGAAAGTTGTGGAAGTGTCGTCTATAACAATTTTGGCATTTAAAATTATTTACACTGTTTACATTTACAGCATTTGGCAGATGCTCTTATAACTTAGTGACTTACAATTATCATTTTTATACAACTGAGCAATTGAGGGTTAAGGGCCTCGCTCAAGGGCCCAACAGTGGTGAATAGTGGGGATTGAACCACTGACCTTCTGATCAGTAACCCATACTATATTATATAATACATTATCTGCTCATGCTTATTATAATCTATATAAACTTTTCCACTGAGTCCATTACTTTTTTATCTCCTTTTTAAGGGGTCTGGTGAAATTGTGGAGTGCACTAACACTGATTGGAGCATACGAAAATGAACCATGTGCTTTTAGAGTCACACAGGTAGGTTTGTTTTTAGATATTATCTAGATTTAGATAATGTGGGTTTCCATAATGGTAATATCATTAGATCTAGAGATTAATTCAGTTATGTATCGTGGTGGCTCACTGTAAACTTGTCACTTTTTTGCCGAATCGCTTAATCCTATTTGGGTGTTGGGAAGGCTGGAGTCTATCTCAGCCAGCACTTGGCAATGGTGGGGTACACCGTGAACAGCTCGCCACACCATCGCAGGGCCAACACGCACACAACCAATCACACTCGTATCTATTGGCAATTTGGACAATTAGGACAATTAGCCTAATTTGAAAGCACGGGAGAACATGCTAGCTTCACACTTGAATCCAGGACCTTCTTGCTGTGAGGCTGATGTTCTAATCGCTTAACCACTGTAGTAAAATCCATGATATGGGAAACTGACGCTGTCCTCCAAGTAAAAGAGGGTTGTACTCGGTATCCGTATGCTGGTAATAAACTGGTATTGGTGTGTTGATGTCTTGCAAGACATCCTAGTCCACCCACGTTGGTGTTTACAGAATCATTCATCACACCTAACCTTTTGTTCTAGAGCTGAGTACACATTGATATTGCAGCAGATGGCAGTAAAGAGTCTTTCTGGGGAAAAGGATGACTCAGCACAAATTTTTATACGCATAATGGCCTGTGATCGATGTTTACATCCTGCTACTTTTCAGAAAAGTGAAAGTGTTATTTTACAGTAATTTCCTTTGTGAGAATGATTTCTTCGGCTTTTATATATACATATTTATGGAAAATACAACATAAAATGCAAACAAAGAAATCAAATTTTATACAACAAAGCAGTTAAGGTTTAAGGGCCTTGCCCAAGGGCCCAACAGTGGCAGCTTCGGTGGTACTGGGGCCCAAACCCCGGCCCTCTGATCATTAATCCAGAACCTTAACTACTGAACAAGAACTACCTTTAAAATGTTGTGTTTGTTTTCATGCAGAAGAATGTAGAAAAAACACACTATTACCTCCGGCGCTGTTCATTTCTCAATCTTTTTTTTTTTTTTTTCCTACCATCATTGTAATTGCTGTCTTGAATTGTCTCTCATATACAAAAACTGTGCTCTTGAATTTTGAAAATATTTAATTTTCTAGACCATTCAGTATATTAATATGCAATACAGGTCTAATTGTTATTATTATTATTATTACGTTTTGGTTTTATTATTATAATTTTTTTTTAGAAAGTTTGAAGGCTTGATGTTTCAGACTTACACATCAACTGTAATATGCAAATATTCATATTGATTCTGTAATTTTCTTTACAGTAGCAGTAAAAGATTTAGAATTTTTTTTTAAGCCAGATGACCCTTAACATCACACCATTGAATACCGACCCCCTTATTAAAGGCAGTCATTCATGAAATGATTCAGTTGATATTTAGAATGATAATGGTATCTTGAGTGTTTTTCTAAGACTTGGGAATCTTAACGCGGACACATCGACAATATTTTTAATTGAGTTAATAAATGAGTGTTACCCGGTAAGGAAAAAATTGAAAGACATGCACCAAATTTGGAAGGGGACCTGACCTCTTGTTGTTGCATGAGGCACAGGAAAGGAACTTGTTGCTCTGGCAAGTGTGTGTGGTTGTCTGAGGCATGGTTTGATGCGTTCAGCACTCATGCAAGGTTAAGGCGACTGATTTCCTTTGAATGTTTCAACAAATTTAAACCAAACCGTGACTCAACTGTTAGACCACATCTTTTACATGCTGCACAGCAGATAAAATCCAGCCACTTGTAAACATTGTGGGGTTTTTGCAATCTGATTAGTGGATTTCTTGTATTTGCCAGAACAATGGGCTAATTAGCATTCCTAACCAGCCAGAAAGCAGAAGTAGTAATAGCATTGTCTACCCAATGTCCAGGTCACATGAGTCAGGTGCTCGTGCCACAATGAAGTCAGCCAAATATTCATTCGTCATTTATTTTCTGAACAGCTTAATACTAATTGGGTTTGTAGGGAGGCTGGCGCTTCAGAGAATAACCAATGAATTCTCAAGCTTTACACTTTTCTTACAATTATAAGAAATGGGCAGGGGCTGTTTCATCTTGGACCAGCAGAGGCCATGCTTTTTTATTTATTTACTTTTTTTAACTTTTCTTTTCTCTTTTTACACATCAGCAGAGGTTTTGCTGAAATGTTATTCTATATGTAAATTAACAACATTCGAGTCGTGTTATTGAATGTTTCCATTCTTTATTCTTCTTTCCTTTTAGGTCTCGCCATTCTTGTTAGCTTTATCTGGAAACAGTCGTGAGCTGGAGCTGTCCTAGCTGGCATGTAAAAATGGCCTTCATTCTCAGAAGTACCCTGTTCGGGAAATGTGTGTGCCGTGTTCGAAACACAACAGTATTTGGGACGACGTGGCGCCTCATCCCAGTGTCACATGCTCTCAGAATGCTCCATGTTGGAGCCCGAGCCTCACTGACGAGAGTATTCAGTGCCAGAGATGTTGCACTTTTTGCTGAGCTAACAGGAGACACGAACCCGATCCACCTTGACCCTGAATATGCCAAAAAGACCTCTTTTGAAGCTCCCATTGTTCACGGTGTGCTGATTAATGGCCTCATCTCAGCAGTTTTGGGGACCAAAATGCCCGGCAAAGGCTGTGTGTTTCTCTACCAGGAAATTCGCTTTCCGGCACCCTTGTTTGTCGGAGAGGAGGTGGTGGCTGAGGCAGAGGTGAAGAAGATCAAAATGTCTTTTGCTTTCATTTCCGTTTCCTGTTCTGTCAAAGACAAAGTGGTGATGGAGGGGGAGGTGATGGTCATGATACCAGAGGACATGCAGGGGGCTTAGTTATAATTATGAAACCTAAAAACAAATGTCTTTCAATACTTTTTTTTTTTTTTTTTGCAATTTTTCCCTTTTTTTTAATACATTTTTTTTTTAATACATACTGCTTTAAAGGAGAAGTTCAGCCTAGACATGTTGACTTCCTTGAAGTTTGCATTATTTTTGTATTTCCATGATTAAACTAATATAAAAAAAAAAATTTATTGAAGCAGTTGCAAGCATCATTTGTTGTCATTTCTACAGTAACAACTTAAACAGGCCCTGTGTCTGAAATTACTTACCCTGGGTTTGCGATTTCCTCGATTTGAGAGAATCGTGATTCATGTGGGGGGGGTTGCGGGAGCGAATCATGATGATCTTGTGGGAAGATGATGGATTCGTGATCATCGTGCTGAACATGTTTATTATGATGTATTACGATTTGAGCACAGTAGGGCGAAATGGGGCTTAACGAACCTTAACAGACCTTGATGCACCGTCTTAGGGGATCTTGATTAACTTGGCAACAAGTCATTCGAGTTTCATCTCGTGGATGCACCCTGCCTCTTTTTTTTTATACCCAAATCGTGCTTCGAGCATGGTCATAAATCGTGGTGTTTCACGCTTTTTTTATTTATATATATATATATAATAATTTTTTTTTTTTTTTTTTTTAAATTGATGATTGGGGACATCGTGCCCCAGTTTAAACCCAGGGTTACTGCTTACTACGTAGTACACCATTTAGAACATTTGCCATTTTGTAGTGGTGTCTGAATGTATAAGGAATTATATACTATATAAACCAATCAATGTGTCCCATAATGCAGCGTGAAGAGTAGTGTACAACCAGTGGTCGCCAACCAAACAATACATACCATCATGAATTGTGTTTTCACTTATGACAGGAGGCATGAGACATATTCAGGAGTTCTACCACAGAAATGATGGTGATAAACATATAATAAAAAATAAAGATACAGTGAAAGAAATTGATCCAAAGCCTCAAATTGGATTTATTAAAAGGAAGCGGCAGCATTTCATAAGGTAAAAAAACCCAGCTTCTGAATCTTTTTAAAGTCTAGGAACCAAAAATATGGTGGTGTGAGAATGATTATTTAAAGCTATGCAGTATGAGAGATAACTCGAACTTGCGTCACAGTCTCAGTAATGTTTCCTTATAATGAATGTAATTAAAATTGATTGAAATAAATGACATTCATTAATAAATAAAACTTTTTAGACGGGTGTGCTTACAGCTTCACCTTACTTCAGGCAGCATCACATGCATACCTCATTGTGTTTTATTCATTATCTGCATTTTTATCAGAATCACTTTTACATTTGGGTCACACTCAGAGTCTGATGGCTAAGCCCGCACTGACGCAGTTAGCATTACTGTACTCGGGTTCAAAGCAAACTTTGGACACAACATAGGAAACTGGTTATCACTCATTTATTTATGCTGACCTACTCAGTTAGAATTCTTGTTTTTTTTTTTAAGAATTTCTATTTTTGTCTTTAATGTTTTCTTGGCATTGAAAACATTGTTTTAGATGAATTGCTATGTTTTGTTATTAAAAGGCTTAAGTTAATGGGTGAGTGAATTGGAGTGATGTCATGGGGGGTGTAATCTGATCTGTGACAGTGATAGAACTAAAAGTGATGTCACAGAGATGGGTTAAAATCAGACAAAGAGTTGTGTTGATGTCATCAAAATCTATGAAAATGTCACAGAGAGTTTCTGGAAAAAGTGGCCAAAGTATAATAAAAACTTAGTAAAACAATAAAGAGACCTTAATCAATCAAACATACAGTTAAGTTTTCAAATTCAAATTCCAATTTTATTTGTCACATACAAATTATACACAGTACAATATGATTTAGATGTTGCATTGGTTTGTTGCATTTATTGTCTTTTTTGACTGCTCTTCACTTTTTCAAATTGCTGTTTGAGGGTTAAGACTTAATTTTAAAGTTCAGATTGGGTTTGGATTAGCATTGGGGTAATGGTTAGGGTTTGGTATTTAGTGATGGTTAAGGTCAGTTTAATGGTTGGGGTGTAAAGTTTAAGTTAATGCTTGGGGATTGGTATTAATGGGGTTAAGGTCATGTAGTGGTTGGGGTTTGTTATTAATGATAGTTAAGGTTAGTGTAATGTTGGGGTTTGGTATTAATGATAGTTAAGGTTAGTGTAATGTTGGGGTTTGGTATTAATGATAGTTAAGGTTAGTGTAATGGATGGGGATTGGTATTAATGATAGCTAAGGTTAGTGTAATGTTGGGGTTTGGTATTAATGATAGTTAAGGTTAGTGTAATGGATGGGGATTGGCATTAATGATAGTTAAGGTTAGTGTAATGGATGGGGTTTGGTATTAATGATAGTTAAGGTTAGTGTAATGGATGGGGATTGGTATTAATGATAGCTAAGGTTAGGGTAATGGTTGGGGATTGGTGTAAGTGATGGTCAAGGTTAGTGTAGTGGTTGTGAGTGTAGTGGTTCCGGATTGGTATAAGTGATGATTTAGGGAATGGTTGAGGATTGATATTAGTGATGGTTAAGGTAATGGCTGGGGAATGGTATTAATGATGGTTAAGGTAATGGCTGGGGAATGGTATTAATGATGGTTAAGGTAATGGCTGGGGATTGATATTAATGATGGTTAGGGTAAGGGGCTAGGGAATGCATTGTGTCAATTAAGGTCCCCACGAAGATCGTAGTACTAGATCTCGTGTGTGTATGTGTGCATGCGCGCGCGCGCTCTTATGGCTTTGGGGCGGATCTTTGCAGTAAAATACATGTCCACCTCTTCGCCTGTGCCACAATGACAGACGGAGCGCGGTATGACCTGAAGGACGGCTCTTAGGTTCTGGATTTTAATGATTACTTTGTGTTAAAGGACAAACACACAGCGGAATGGCTTTAATGGAGAAACCGGCGGCCGGGAAGCTCCTGCTGGACGACACAGTTTCACTGACGGCGGTAATCGAAGCGAGTCAGAATTTACAGTCTCACACGGTAAGAGGAAAAAACACAAGCACGGACAGCTGTTAGATCCAACCTGAAATGAAACTCACACACGGACGATACGCAGCCGCAATAGAGCTGTCATATTTATTGATATTATCGAAACACCGTGTGGAGAAAGAGACACAGTATCGACTCTCAACCAGCACACTGCCGTGTACTCTGTACCCCATGCAGGGTGTTAAAACGCTACGCCAAAAACACTATTATTGCTGCGTAATACATACTACTTAGTTTTCTAGTACGCGGTTTGGACCCGAGCTCTTTACATGTTCCTGTATTCCGCTCAACACGGCTTTTTACACACCGTAATGTTTATATTCGGGTTCGTATCGGTTGTATACACATAAGTGAGCTTTAATGATGAGCGACAAAGAATATTTTGTAAATATCGGTGTATTTCTTTGCTAGCTGTCATAGTGATGGCTGGCTAAATCATGTGAGTGTCCTATTCCTAGCTACCTAGCATAGTGTGCTTAGCTAGTTAGCTTGGTAACCATGACAATTTCATTTTACTGAAATTAGCTACATTGCTAATTAACCCCGTCAAACAGGTCAACTACAACAAGCTAGCAAGTTTATTTTGTAAAATAAGAAAAAGTAACGCTATATAGCTGACTTAATTAGCCAGCTGGGTCTTTTAATACAGTATATTGGCAACAAGTTGGCTTTGCTAGTTAAAGAGGTGATTTTGGGACTTATTCATTGGTATATTTCAGGTATTGCTAGCTGTTTGTTAGCCGTGCTTGTGTTTGTTTGTGTTTAACCCCTTCTTGCCCGACTTTTTTTTTCCACGAGAACCAGCCAGGCTATGACATTCACATGATTAGCCTTCTGGAGAATGGTGATGTAAAGCTAACTTGAGGAAGCTATGATGCAAATAAAGTGCAAAGGTGTTTCTAAACCACTGAACCAGCTGGATATCCTGTTGTGTGTCTGCTTTTTAATAATGTCCCTCACATGTCACAACATTATATATTTCCTGTAAGCTGTGTGTGTTTCTTTTTTCTGGGGATCCTCAATAATTATTTTTATAGCTGTCGTTTATATAATACACACACACTAATAAAACATGTAACCTTACAGCAGAGTTCTGCAAGATGCTTTATATCAATCAGCACATCAGTGTTTGCTTAAAACACTCTTAACCTCGTAACACCCTGCTGTCCTCATATGGAGGCATCATATTTCCTCCCAATTATATTGTGTGTAAGATCTTCATATGAGGATCACCTTCTGCCAAACTTCTTCCGGTTTAAAGACATTCACCATGTTTAGCTGTTTTCTGGTGGTAAGAAACAGAAGCGGTGTGGGGAAATATCAATGCACACAAAACTGGGGATTGCGTCTTAGAAGCTTAAAAAAGGAAATTAATTAGGCAACAAAACATTACACTATTCAGTAAAAAGAAAAAGGGTGGGGGCGGCCCGGAGGCGTAGTGGTTACCACATCCGCCTCGCAGCAAGAAGGCCTGGGTTCCTCCCACAGTCCAGTAGGATAATTGGCTGTTCTAAATCGCCCCTAGGTGAGAGTGTGAGTGCGAATGGTTGTGTTGGCGGCTAGGGCCTGCGATGGCCTGGCGAGCTGTCCAGGGTGTACTTTGCCCTTGCCCAGGGCCGGCTGAGATGGGCGCCAGCCTCCAAGTGACCCTAATTAGGATTAAACGGTTCAGAAAATGAATGATTGAATGAATGAAGAAAACGGGTGTCATGGTGGCATAGTGGTTAAAATGTGCCATGCTAACAGCAGGATAGTCCTGGGTTCTGGGTTTGAATCCTGTGATCAGCTTGAGCATTTCTGTATGGAGATCTCATGTTCTCCCTGTGCTTGTATGGGTTTCCCCCAGGTACTTGGGTTTCCTCATGCACTCAGAAGATATGCACAGTTGGCTAATTGGCTGTTCCAAATTGCCCCTATGTGTGAGTGTGCTGGCCCTGCGATAATCTGATGACCTGTTCAGGGTATACCCTGTCTTCGCCCTAATGTTGTCTGAGATAGGATTGGGCCTCCTTATCATCCGAGTTGGATTAAGCAGCACATCAAATACACATCAGTGTTCTTTGTAGTTTTTTGTAGTTTATTAGTGTATGTTTCCATAGAATTTCTGGAAATGCCTTCAGAAATTAATCCAACCCAACCAGAGCCAAAAATAAATAGGCAAAAAGTTTTAGAGTCTGTTAGTGCCAGAGTTTGACCTTTGATTTATCCTGTTTTCTTTATTCTACCTCCAGCTTGACTGTCAAATGCATCAGGATCACAAATAAACTAGCATTACTACACAAGGGGTTAAAGGAATAGGTTGACATTTGCTAAAAAGAAATAAACATCTCTCACCATGCCATTTCCATAAACACGTTTGAACTTGCTATATACATGTGTCAAGTTACATTAATAACCTGCATACTCTCATTTTCAAATGAACTGGTTTGTTAAGGATCAGTTACCACTGTAAGCTTTAAAGTGGAACTATGCTGTTATCTATGTAGCTTCTAGCTTTGTTGCACAATCCAGGCTTCAAACAATGATCCTGGGCTGTTTGCTATGAAGAATTTCAAGTTGTCCAAGATGGCTGCGTCTATAGCGTTATAGTATTATTAACGTTTGTAAGTAAGGAGTAAAACGTCACAGGGCATTCTGTTGCAGGAAAATAAGCCATAGTGGGATTGGCTGATGTCACCAATATGAAGCAAAAATTAAAGATTTATTGAGGTATAAAAGTGTGTCCTGAAGAGTTATTCCATCTGTGCCATAGCAATTTATCATTCTCAAGGGTTGTGGGGAGGCTGGAGCCTGAGCCCATCTCAGCCAACACCCTAAACAGCTTGTCAGTCCATCATAGGGCCAACACACACACAACCATTCACACTCACACTTACACCAAGGAGCAATTTAGAACAGCCAATTAGCCTGATGTGCATGTTTCTGAACTGTGGTAGGAAACAGTGCCCAGAGGAAACCCACGCTAGCACGGGGAGAACATTCAAACTCCACACAGAAACACCCGAGCCCGGAAATCAAACCCAGGACCTTCTTACTGTGAGACAGACACGCTAACCACTACAGCCACCCAGCAGTTTATCACTGCTAACAATTTACTTTTAATTACAGATCATTTAAAGATGCTTTTTATCCATTTATACTATAGCTACAAATAATGACTGACTAGTTCCTGTTATCACTGACTTATAGCAGCTATAAACGTCATTCCCTTACCAGCCTTCCCTTTGTCCTGCTCGCTTGAAGTTAATAAGACAAAAAGAATGTCCTTGACATGTCGTGTTACTGTATAACTGGAAAGTACAACGTTTGACAGAAGACTTTCATACTAATAAAAAGTGCAAACAAGACTATTTCAATAAATGTTTCCCTGTAGGAATTCACGGTCGCTTCATAGAACTACCACCATGTCATAAATTATAATTTTAGGTCACTCTGCAATATTAATGTATATTTTTTTACATTTTAAATTATGTTACAAGGCCAGTGAAGTCACTGAGAATGATTAGAATGAGTACAGTACTATCCTTTATTTTACTGAGCATTATTAACATGACAGGGCAGAAGTAAATCAGAAATGAAACATTAAATATCTGGACACTTTGGTGGAAATTTGCAAATGTGTTTTTAGCAAAATTATAACCACAGATTACTGCTATAAGGAAGTAAATCTTTTGCAGACATACACTGCATTGCTGCTTGTTAATAGTCAGTGCCATTTGTGTCTATATTTTTGTGTCTCTTATGTTGGTTTTTAGTGGGCGGCACGGTTGCGATGGCTTGGCGAGCTGTCCAGGGTGTACCCCGCCCTCGCCCAGAGTCGGCTGAGATGGGTGCCAGCCTCCCCGCGACCCTAATTAGGATTAATCGGTTCAGATAATGAATGAATGTTGACTTTTATTTAATTCTTCTCATTTTTCTTCACCAGGAATACATCATCCGTGTGCAGAGGGGAGTCTCTACAGAAAACAGTTGGACGGTAAGTTACTGTCAAGTTCAGAGTCTTCATCTCTCATCCTTTTTTGTTTGAGTAATTCAACCTTTAAAGTAATTTAAGTTCAGTGCCATGAGTATGTCATCATATAATTGTATGTAATTATATAATAGTAATTTAAGTTCAGTGCCATGAATGACAGGATATAAATATCAAGAATACTGCCATCAAAACCGGGATACTTTACATAGCTTATCATAAATGAGTAAGAGGAGACTCAGTAAGTTCATGCTAAGTAGCACGCCATTCTGGCATCCATGTGTTTTAGTTATGTGATGGAAATCTGTACTTCAGTTTCACATCAAGCTTGTCTCAGGCTGCAAAACTCAAAATTTAAGGATAAATGACTCACTAAATAAATGACTTGTAGCACAGTGTTATTGAATTCTGTGATCTCACTGGTATAAGTGGTACTTCAGTCTTATATTATTGCGTTTGTTCTAATTATTGCTCCTATAGTAACTACTCCTTCACTGGTTGCTCAGTGGTTAAGACTCTGGGATACTGATCCAAAGGTCGGGGGTTCAAGCCCCAGTACCGTCAATCTGCCACTGCTGGACTCTTGAGCATGGCCTTTAACCCTCAACTGCTCAGTTGCATAAATTAGATGAAAGATGTAAGTTGCTCTGGATAAGGGCATCTGCCAGATGCCATAACTGTAAACTGTACCTATAAACTGAAAGGCAAATGCTGCACATAGTTTTAGAGTAATAATAAACAGATTATAAAAATGTGTTGATGTTTAACAAATGTGCACTGAGGTGAGGTGGATGTTGGATAATAGGTCATCAAATTTGGCAACATCCACAGTCGCAGTTAAGTTGTACAATTGTTTTAGTATACTGCACAGAAATATGAAAAGCAAATAAAATGAAAATTTTTATAGTTTATTTAATTTTTTATGTATTTATTTATTTATTTTACATGTTTTAACCGTTACAGAGGCAGAACAGGGGAGCTCCATGACCTCTGAGCAGAGCTAAGCGCTGTGTAGCTAACACCATGTTTTTATACTTATTCATAGTTTTAGAATGTGCTATGCAGATACATAAAGAAAAGCATGGTCATGATGCTGCTGCTCACTCCATGTTACCAGGACAAACTCAGTGTCCATGTCCATGATTTCATATCTACAATATCCACATGGGATTATGGCTGTAGTTCCCAAACAGTGGAACATTTAGATTGTGCTGTTCCTCTGTAGTCTATACTAAGGGCTGATATCCCGTACTTCGTCATCTACAATGAAAAACAATCAGATGTCCTTAATCACAGACAGCTCTGTATTATCAAATGCAAAACATTAACATCACAGGCAGTGCATTGACCTATGATTACAAATGTAAATTTTCTTTGTATGTTCTGGTGGACCTACCTATGCACACGCCACTTTATTGCTCTCAGTACAAAAGGCAAAAAAGCTCTATATGCATCCTCGAAGGAAAGTAGAATACAGTGTAACAGGAGCAACTTGCTGTCGCTCAGTCTGCATTCATGTCCGCAAGCTAGTGTAACCGATAGTTTTCTTAACCAGCAGCAGTTACTGAAGTTCTATGAAGAATGATGATGAAACCAAACCTGATTAGGCAACTTAACTTGGGTTTGTTCCATGATTGACAACGTGAAGCTGATTTGGATAATTCACTAGTAATCCTCTTATTTGTCCAAAAGAACTAATTAAACCCTTTTATCCTTCTGTTTTCAACCCTGGTCCTGGAGTTCCTTTATAGTAAGCTTATAGTTTGCTGTTTTGTTCTGCTTTAATACATCTCATTAGGTTAAACAGTTCATTAAAATGATAGAGGAGGAATCAGAATCAGAATACTTTATTAGTCTCGGAGGAAGTTGCGTGCACACAGTTGCTCCATACCAAGTAAAGAATAAGATGTCTGTCTGTATGTATGTATATGTATGTATGCATGTGTAAGTCTAAAATTACTAAAGTTACTTTCATCTATATAAACAGAAACAGAATGATTACTTCGTGTAATGCAAAATGCCAATGTCTAATAGTGGATGTTACTATATGGAGGAGTTGTGCAGTTTAATGGCCACAGGTAGGAATGATTAAATAGTATGGATAAATAGTCAGCAAATCTTTTCTTAACTGGTGCTACAGTGTTGATGCAGTTAATGCGTAAGAAAAAAGCATTAACAGGTTAGTATGGTACAAACTGCCTGTTTACATCATTACACACTGATGTCCTGATGTCGTGTTGAATGGTTCGATATCTCAAATCGTTTTTCGTATCTGGTTTCTCATCCTGTATTACGCTGGCAGCACTCTGCATCTCACATGAGGGGGAAACAGATGCTCAGAAGCGTTTCTGATTATAATTTAGCAATGATTTAATTTGCATATTGAATTTTCTGCTAATTTGGGCATAACAATGTGTCCTGTCCATTTGGTGAAAGTATAGTGATAGGCAGTAGACACTTTTGTCGGTTTGCTTGAGTTACCTGTCAGCGAAATGTTGGGTTTTTTCCTTTTCTTTTTTAATTTAATTAATTGTACCCTCAATATCTAGGAAAGGACAGAAAGAGAGAAGATTTCACAGCTCTTGATTATGGACCCTCCTGGGGCTGCCTCTTGCTTAGTAATTACCGTTCCTCACAGGCCTGGGAGAAAATCATTGTAAACATTTTGACATTCAGAGTTTCTCATATATTTTAAAGTTACAGAGGGTTTTTAATCCAGTGGCATAACAGGCTAAACAAAAAAGGTTTGTTCATACGAAGCACTCCATGCAGCAGTCCATGATAGATTTGTTCAAACAAATTGCAATGGTGATAGGATAGTTTAAAGGCACACAACAACCCGGGCATTGGTCTTGATGGTTGCTACATGTGAGCGTTTGTTTTTTAAAGAGTACTGCAAAATGACCATCATTTTATCCCTTGGATTAACAGCAGTGTTCTGAACTACGTGGATTAGCAGTATTTCCCCAGAGGTGATGTCAATGTGTTGGGCCGGGTTGACAACTCTTGTGGAGACAATGAAACTTACATCTTAGTGATGCTACGGATGACAATGCTGCCAGAGAAGAGTGTGACGATAGGTTCAAAATGGCTTATGTAGCTACCGTTTTTGGCAACTCGGCTTTCCTGTCGTCAGTTGGCTTAGGAACAAAAAGAAAAGTTTCACGCAATTTCTTCGCTTGCTGTTTGTGCAGCTCAGCACTGGATGATAATGTGTTATGCTACACAGGTCAGTGAGGTAGCACCTGCCAATCTAGTGACTTTGTGTCGCTACCAGGAACAGCCAATCAGAAATAGAGTCGTAACACTCGCAAACACTTTAAAATCAGTGATGGACTGTTGTTGGGAAAGGAACCGCTGATGACGTACTTGATCATTTTAAATAGCTTGTAACACTAATTCACCACGGGTACCCTTTAACGCACAGAGAAAAGTAAACTGGGACGGTGTGACAAAGTTACCCTGTCACTAGCTTAGGCTTAAGCTCAATTGCAAAACTAACTTTAGGCAACAATGTGTCTTGGGATATCGACAAAATTTTGCAAAGTTTCTTTGCAGCCTTTTTACCTGCACAGTGTGGATAACAACATACACCAATATAATTAACAATATAATTCTGATATTGTAGGTAATCAGAAGATACAGTGACTTTGACATGCTTAACAATAGCCTGCTGGTGAGTAAAACTGAAACATATTTTATATTTTTGTAACTTGACATTTCTGACCCTCAGACCACAGCCCTGAAAGCATAGCAGTGTTTCAGCATATTTTGCTGACCCTTTACAAACACATTTCCTGTTCAGTCCGAGAAAGCCCCTTTTCAGTCAAAGTTATTGTAGCATAATTTTTCTGTCCACTTTCTCTTGCTCAGTGTGTTCTCGCTTCTTGCCTCAGATCTCGGGCCTGAACCTGCCACTTCCTCCCAAGAAGTTAATTGGAAACATGGACCGTGAGTTCATAGCAGAGCGGCAAAAAGGTCTACAGGTGTATCTGAACTTCCTCACACAGCATCACATCCTCTCTAGCTGTGAACTTGTCAAAAAGTTTCTTGACACCAACAATTATTCTGCAAACTACACAGGTATGTGTATGTGGGGAAATTGTTCATTTGCAAGGATCTATTATCTGATGACACTGTTAAACATTTAATTGTTTTTTTAGTCTTCAGTTACATTGCGTGTCCATGGTACACCTCTGTGTGTATCCACTGTTACTATAGAAACATTAGCATATTGTATACAATGGATTTAATATTGACTATCCGTGCAATATTAATAAGACCAATTCGAGTATTTGAAAACAATGCGATAAAATAAGTATGTAATCTAAGCTTTCACTGTACCTACTATACTATATAATCATTACTTTTGTTTTTCAGAAATTGCCTTACAGCAAGTGTCCATGTACTTCAGATCGGATCTGATATGGGAAGTGATTGAGCCGTTAAAAGACATAGGTAAGTCAGAGTAGATAGTCAAGCTATTTAATTCAATTCCATTTAATTCAATTTATTCAGTTTTTATTTGCATAGTGCTTTTTACAATTGACTTTGTCACAAAGCAGCTTTACATAGTAAAAGTAGTTTAAGTTAGGAGTTATTTAAACATTTTTTAGAACCTCTACACATCCCTGATGAGCAAGCCTGTGGCGACAGTGGCAAGGAAAATCTCCCTCAGTTCAATTCAATTCAATTCACTTTAATTTGTATAGCGCTTTTTACAATTGACTGTCATGAAGTGGCTTTACATAGTAAAATTAATTTAAGGAGGAATCTAAAAATTCTTCCACAACCCCCTACACATTCCTGATGAGCAAGTGTCATGGTGACAGTGGTAAGGAAAACTCCCTCCGTTGACACAAGGACGAAACCTTGAGAGGAACCAGGCTCAAAGGGGAAGTTAGGTGTTCTTATAGCAGTGTAATGGTAAAAGAAGAGTTTATTAGTGCTGGGTGCAAGCAGGGACTCTGGCATGA
>JBCNYG010000021.1:9069581-9083272 GCA_039654305.1 Porochilus rendahli
GAGGAAACCGGAGTACCCGGAGGAAACCCACGCAAGCACGGGGAGAACATGCAAACTCCACCCAGAAACGCCCGAGCGCTCACACTTCTCGCTGTGAGGCGGACGTGCTAAATAACTATATAATAATATATCTATATATCTAATATCTATATAATAAAATATCTATGTATAAAAAGCGAATTTAAAAATAAAAAAATAAAATGGGGGAAAACTTTTTTTAATTACCACCTGTCCTAACTTACTCACCCTCTCATGGAAGCTTTTGCAACGAAACCCGACCCTCGATTCTTTGGACCCCGGTTTAACAGATGCCGGAAGCTGCGTATAAAGCCTGGTGTAGCCGAATCTGTCTGGGGGCCCTCAGGGGTCTGTAAAGGCAGACGCGAGCCGCTGTTTCGATAGTCGGCCGTTAGTGTCACATTGGATGTTGGGGTTGTATATACACACGTAGCATTTCCCCTATTTTAACGTAATGAAACTGTTGGTATTACCCAAACCCGAACCATTCTCGGAAGATACTGACATTCGGCAAAACCGGACCGTAGCTCCCCCCTTTTTGTCCGTTAAACCCAGTCGCTGTTTCGAGTCTTGTGATCTACACAGTGCGTGCATGTACAAATGTCTGGCAGGTGAAACTATTAGAAGTGATTCTTTTGATGTGTAGCATCAGGCCTCGGGGTCCAGTCACTTTTAATCCCACCTTCAGAGGCGAGATGAAAGGGGAGGGCTAGGAAAGCATTTTTAGGGCAACCTCCTTTTTGAATGGTATGGAAAACGTTGTGGCAGGACGTGACACTAATCTGTTTAAAGCAGGGGTTTCGACAGAGTATGAAAAGTACTACATGTCCACCCACAGCCTAGGACAGACTCCAGTATTCAAATTATTATTTGTTCAAATCAAAGCACTAGTTCAGGCTTCTTTAAGAGTACAAGAAGCAGCACAAAATAATTGTATTCTTGTTGTGTTGTTGAAGAAAAACCAACACACCTGTTCTTGAAATGAATTTTTGGCGGACCGCCATACTTGGGAGAAATTGGTGTAGCATCAGAAAGACTTTTTGTGTCGCGAACTTTGCGACCGTCTATCCGTACGTGTACACATGGGATCCACGTGGTGACGCTTCTCATGCTGGTATATAACCGTCGGAAGGGGAATGAATGTCTGCGTGACGGTAACTTCATTTGAAGAGATCACATTGAGGAATCACATGACGTTTCTGGTGCATATAACGCGCTTACGGAAGTGAACCTATCCAGCCGAAAGGCATCTCGCTACCCGCGTCTCCATTAAAGAATTCTTATGCGAGCTAGGCTTAACACGTCCCAACCATATTAAAACTTTGGGGAGGGGCATCATGGGTGATGGTTACATGACATTACCTCATCGACGGCGTCATCTAAACGAATCCACATCGAAAACTTCATTTCAACGTCCGAGAAGTTCATTTTTTCAGAGCTACGGTTCTACGCAGTGCCTAAATCTTTATACTATTTTTATTTTTTTCTTCCTGTCCCCTGTCTTGGGTTTACATAATATAAATCCGCCAAGCAGGGAATAAAAAACAGGAACTGCCTAATCTGTAAAACAGAGTAAACTTTTACTTTTTCTCTTAAAGACCACACAGAGTACGACGAGAGAGGAAGGGTATCCATATACTAAGCAAAATAAGGGTAGCCATATTTCCCCAAGGTTATCTTTAAAGCACTCCAAACTGCGGTAGGGTCATAAAACTGCCCTTCATTTATAGAGCTCATGCTGTAAACTCCACTGAAGCCTTTCCCATGGTAGGAAGGGTACAAAGCCTTGAAGCTGGAGACTCCTTCCATAAACGTTATATAAACTGCTCTGCCAGACGAGGTTTCAGAGAAACGTAATGACCCTGATCGTTTTACACAAGAAACTGTACGGTTTATCAGCCCCGATCTCCGGGTTAAAGAAAAACAGAACCTGTATCACAGCGGTTGCCTAATTTTTTTAATATGTGCATTTCGTGACACTTTTATAAATGATGTCTTAATCAAGGATTACAAATCCAAACACGTTCCTATCCTCCTGGATTCCTCAGCTGGTTGCAAATAAAATGATGCCTCCGGGCTTCTTGGAATTATTTACCGCTTTCATATTTGGATTTCTGAAAAAAAAAAAATTAATAAAAAAGGCTTCGTCATTCTATATAAAATATGAAGTATGTCGTCAAAACTATGTGGACACCTAACCGTTGCACCTATATGTGCTTGTTTATTAGTTTGCTGAGCTGCTTAATCCTACTCACAGGGAGGCTGGATTCTATCTCAGCCAACTCTGGGCAAAGGCAGGGTACACCCTGAACAGCTTAGCAATCCATCACAGTGCCAACACACACAAATGAAATTATTGACACTCACTCCCAGGGGCGATTTGAAGCAGCTGATTAATCCACATGCGCATCGCTTTGGACTGCGCGAGGAGACGGAGGCAAGCATGGGGACAACATGCACACTCCATGCAGAAATGCCTGAGCCAAGCCCAGGACTCTAACCCGGGACCATCTTGCTCTGAGGTGGACCTCTTTTCGAACATCACTTTTAAAGCCATGGGATTGGATTTATCCCTGTTTGCTGCTGTAACTGTCTCCACTCTTTCCGAATTAAAGGCTTTCCAGAAGATTTCGAAACATGGCTTTAGGGATTTGTTCCCATTATAAATTGTAATTATACAGATTTAGACACTCAGCATTGTGATGCTTTATAGCCAATCAGCACTCTGATGCCCTATCATCCACTCAGCATCATAATGTGTGTGGCCAACCAGCATCATGATGAGCTATAGCCAATCACCGTCGTAATGCATAACAGCCAATCAACAATGTGATACATGATAGCCAATCAGCATCATTATGTGATACAGCCAATCAACAATGTGATACATAATAGCCAATCAGCAGCGTGATGCAATACAGCTAATCAGCATCATGACCTATAACAGCCAATCAAAATTGAGAGTCATAACAGCCAATCAGCATCATGATACATAACAGCCAATCAGCACCACAATGTGTTACAGTCAATAAGTGTTGTGACACATAATAGCCAATCAGCCTCATGATGTGTTACAGCCAATCAGCATCTTGACCCATAACAGCCAATCAAAATCGTAATACATAACAGCCAATCAGAATCACGATACATAAGAGACACTCTGCATCACAATGCATTACAGCCCATCAGTTTTGTGATGCATAACAGCCAATCAGAAGCCTGATCCATAACAGCCAATCAGAATCCTGGTGCAGAACAGCCAATCAGAATCCTGATGCATAACAGCCCATCAGTTTTGTGATGCATAACAGCCAATCAGAAGCCTGATCCATAACAGCCAATCAGAACCCTGATGCATAACAACCAATCAGAATCCTGATGCATAACAACCAATCAGAACCCTGATGCATAACAGCCAATCAGAATCCTGATGCATAACAGCCAATCAGAATCCTGATGCATAACAGCCAATCAGAATCTTGATGCATAACAGCCAATCAGAATCCTGATGCATTACAGCCAATCAGAATCTTGATGCATAACAGCCAATCAGAATCCTGATGCGTTACAGCCAATCAGAATCTTGATGCATAACAGCCAATCAGAATCCTGATGCATAACAGCCAATCAGAATCCTGATGCATAACAGCCAATCAGAACCCTGATGCAGAACAGCTAATCAGTATTGTGATCCATATGGACACCAGAAAGACAGAGGGTCGTCAACCGTTACTTTGATCAAGCCATTCTGTATCAAGTCCGTGCTTTTTTTTAAATATGGTGCTGTGCTTGTGTGGGTCTTATTCTAGATCATCCCAAAGTTGTCCGGTGGGGTAGTGGGCACTTGAGTTCTCCCACTCCAAACGTTGCAAAACATGGAGTGTCCTCTTGGAATGTGCTTTGTGATCGCAAGTTTGCGGACACGATTTGGGGAAGGTTGTTGACAAAAGGGTGTTCATTTCAGGTTTGGTTTAAATCATTTCACCACCGGGAGAACTGTTTAAAATGAATTAGGTGCCTTAACATGGACAAGGTTAATGACCGTGACTTCCTCCCGAGGCGGTTTTCTCCCGGGCCCGTTTACTGCTGTTAAATTCCTGGCAATTTCAGGAGTGCTCAGAAGGCCTGACGAAAGAGAACTGTATCACCTGCTCGTCTGAGGTTCCTTGCTGTCAGTGTATTCGAGAGTAGGTCATGATCCACATCACTGATTTAAATTCTATTCGTACTGCGACCGATTCCAGCACTCGTGGCCAACCACATTTTTATTGCTGATCACACAAGAAAAACAAAATCGCTTTCTCGTTTACCGCTCCCCGGAGTGCAATCACACCGAAGGTAACTGAGTAATAACACGTTTTTGTTTACATTCTTCCTTTACACATCACGTTAACAATGACAAGGGGACCGAGTACAGAGAATTATGGTTGCTGGGTCAGGATATTATCATGAAAGAACAACCACTTAAATCAAACCGAGCCCTTGAATCCAAGAAGAAGGATGTGTGGAAACATGGAACAATAACAAGTTATAGCATGATGACCATGAGCCATATGAAAGTTGGACTCTGGACGACCTTATCGATGGGGTGCAACATGGAACAGCATGAAGTCACAACAAATGCTGCTCATAATAAATAAAAAACAGAGACATTAGCGTGCAGCGCGGCTGCGTTTCAGCATCAAGGGCTTCGACTCTCATCTCGCTCTTGCACACATCATGAAGGAGCCGCCGGTGTCAGCTTGGCGTGGATGCTGGATCTTTCACACAAGCATTTCCAGAGTCCGACATTTCGGCACCCCCAACCCAAGCACGAACCTCAACAGTTAGCGATCCAGTGCTCACATGAATCCACATCAATTCTAGTCCTCTCGGCTGCCAGGCCACAATGTCTTGAAGTGCAGTGTGGGATTTTTCGCAGCCGTTGTAAAGGTCCACATCGTTAGCAGAAGCTATAAAATCTTTTTTTTAAACCAACATTTTCTTACGAAACATTGATTTATTTACTAAATAGCCTTAAAAGTAATCATGATCTTAACTAATCCACACAATATTTCCCAATAAACCTTTCACAGTGATACAAAACCAGTCCAGCTGGCCCTGGAGTCCTGCATCACCCCAATGTGGTAAATATAACAGCTCATCATAATATATTATCGTTTAATGAGCCATGACATAAACCCAGATTTTCCCTCAAAGGGGTTTATTTTGCTCAACTGGTTTAATTTAACAACAAGATCACTTATTCACTCAATTGTTTAATCCTATTATGGTCACCATAGGTTGGAGCCTATCTCAGCCGACATTGAGTACACCCTGAACAGACCATAGCAGGACCAGCACTCAAACACATCCGTTCCCTCTCACACACAGCCAGTTTCCCTAATGTGCATGTCTTTAGACTGAGGGAGGAAACCCACAGGAGTACCAGGAGAAAACCACCGTGAGAACGGGGAGGATCTGCAAATTCCACACAGAAACACCGAAGCCCGGGACTCAAACCCAGGAGCCACTATATCACCATTAGACACAAGATATGAATTTAAAAGTGATTTTTTTTATTTAAAAGTGATTTGCCTCACAGCAAGAAGGTCCTGGGTTCGATTCCCAGCTCGGGCGTTTCTGTGCGGAGTTCGCATGTTCTCCTCGTGCTTGCGTGGGTTTCCTCCGGGTACTCCGGTTTCCTCCCACAGTGCAAAAACATGCACAGTAGGCTAATTGGCTGTTCCAAATTACCCCTAGGTGTGAGTGCTAATGGTTGTGTGACTGATGGCCCTACGATGGCCTGGCGAGCTGTCCAGGGTGTACCCCACCCTCGCCCAGAGTCAGCTGAGATGGGCGCCGTCCTCCCCGCGACCCTAATAAGGAATAAGCGGTTCAGAAAATGAATGAAAGAATAAATGCTTTCTATGCAGGTAATGTATGTAATTCCTGTAACTCTTTATTGGTATGTTTCTATACCGTGATTTAGGCCCTGAAATTCCTCCATGATAAGGGATTTCCATATGGGCATCTCCATGCCTCAAATATCATAATTGAGGACAACACATGCAAACTGCTGGACATAGAAAACTCTATCCTGGGACTTCCTTCGTACTATCGGCCGTATGTCAGCCAGTTCAGGAAAATAAACGTAAGAACTTGTTTGCCATTTGGTCATCTGTGGTGTATTATTGTGTATTTTTCAGTGTTTCAAGTGCCGTGTGTAATTCTTTTGTGTTTTATAGAGCTAAAAATGTACCAACTTAAACCTTAATTGTATTGGCCAAACCATTTTTTTAAGAGCTATATATTAAATGCTTAATTTTATTTTACAGACCACAGAGAGTATTGATGTCCACTCGTTTGGTCACTTGTTGTATGAAATGACATATGGTAGGCCTCCTGATGCTGTTCCCGTGGATCAGTTTCCCTCTGTGCCCTACACTTCAGTAGGTCAGTTAGAAAATGATCTGTTCGGTCTTTAAAAGTTTAAAAGTCAATTATTAAACATGTGTACAATAAGTGTGTTGATGACCTGTCTGTATTCCTGTCAGTCTCAGTCCTGCAGTCCATCCTCTCCACTGAGGCTTGTAAAACAGGGATGCCCACAGTTTCTCAACTCTTACAGACACCGTGAGTAGCAATCCATTGTTGTGCCACTGTTGTGTAATTGCCACTGAAAAGGGATGCTAAATGTGTGGTTTTCTGCCCTCATAGACTGTTCAGTGATGTGCTGCTGTACAACACAGAGAAAGCACAGTTTAAGGTATTTATATATTTTTAACACTCATTAATAGCTCAACATTTTTCACTTCGCTAATCGGATTAGTCTGATTAATTTAATAGTACTGAAATATTAGTAAAACAGTGATGAAATTCACAGTTTATTTATTTATTTTTTTCTTGTTCAAATAAATTCTTCTTGTATTGAACACTTTGTTCACAAGAGCTTATGTGCAGACCTAATGCTACCGACATGTATGATGACGGCATAAAAAATGTCTTTTTGACAAACAGACACAATCATATAAATTGTCTATATTGTGTATTTGTCTGTACAGAAGCAATTATGGAGTGAGTCTCCAATGTCAGCACGTTGTAACAGTGTGTTCATTTTTGCCATAGGAGTCTTTAGTACACAACTTTTGTGTATTCTGAGAGGGGCTAGTGAGAGAACGCGTTATAAATGTAACTATAAATGGTTAAAAGAGATACTTTATTAATAAATAAAAGATACTTTATAAAGAAACAGGAAAACATAGTTAGCGTGTTAGGCGGCGGTGGACTTTTGGTTGTGATCTATTGACTATAGCACCCTCGTGGTTGCTGGTGGTACTGCTACATTCTTACAAATTCACAAGCTTTCCAAAAATGCGCAAAAATATGGATGAAGGGGTACGCAGAGTCCAGCTTGAAGGCTGTCCACATCCGTGTTAAGCATATCTTAAAGGTTGAGCATAAATAGGCCTTTAAACTGTTGTTATATGCAAAAAAATTGTCAGCACAGCAGAAACACTGACATTAAAATGATTCGCCACAAAAATAATATTCATCTAAGTAATATTGACATAACTGTGAACACAAGTAATAATAGTATTAATTTGCTATTGTGTCTAAAGGTTGTGCGCTTATCTGTGTTTTTGTAAGCAGAAAGGCCTCATAATCTTTGCTGAAAACAATGCCTTACTCATAATCTTTGTTGAAAACAGTGCCTTATATTAATCAGATTAGAGTTATTTACACTCATTTACTTTGTAAGAAGACCTGAATCTAATGTCAGAGCGCATGAATCAGGTGATTCTGATAAAGGTTGCGGCAGTACTCCAATTTAATACATGAAGGTCAATAAAGTAGTAGTTAGGTTTATAATGGTACTGCTAACATGGTACTGGCACTACATATTAGGTGAGATCTTAGAACAGTGTCAGAAAATGATAAAGTCTAGGTTAAAAAAATCTTTGCACAAAATACTCCAAAGTTGGACTAAAATAGAATGTGATCTGATGTTGGATGTCTGCCTGCACTGAAGTTAATCAATAAACTCTAGAGTTTATAGTTAACATTGCGATAACCCTTATTGTTCGATTCCTACCAAAATCAGTAACATTTCAGCTAAAATGAGACGTAGCCTCAAGGCCCATCCACATATGATGGGAAAATTGAACCACTCCATAATGTCTTCTTCAGCTCATCCCAAAGACATTCAATCTATTGAATGTCTTTGGGTTGTGCTAGGGAAAACTTTAAATAATAGGTCACTAGTTAGTGTAAAATTGTATATTTATTGCTAAGTTAATTGTGCTATTCATCCCATTGGTATTTTTTTTCCCCGTCGTCTTCTTTTGGTAATCTTGTGATTAGACCATTGGCTGTCCTGCTGGCTCTGCGCTAAGTAATAGCTAAAGCAAAAGACCCCAGTTTAGCACCCGCTGCCTAAATAATAAATAGTCTTCAAAATTTTTATGATTGTAGATTATAAATATATTTTCATCCCTAAACTATAGATCACCTCCAAATTGAAAGAGGCCTTGAAATTGTCCAAAGAGTGTTTGGAAAAGCGTCTCCAAGAGGAGCAGAGAATGGTTAGTGCATTATGATAATTTTGTATGATGTGCAGCACACATAATTATACATAATTAATTGCTGGGACTTATTAATGCTAACAAGAGCGCTGTTGGTTTTCTTTGTGCAGATTCAGCAGCACAGAAGGCTGACACGGGCACAGTCTCATCATGGTTCTGAGGAGGAGAAAAGGAAAAGGAAGATTCTTGCTAGAAAGGTAAGCACACATTCACAGCTACAAGAAAGTGTTCTGTTAAATAAATATGTCTCATGTATCTATCTATATATATAGTGTGTGTGTGTGTGTGTGTGTGTGTGTGTATGTATGTGTGTATGTATGTATGTTATGTATATAATGTATGTATGTAAAGGGAACACTTAAACAACACGATGTAACTCCAAGTCAATCACACTGCTGTGAAATCAAACTGTCCACTTAGGAAGCAACACTGATTGACGATCAAATTTCACCTGCTGTTGTGCAAATGGAACAGACAACAGGTGGAAATTATAGGCAGTTAGCAAGACACCCCAATAAAGAAGTGGTTCTGCAGGTGGTGAACACAGACCACTTCTCAGTTTCTGTGCTTTCGGCTGATGTTTTGTTGACGTTTGAATGCTGGCGGTGCTTTCACTCTAGTGGTAGCATGAGACGGAGTCTACAACCCACACAAGTATGTATATATATATACACATACATATGCAAATAAATAGCTTTTTTTGATACCCTCAGAAATCCAGACAGTCTGCCTATGAAAATGAAGAGGACTTTTCTGTCAAATACAACAACAACTCTGGTAAGTTAGTTACAGGGACTTTTATTTAGCTAAATGACCTTATTCAGTTATGGCTTTTTAATTTTTTTTTATGCCTTCAGTGTTTCAAATGAAACAGTATATACTTCAACCATAGAGCATAACAGATTGCCACTTGACCTCTTCCCACAATCAATGCACTTCACATTCATCTCTGTTTTAAGCAGACTGTTTTCACCACCCTTTTATTTGATTTTCACCTAAACCCTGATTTCACCTCAGTACTTTTACTCTATGTAGATGTACTTTATTTGATTCTGTGATGGCTCTTCTGCTTTAAATAATAGTAGTAATCCATGTGAGACTTTTGGGGGGGGGGATGAAAATTTAGTTTCAAAAGTACTGTTTAGCCAAGGTGCATTTTATAGTCATGCAGTATATTGCTAAAGAATTTGAAGTGAATCTGAGTGATTTACATTGGATAAGAGATTGCTCTGTTAAGTACATGGAAAGTCACCAGGAGATTGGGAATGAGCCCACTGTCAGAGTAGAAGAGATGACATGAAGCTGAACAAGCACAGCCATCTGTAAACACATGCATACAAAGATAGCATTTAGCTTTTTCCTCTTGAGTGTGTACACCTGCAGTGCGATGTGACATGTACACTTTTTGAAAAGATGCTGTGGTCAGTTTCATAGTCTGTGGAGGATTACATTAATTCCAGTTGCATGTTTGAAGTGCTGGTTGTGCTTGATTATTATTATATTGAGTAACATGCCTAAACTCCCTAAACGTTGCATCTTTGAATCATTTCACTTTCCTTTAGGTGTCTCCACAGTTTAGACAGTGTGTCAGTTTGTGCAGAATATATACCACCTGGGGTAATTCTACAAGTATGCACCATTTCTATAACAATTAAATGTTGGCATAACTTTTCCAGACACGGAACCATGATCCAGACTGCTATTCCCAGGAATAGCCCGCCTCCTCATATATAATGAATCCTGTCCAATTAGGGCATGATCTACCAACCAAATTGATTTCAAAGAAAGTAGCCTTGCTTGAGTCAGTTCTAGCATGTTTTGTTGCCTATAGAGCTTAGTGTTTGTAAAAACATTAAAAACACAAGTGATTCAGCTAAGTGTGTCCAATTTTCAGGTTCAGGAGCAAGTTCTCCACCTACTTGTCCTTCTTCTCCAACTCCTCCACCTGCACCAGGTATTTACAGATTTGTCAATTTCTTTGTATGTTTTAACATACTCACATCATACTCACTGGTTCTTAGTAAAAAAATAATAATTGCAGTCTTATTTAAATGCCACACAATAGGTACTATATTTTCCAGACCATAAGACTCTTCAGAGTATAAAAGATCTAGGGTAAAGAGTCACTTCAGATATCCCAGGATAATTAATCCAGTTTGGTGTTTAGTGCCATAATTCAGAGTTGTTTTGTTTCATGAACTGTAAACGTAAAAAAATGGAATCTGTATATTGTAATATAGAGATTGTCTTCATTTCCAAGAAAGTTGGGAATTTTTCCAAATTAGAATAGAAAAAATATGAATTTATCTGAACTCTTATTTATTGTAGATTTTTTCAATATATATTTTTACTGAACAGCTTAATTATATTTTGTAAATATAACAAACTTAGAATTTTATGGCAGCAATGCGCTCAGCAAGTTGGGAGAGAGGCATTTTTACCATTTTGTTACATTGCCTCTCCTTTTATTTTTATACAAATTGGTATACTATAAATATATATATATATATATATATATATATATGCTGCTAGCTAATCACAACACCCACTACAGAGCAAAAAAATTGTATTCTGGAAAATATGGCAATTAGTAATATTAGGTTCTTTCACGTTCATCTTGGTAAAACTAATTTGTACCCTGTTTAAACACTCAGCACACATCCAATGTGTTGTGTATTTTAGTACGTTTTGTACATGGATGAAGAGTAACGTGTATCTGCCTCTTTTCTCCCTCCTGTGCTGTCTTCAAAGTAGAGCATGCACCATATTGAACATGTTTGGGGTAAAGTAATCCAGTACTAAATTATACCTGTTGTAAAGTTGCAGTGCATCCTTCCTCAGTAGCAAAATTAAGTATGAAAATAAAGGCATTAAGCTTTGTGGTACCATCACCTTAAGTGCTGTTCACCATAGAATGTTCATTTGTTATTAAAAGGGAATCTGACCTACTGAAAAGGGTAAATGCAACTTTAAGACATCACAATCTGCAATGGCCTGCTCAGCTGTCCTTAATTTTTTTAATAATTTACAATTTTTGGTATTTATGGGATTTAACTACGCAGCATGTTAGACTGTGGTGGAGTTTTTTGTGGGGAAACATTGGGTCATTTATTCTGGTGTCTTGGGACATTTTAAGATATTGTGTTTTAGTGGCATGTGTTGTAGAATAAAATAAATTGTAATTAGTTAATATCTGCCTTCAACATTTCAGTCGTAAATTTGTAAACCTGGACAGAGAGCACTATTACAGGTTGCATGCCTGGTACATTGAATCCATATTTGACATTCAGTAATGCTTTGCTCACTTTCCATAAACAAAGTTTCATGGCAGTCGACACATTGTTATGAAGGTTTCACTGCTATTGCTTGAATGTTAGCCACATGGTAAGTGCATCACTCTGCTTAGCTTTAGATGTGGCATGCAGCTGTGTTCAGTCTGTAAGCTAATTGTATTTGTTTAACAGTTTTGCCCTGTGTTCACACTAGTCAGCAGCAAAGCAAACTGCTTTTGCTTCTTTTGTTTTATTTTGGAAAATTGACATTAAATTTTTTAAAGTATTTCAAAGAGCCAAAGTACAGATAGTACAATATCAAATACTTGTTGTATTTTTGTATGCTTTATCACTACAGCACTCAGCATGCATTTAAAGAAATGGTGGTGTCTACCATTATCAGTCAGTCATGACTGCTAGCAACTAAAATAGACAGGCTAAATGTGCATAACCATATCAACCAAATTCCCCACCGAAATGTGAGCCGAGTGGAAGCTATAGAAATGAGTTCTGTCTGTCGACACATAATACTTGTTGGTGCGATAACTTTGGAAGGAAATGATGCAGGATCACAGAACTTGGTGTATGGAACCCCATCAAAGAAACAGTGGGATTGTGTGTTCATCACCTTGATTGACCTTGTTTCAAGGTCACTTTTTATATATTGTACTTGTCAAATGGTCCTACTGAGTACAGAATTAAACACCTAATATAGAATTGGAGTTGTCACAAAACTAAATCAATGAAGCACTGAACTAAAATGAATCAACAAAGTATAGGTGTTGCACCTAACCTTAAGAACACCGTTATTACAAACGCACACACAAAAAAAGTTATTGCATTGCTGCTATTGCTTATATGGAAGTGAATATTTATAATTGCATGGTTCATGTACATTTAAAGTGCTGTCACCAAGACAGTTCATGCATCTTGTGTGGTCTGCTAGAGAGGGGCAAGCTGTATAGTATGACAAAAGGAAGGAAGTGTGATAGTGAGGACCTGTGATATCTCCTTTATACACATTGTGAAGCAGCTTGTCACTGGGTGATGTAAGAGTGCTGAAAGACTCCGGTATTGGGTGGGCCTCATTCGACCTGTGGATATAAGCCTTTGCTTTTATCATCTTTGCTCCCACCACCTCCACCAGATCGAGCAGGCACCCCAGGACAGCACTGGCCTTCTTACTCAGCTTGTCAGAGATGCTGCTGCCCGAGCAAACCTACACATAAAAAATAGCAGACACCACCTCAGTATTAAAGAATGTCTGAGTTGTCTGTTAAGTCTGCAGTGTTAACAGTAACAGAACAATGTGTCCTCACATACTGTGGTGGATTGATGCAGTAATCCAGAATCCAGTTATCTAGATGGTCACCCAACCCAAATCTCCCAGCTTGTCTCTGAAGAGTGTGGTCTGAATGGTATTAAAAGAATTGTAGAAGTCAAGTATGATTCTCACAGTGCTTCCAGGTCCAGAAGAGAAAGAGTCTTGTGTAGAAGGAAGATGACTGTGACTTCTGCTCAGATGCCAACCTGGTATGCAAAAGGCAGCAGGTCAATATATGATGTCGCAGGGGAATAGAGAGGGCAAGGAGCAGTCCTTATCCAATCAGTTGAATTTACAGGTCGACTCCAATCAAGTTATACAAGATAAGATAATTAAAGCAAACTGGACTAGCACCTGAGCTCAGGTGTCTGAAGTGCCTTAGCCAAGGGTCGAAATGCTTGGCTAAGTGAGATCTATTCATTCATTTTTAGAACTCTTGCTAGGGTAGTGTGAACATTCTGGATTTGGGGAAAAAATACCTTATAAAATGTTGTGTGTGTGTGTGTGTGTGTG
>JBCNYG010000021.1:9140700-9158016 GCA_039654305.1 Porochilus rendahli
CCATCGCAGGGCAGAAACACGCTGACGGCTATGCAGCCTACTCTTGATGAAAATTAGCAATGGTTCTTTTACATGCCCCTCACCATAGACATTAAGAGACATGGCCTGCATTTGATAACCCAGTTAGCTGCACTGGGGTGAAAATCTGAGTTGAATTAGTGAAATTTTGGAAATGTAAATAAAAATACAGCAGTTAAGTGAGTGAACTGAATAGATTATTGCACAGCCTATATCCATTTCCTGACTATATTCTTCTTTTTTACTCCTCATTAGAGAAGAGATCCAAAATAACTCTGGGTTTACGCTGGGGCACGTTAAAAAAACATGTGGAGCTCCAAGATTTATGTGCACTATTGGGGTATGAATGTTTGCTCATTCATCAAGAGTTGACGTTCTGAGGTCTGTTGCTAAGGAAGTCCAGTATCCAGGTGCCCAGTGATCTCCCTAGGCCCAGATTGCCTAACTTCCGAACCAGTTTATGTGGTAGGAACATGGCTTCAAGTTGTGAAGTGGTACGAACAGGGCTTCAAGTTTATGCATCCTCACATAGGAGGTACTGCTGTCCAAGTGTGTGAGGGCTGTGTTGATGGCATCCTCTGTTGATCTGTTTGCTCTGTATGCAAACTGATGTGCATCAAGGAGGTTGGCTCTAATCTGGTGCTGCTACAATTGGATGGGGTCGTCGCCTCTCTGGAAGAGCAGGGCAGGTGCATGCCTCTCTGTGCAGTAATTAAGGTATGGAAGCACAGCTGATGTTTGACCCTCCAGGTCTATCTTTTGCAAATATTCCACAGTCTGTAGAGTTAAATCAATTCTGTAGAGCTGCAATGGCTTCCAAAGTCCACACCTGGACTGTTTTGACTGCTGGTCTTTGGCTACAGATTTTAGGTTTATAAGCAGGAATCAGGGTCAAAGAGAGGTGATCTGAGTTTTATTGATTATCATCCAAGTTGAAACCCATAATTTAAGTGTCACCAGTGATTTTTTTTTTGGGCATTATATGTCTTCCACAATGTTGTCAGAGATAGATTGAAAAAAAAAATCTTTTTCCCCCCCAAGACTATGTGCATGTGTCAGAGCTTGATAGCTGTGATGTGACTCACATTTTTATCGCCTGTTCCTTGATCGGTGTACAGTGACAATCATTAAAAACGTATAACTTATAAAGACCATAATTTTCAACATAATTTTTATTCGGGTACCCAAAACTGGATTTTTGTAATATGGATAATTTGTTTAGCATGTTGCCTTCAACAAACAGCAAACAAACGTGTCAAGAATAAAATACGCACATCAGAAACAACAAAACAAAATGGCACCTGCCAAAATGAAACTCACAACAGTTAGTATCGGGTATGGCCTCCGTTTGAGATGATACAGGCAGTGGTTTGGCGTGATACAGCACGGTGAAAGCGGTCCCACAACTACTGCAACCAGATATGATGATCCTGTTTGGGAGTCTTCTCTCTCTCTCTCTCTCTCAACCTGGAGGTGGCCTGTTGTCAACTAACCCTGTCATGTTGTGACGGGCAATCAGGTTTCTGATGGTGGGTTGTATCCAGCCCACACGCCTCACTACCTTACTGTAGCTCAACCAGGCCTCCACCATACCCACTGCCCGGATATGTTGTTCACATGATAGACGTGGCATTATGTCGTGCACTAGACTAACAATAGTGTACATTTTTGAGCCTTTATAATGGTTTTCCAAACCACTCAAATTGTGTGTTGCTCAATGAAGTGTGACAAAATGACAACTCATTTTCTCAAGTGCCCAAGTATCACTAATAAGCCACAGCGTATACTCCCACCCCCCACTACAAGTACAGATATACAGAAATTTCTCAGTGTTTAATGACTGTCAGTATAGTTCGGTTTTTATTTGTTAGAAGTGTATTAACCTAACTCCAAATCTTTCATGTTTACAGACACCTGAAGCCTTTATGCATCCCATCTGTGGATGGGTACCATGAATTGTGAAGAACCAAATGTGGAGAGGGCTGTTCTCTCCTGGTCAAGATTTGCTGCAGCTGGCCAGACTGCCCTCAAGGAGGCTCTGAAGGTCTTCAATCCAATTTCAGAGGACCTTTCCGAGACAGAGAGGCAAATGGTATCTTTTCTTCAGGCGTTAAAGGATGAAGGACGTAAACCAGTGGTGCTCAGAAGCAAAGATGTATATGGATATCGGTCTTGCACGACACAGTCTCTCACCGCAGAGATTCACAGTAAGATTCCAAAAGTGCAAAAACCTTGTAAGAAACGAGGTCGAAAAACTTTGATAAAAAGCAAGGATGCCAGTTCAACAGTTTTTGGCATGACCGCCAAGGCCATCTTAGAAAACCAGCCCAAAATTCTACTGACGAATCTCTCAGTCGATACTCTCAAGCAGACTGTTTCACCAAAACCATCAGTGCCGACTTCAAGTTCTGTTCAAGTGCAGCAGTGCCTGAAATTAACAAACATAAAGGGTGTTACTGGGGGTCATACTGCAAGGCTGCAAATTCACTTTGGTGTTGACTCTCAAAGCACGATCAGTCCTAGTGTCCAGTGCCCACCAACACTCTCTGGGATTCCACAATCTCCGTCAGAAAACATTACTCAGACATCAAGTGTAGTAGCTTTGGACAACAAAAGAGTTGTATCCTGTCCAGTTAAAGTGGAAGATGCCCTTATTGGAGATTCTGCCCCCATTGTTTGTCAAAATGGTATTAGCCTGAAAGAGGGTAAAAAGGTCCAGATAATATCAGGTAAATCTGGTGTGATAAGCAATGGGTGCACCTGCGAGGACAGTGAATCAGTAAGAAGGCTGAGCCACCAAGGTTTAGGCTGGTCTCAGCCAGCACTTGTCACAAATGGCCAAGACATATCTGAACTGAACGCAAATGGTCTTCAATGGAAAGTCATTAAAGTGGACGAATCGGTCACTGATGAGGAGGTGAGGAAAGAGGCACAGAAAATTTTGCAAGTCAATTTGTCACCTGTGATACAGATTCAGCCACTTGTGCACTCTGTATAGACTAGAGCGATCGAGAGTGACTTTTATATACACATATAATATTAGAATTTCTTATACTGGTATGTTACTTGGATCAAAATATGATTATTTCAGTCCAGGTGGGAGTCTTATGTCAAGTTATGCATTTTTCATATGTATGACCAACTTTGGCGATCCAAAGAGGGAATTTGGTTTTGTTTTATGTTACATAAGTGTTTCTTTTGTTTGTTGGAATTCTGCCTTGGTTTTGATAAACTAAACTAAACGAAATAACCACATTGTATCACTATGCAGTGTTTCTGTATGCCCTCGCCCCCTGTTTATTATTTTACGATCCGGATCCCTGCGAAACAGAATTTACAAATCAACCGGATTTCCAGAGTTACTACATGGAATAGTGGTTTAGGGAATTATACATCATAATTTATATTTCAGTTGGCTATTGCTTTTGACATGCCTTGGCCGTTTTTGTTTGTTCTGTGTGTAAGTCTGTGGTCATAGACTACATTTTTTATCATACATAGGGCTCAGATTAAGTTTATTCCCTAGTTGGAGTTTCGAACCTGGTTGTCACAGTGAGTCTTGCTTGCCCCACAGCACTGTATATTGAAGATTGGTTCCAATAACACAAGCTTAAGTTAGAGGCAGTTTTACAGAAGAGACAGAGAGAACATGAGATTTCATGCTGAATATTGAAGACAGATATTTTTTTTTCCCCCCCAGAGTACTGCTTAGTAGTCTTCCTGCTTTCCCAGACATGTTTAATTCAACACCCAATTGGCAAGCCCTCTCATCAGATATATTAGTGCCGAGAAAAATCTAAACTCATCTGTGGTCTATCTTATACACAACTAGAGCTGCACTGCATTTCTTTGTTCTTGATGCATGCATGCAAAAATGTGAAATTTACTTATTTCAATTCCTGCTTGACTGTATACATAGTAAGCAGCAAGCATAGCTGTGGTTTTTGGGGGAGTATAGATGATGAGAGCACTATTATAAAGACTCAACCAACAGAGGACCAGAAATAGTGTGAGCCTGGGCACAACGTGGCAGTGCCATGAAATAGATTTTAATCACAGTTCATAAAATGGCCTTACTTAAAATAAAAAAAGAAAGTATTTTATTCCGAAATTCTCATTCTGTTTTTAACATGAGAAAATACTGGTATTTTGGTGCTCAGTTATTACAATATTACTATAGCCACTAGCATTCACACTTATGTAATCAATTGCTGCTTATGGTGTAGAGCCTGATTTAGTCAACATCTCTCTGGTTCCCATTTTACTGTCTCGTCTAATGCCTGATCTTTGGATGACTGTAGAGTTGGCATCTTCTCTCCCTTCGGTCAGCAGACCTTGCAACTTGCGGTACTTCCAATTTAAAAGTATAAATGTTTGGGCTTCATCATCCCCACAGATTTTCTTTTTATTTATTTATATCTTTGTGTCCACATTGTCATGTTAAACCCCCACCCCCTCAAAAAAAGGAAAAAAGGGTGAGTGCACATAAACCAAGTTTTGCCCCCAAATACTGGCTAAACCCCTCATTTTGAGGTCATATCTTTTTTTTTCAGTCTGATGAGTCTATATACATAGCTTGAGCTTAGATATGGATGTATTTTTCAAAAGTATTGCAGTGTAAATGTCAGCAGTTGTTCATGATCTTCTGCAAAATCTACCTGTAAACTCAAATACTGCAGTTTTTACAGAACACTTTGCCTGTGTACACAACTGTTTCAAATGAGCGTTCAGCCATTCCTCATGATTTTGTTATTGGAATAATTTTGTGTTCGCTATTTCAGTCTGCAACAAAATCCAGAACAGAGACATCCAGAACAGTTTTATCTTTAATTACTGACTAATGTTTTTCATTCAGTTGAATCTGTGACCTTGAAATGTAAAATGTCAGTGTTGTATCTTTAGTTAATATTAAGAAGGTGTGAATTAAAGTATTCAAAAATTATATGTGTTTTTTTTTTTTAATCACTGGTTTTTGGGTTGATTGCCAAATTCTTAAAATCAGCAATTGAATGGTATGAATAAATCACTATTTAAAAATTATTCCCATAGAAACCAACCAAGATCATATTACTGCTGCTTGTCATAGAGTGTACACACGTGATGTATACATCATGTGACCTTATGGCAGAAAATATGAGAATTTATTTTTTATTCTGTTTGAATTTTTTTTTTGTCCTAGTTTGTCATTATATATTTAAAATATAAGACCTTGAAAGTAGGTGACTAGAAAGACTACAAAATAATTGCATGTAAATGAAGTCATGATTTTTTTCTTCGCAAAAGCTCACGTTAATGCGAGTCCTCTGTGTTGTTTACCAGGATGTAACCACACCGTGTAAGAATGCATGGAGCATAGGTAAGTTACAGTATGTATAGAAAAGAATCACTACCCTTCAGAATATTCACATTGTGTTGCTTTTCAGCCGAAAATGAAGACAACATATTTTCCAGCAGTATTTACTCAATGTAACTTATAACAACCAAAGGAAGATATAATAAACAGTTCAGATAAAATGACAACTAACTGGTGACGGTGGATTGCAGTCCTCAAGTCTTTCCACACATTTTTAATCGGGTTTAAGGCTGGGCCCTGACTAAGCCACGCAAGGACATTCACCTTTTTCTTCTACAGCCACCATGTGGACAACATCAGGTCATTGTAATGGTGGAAACTTCCTTCTGGCACCATATATAACTTCTATTGTTGAGGCTAAATCGTTAGATTTTTGTCAAATCTGACCATAACACTTCTATTTGGCCATGGAATTTTCAAGGTGTATTTTAATGATGCTTAATTCAGACTTGGCTTTTTTCTTGTAACCCTCAGGTTCAAGCCATGTGAAGCATTTGCGATAATCATATGCACACAGTGACTCTTGTCATTTGTAAAATAAATAAAAAAAATTAAAACTTTTACTGCTTCAAAGTTGTCGTAGACCTCTTGGTAGCCTCTCTGCCCAGTTTCCTCCCCTCTCTTTTGTTGATTTTGGAGGTAAGGCCTGATTCAGGATGGGACCAAATAGTACTGAATACCTTTTCTACTTTGTGGATTATAGATTTTACTGTGTTCCTATGGATTGATGAAGCCTTTAAATTTTTCTAAATCTCCTGACTTGTGCCAGTCTATAACCTTGCCTCTGAGATGTTTTGACAGTGCCTTGCCACCCTTAGTTGGTTAATGGCTTTCAGTTACACCTTCAAGCACTAAATGCTTTAGGATTAGATGTTTTTTCTGCTGAAGCAGTGATTACAGGAAATCTTTTAATTAAAAAATTTATTTTAGGCCCCAAAGCAACAAAATGTGAATATTTTGAAGGTGGGTGATTCTTTTCAATAACCACTGTAACTAGCTAGATGCAAGCAATGAATGATTGCTCTTTATGATGTATATTTTGCAAGTAAAAAAAAAAATTAAGTTGTGGAAATCATTACCCTCATCAATCACAATCCTCTCTTTTTTATAATGACAAGTAAATTAGGCACTCTAAACCCAATCACCATGGATCACACCAAGCTAAAAGTTTCATACACCTACGCTAAAGACAACTCCATTGTTTCTCAGTTCCATGCACTTCTAATGTTGGATAAAATTTTTGTGGTGGCTTTCCAAAATCTTGTCTTTATACTTTTTTAAACTGTAACATCTTCCATCAAAATACCCCACTGATATGATGTTGAGAGCATCATACTTCACAGGAGTGATTTTTCTACATGCATGGTACTGGCCATTACAGACATTAATGTTGTATATTTGGCCAATATTTGTTTCATCAGACTAGAAATGATGCCTTTCAGGAGCTTCTTCCTTTCAGTCCATGTGATGCAGAATTCATAGTTAAATCACTGACTGCAAGCTTTTCTCTCCTTGAGGCAGTGAAACAACTCAACCATAACAGCTCACATTTGGGCAAAAAACCTGGGTTCTCATTTAGGAAACTGTGAAGGATCTTTATTCAAAGTGTACTTGTGCCAAAAACCCAAAGTTTTTGGGCGTCAAAAATATTCTGATTTATAAACCATACGCACACTTATAAGCAATCTACACTTTATAAATCAGTGACTACTAGTTTGCACACCTGAATTCCCTTCTTGTACATGTGCTTTTTTAAACTGTAAATGGTCAATGCATATTACCTTATAAACATGTTGTTGTGAATAATGGCTTCAGGTAAGAAAAGAATCCGGGGGGAGGGGGGGGGACGACGACTTTTATGAAGATGGAGGAGACACCCTTGTTACACCTTTATACTCTTTTACCTGCATATTTGTAATTTCTTGAGTGTTGTCAAGTGTATTATATGTATGAAAAAGAACCTCATTAAAGGTGGATGTAAGGAGAAGCCTGTCCTTCCCCCGCCAGAGCACGGATGCAACTGTAGGGGGACCAAATGTGCCTAAGTGATATGGTGCAGCATTATGCTCAGGGCTCACAGCGGTATTTATACATTTATAGCAATTCGACTTATTGATATAATTTTAATCAAATAATTACTAACTTGCAGGATCACTTAGTGCTACGAACTGTAGATATGCTCTTGTATATTTGGAAAGAAAAGTTTTTTTTCCTGCCATGAATATCATGCAGGTCAGATTTGTCCAATCTCTGATTATAGACTTAAATTGGCAGTTGTATGAAATCTATGCCACTTGAACAACCTTAAGGTGGTGGTGGGGTTTTGTTTGGTTTTTTTTGTTTGTTTTTTGTTTTTTTTAATGCAATGAAAAATATAAATATGTAAAAATATATATATATCTTCCTCAACCTTTATTTTTTAACAAATAAATGATTTTGAACTTTGTATTTTGTTATAAACAAAGGTAAAATTTTATGCCTGCAACACAAACAAAAGCTGAGGCAGCATTAAAATAATGAACAGTTTACAGATAATGAAGTAGCATTTTCCAAAGGCTTAGTCCTTGCAAACAAACATGGGGCATGCCTCACCCCTTTTATGCTAAATTTTTTTGTCAATTCATAAATACCATTTCCCAACACAAGTCTGCAGGGATTTTAGATTTTCCAAAGCTTTGCGTACATAATACTGAAAAAGACACATCTGTGTGTAAAGGGCAAATTTGAAAACCTCTTTTGGATATGTGGCTGTCTTCAAGCCCACAGGCAGCACTGCCTTCGGAAGCATTATGACACTATAACAAATTTAGCCACATAGACTTGGAAGTACTTCATAAAACTGTTGTCACACAGTGCAATCTGCATTGCATTCAGAAATACAAACCCTTATTTAAGGAGGAAGCCATACATTAACCACCCTGTTGTCTGGGCCCATCCTCATATCAGATGGACCAGGATAGAGGAACTATGCTGTGGTCAGATGAGCCCGCATTTCAGCTTGTTTTTAAGAAAAATAGACATTGTTCCCCATGACAAAGATGAAAATGGCTATGCAGATTTTCAGCGTAACCTGCAAAAACCTCACCTGTGGTGATATGAGAGCGCATATGCCCACAGCATGGGTGGGATATACTTATGTAAAAGCAGCCAGACCTTTTCACATATGTCTCAATTTGAAAATGTATGGCTGGAGATGAAGAGGAGATAAGACCACAGACGGCTTAACATTTATGGTCTTATATCAAGCAAGAATGGACAAATTCTGATATAGTGGTTCCCTCTCCAGGTCTGCCTCTGTCTACCCAGCAGTATAAATGGGTTCCATTGAAAACCCTGCGATGGACTAGCATCCCATCCAGGAGGAGTTGATCTTCGAGTGGCTTCACATTGCAGGAACCAGTACCCCTACAGAAACTCCTCTGTTAAAATAAATAATATATTAGCAAAAACTAAATTTTTTTAGTACTCTTCCAAGCCCGTAGGTTGGAGTAAAGCAGCCAGTTGAAAGCTGATATTTGTGACTAAAATAATTTCATGTATGCTAAGCAAACCCTGGATGTCATTGGATATTAATATCCCCACACCTAATCCATCCGTCTCGTGTCTGAATCTGTTGATAGCATTAGCACTGCTTGACGAGTCATCCATTATTAATTTCAGGTACAATCAGGGTAAAGTATGAATAGACAAAACTTGCTAGCTGATGGGCACAAACAGCTACTGATGACCTGCAGTGGGTTGTTTTTTCAGTTAAATTTTTTTCTTGGGTGTTTTGAGCAAGATTTTTATTTTGCTTCTAAAATTTCTTGCATTTAGAATCATGAAAAAACATGAAAATGTTAATATTATGGTCTGCAATTACACTGTTTTTTAAAAAAATTCATTTTCTCTTTGTGAACCCTTAAATAGTGCCGCTGCTTTACTTGTCTACACAAATAAATGCTTTTCTGATCACACATCAGTAATCATTCACTGGACTGCAAGCAGTGTGATAGTAGAGGGCTTGTGTTAAGCTGTGTGAATTGCTGCTGTTTGGCTGATCATTGTAGATTCATTTGGGGATTTGCAGAGAGAAAAGCAGAAGAAATGGGGGATTTGTGGTGAGAACCCTAGAGCAAGGTTGAACAGAATTTATTGGCTTCTTGTCCGCCACTGGGTCCTAAAGCCCTATGGGTAACATTGTTGTGCCATTGATGAATCACTATGTCTCACACACAGCATGTTAATTAATGTTAATTTTACACATTTTACCATAATTTAGCTGATTGCATTGAGACATTGGAATTGCTGTGATTAATGACTGGCAAAATAGGAGTTGTATTGTGGACATCAATACAACATTAGTACTTACTGTGATAAAATGGAAAATGACGAGTGGTCCATAAATTTTATAAAACAGATTATGCAAATGTAAATAAATACTGCACGGCACCTGCCAATTGGATATAGTGACAAAGATGTTTAATTTCTATGACTGTGCAATACTGTCTGTGTTTGTTCATTCATTCATTCATCTTCCGGGGTTGGATCGCGGGGGCAGCAGACTAAGCGCTGAGGCCCAGACATCCCTCTCCCCAGACGTAGTCCCTCCAGTGTGTTCTGGATCAACTCCTAATCAGATGCCCAAGCCACCTCAACTGGCTCCTCTCAACGTGAAGGAGCATCGGTTCTACTCCAAGTTCCTCCCGGGAACTTTTCACACTATCTCTAAGGGAGAGACCTGCTACCCTGCATAGGAAACTCATTTCAGGCGCTTGTATTCGTGATCTCGTTCTTTCGGTCGCTACCCAACGCTCATTACCATAGGTGAGGGAATGAACGTAAATTGACTGGGAAATTGAGAACTTTGCCTGCTGGCTCAGCTCCCTCTTTACCACAACAGACCTGTACAAGCTCGGCTTTACAGCAGAGGCTGCACCAATCCGCCTGTCAATCTCCTGCTCCATCCTTCCATCACTTGTGAACAAGACCCCGTGATACTTAAACTCCTTCACTTGGGGCAAGAACCATGGCCTTGGACTTGGAGGTGCTGATTCTGAAAAATTCTGAACAGAACCGATGACAAAGGGCAGTCTTGGTGGAGTCCAACCCCCACTGGAAACGAATTCGACATGTTACCAATGCAGACTAAGCTCTGGCTCTGGCAATACAGAGACCGAATGGTCCATAGCAACAGGTCCGGTATTCGATATTCCTGGCATTCTTAAAGTCCACAAAGCACATGTGAACTGGTTGGGCAAACTCACATGCCCCCTCCAGCAACCTGGAGAGTTTTCGGGACGAAAACCACATTGTTCCTCCTGAATCCGAGGTTCAACTATCGGGCAGATCCTCCTCTCCAGTACTCCTGAATTTCCCGGGTAGGCTGAGGAGTGTGATTCCACAATAGTTGGAACACACCCTCCGGTCCCCTTTCTTAAAAAGTTTCAACATTTCTAAAATCTTATAGAGACGTGTCAACCAAGATCTCGTCCACCCCTGGAGCCCAACCACCGAGAAGCTTTTTAACTACCTTAGTGACCTCAGCTCCTGTGATAGTACCCCTCTGAAATGAATGAAAATACAAGTAGCGTAATTTGGACACATCGATCTAATAACTAGTAACCTAGTAAGGCTTGAAAGGTGTCACAAAGGTATTAAATTTTTTCCTGTGTTTAGACCATGTATATTTTTTTATCTTTTATTTGATCATATTTTATCTTATGGTTATTTTTACATTGTCACAATTTTCTGAATGTTGTCTCTGTACACCATCACTTTGGAATGAAGCCATCAGAGTATGATTGAAGTGTAGAATTTTGTCTTTAATTCAAGGAATTTACCAGAATGGCTGCATCAACCCTTTAGAAGTTAGTTATTTATATTCCACATGGTCCTCCTATTTTCAGAGGCTCAAATGTAATTTCTTTCTATCATAGTCAGCATGCCCTCTTTCAGAAATGTATCTGAAACTGCTAAAATGCAGGAGAACTCATGTTGGGACAAGGCTTGATAAGAGTGCTTGTTGTCTGCGTATGCGGAAAAGCCCAGTAATTATTGGTCGAACACTCTTCACTGAATCTATTACTGTTTTTGCTACAGATAGGTTTGCTGTTCCTAAATGTTTGTTCCTGAATATCTGTAGCCTGACAAAGTCGAGAAAGGGAGTTAAATCCAACATGGCTTGCAAAGCTGAGTCATTGATGGATTTTGTGTTGTATCTGAGACTTCCCTTAAAAAAGTTGTACCTGTCTCAGTTGTTATAATTTTAAACTATATCCTTTACAGAAGAGACTGAAAATTGGTTTCACAATGACAAGCAGCAAAAAAGAGGGAAGTTTAATACCCTATATGGACAAAAGTTTATGGACACTAGACCATAACACTTGTATGCGTTTACTGATTGTTGGTCTTCAGGTTTCATTTCTGTTTGCTGTAATAATACATTTCTCTTTTCTGGAAAGACTGCCCACTAAATTTTGGAGTGTGGTATATATTTGGTATGGTATTTATTTCTCTTTTTTCATTCATTCATTTTCTGAACCACTTAATCCTAATTAGGGTTGGGGGAAGGCCTCTCTGGGCGAAGGCAGATTACACCCTGGAGAGCTCGCCAGGCCATGGCAGAGCAGAAACACGCTACTGGCAATTCAATGGCCTACACTTTTCAAAAGACAGCAGTGCTTCTTTTACATGCCTCTCACGCCAGACAGTAAGAGACATGGTTGGCCTTTGATAACCCAGTTAGCTGCACTTGGGGGGCAGCAGTGACAGCTCAGTAATAGTTGTGCTTGAGTCCCCGACCTTCAGATCAGTAAGCCAGCACCTTAACCACCAAGCCACCACTGCCCCACCTTACATCGTCTGGGTCAAATTACTTTTCTTTCATAGCCAGCTCTCTGGTCTTTATGTTGGTTTGTCCTTTCTAACAACTTTTTGTAACATAGTCTTCACAGGCAAACCTAGTGCTCAAACCAAAAGTAAACATTCAGAGTTATTAATTGTTTAATCAATGAAAATAGTGTTAGGATATACAAGCTGAATTTTGGTGTATCATTCCCTTTTTTTTATAAAATCAAGCTCAAATATCTTCAGTATACAGAGTTAAAAAATGGCTTTGTCATTCCAGTACTTTTGAAAATGTAAGGTATATTAAGACAGCATTTATTTAATTTATTTTATATGTTAATCCGATTAAATTGTTGCGCCTTAGTAACTTGCCATTTTTTTCTGCAATGTGAGCTAAATCAGACTATTAAAAACCAATGCAGATAATATGTAGTTGTTATTAAAGACATACTGAACAGTCAGAATCTAACCTGCAGTAATGTTCTACAGGAACAGCCTCCACATCAGTGGCTGCCAAGACAACAAACACACACACACACACACACACACACACACAAAACACAACACAGGTAAGATAGCGTTCAACTTGAATGACTCGGGTATTTAAAGAATCCCTATTGAGTTACAGAGGGAAACCTAAGACTAGGCAAACACAAGGCAGAATCTGAACAAATTCAAACTGAGAAAGAGAAAGCAGCAGATTATACAGGACTGCAGCAGAATATAAAATGTACCCCTTTTATATTGCAATTTTTTAATGTAAAAAAAATAGACCACAGGGGTCCAGACGCTCCTGCCAAAAGGACATTTCATAAAATGACACAACAAACATAAGTTTGAAAAAAAGGGGGAAAAAACTCAGCTTTCACATGTGGCTAGTAAATGTCTGGAAATCTAGTATACAGTTTTGCCTCTGCGTCCTTGAAAAGTAGGTCAAGGTCACTCACACACAAACTCAGCCTAGCATTCATAATAGTGATCAGGCATACCAAGTTTGAAAGCCCCAACTTCAGCGTGTGTTAAGTAAATTTCCAGAAACTAAAGTGTGACGGACAGACAGAACCCATTTCTACAGCTTCCAGTGGGCATTCAACAGAAACCATTTTGCGATATTGTACAGTAGATGAAATATGTGATGGGTGTAGAATCTCCAGGGCAATCCTATCTCACATGTTCTGGTCAAATTCTAGGTTAAGGGAGTTCTGGACATCAGTATCCAAAATTGTAACAAATCAAATGTTGCCTTTCACCTGTTACTTTTTTGGGAAAGACAAAATAAAATGCTTTCTTAAAGAATAAACAAAAAGCTTGTACAAAGTCTGCAACCCTTTACTTGCTTACAACCCTTAACAGACCTCCACTGTAAACAGCAGACAAGTAGATGCATAGAGAATCAAGAGATGGACCAATTCTTAGGCAAAATCTGCATCAGATTTATGATGTTTTCTTAATTTTTGTTTGCAGCTGTGCTCTTAGAATGGTGAATTTCATTGTCTTCATAAATTGAAATTGCTTACCAGTTGCTCTAATTTGCACAGTTAAGCTCCCCTAAATCCCCATAAAAGGACAGAGGGGCGTGTGTGCATGCAAATATCCATGAAGATGGAAATAATAGTAACGCAAGTCTGCAAATCCGTGGAAGCAGTGAAAGCTACTGGGGGAAGAATTTTACTTCCACTGCAATAGAAGAATCGCTGCTGCAGGACGTAAATATCAAATGTGATATTACATTCAGTAGCATGAATAAACGAGAAATTAAAAAGTGGTTTGACCAGAAATCGGAGGCCAAACACAAGTATAAGATGCCATACACGTGTCATACACGCACCTTCTCTGGTGTGTAAAGCAGAAGTACCACTGCTGTATTTTTATATACTATAATAAATATATTCTGAATTAGGTTTATAAACTGTATCCAAACACTTTCAGCATGTATTTTCGATTTTCAAATGCAAGGTCTTTGCAACAACTAAAGCCTTGGAAAAGGGAAACCATATTTGGTGCTGGGTGATGTCTGGGAGTTTGATGGTTCAAACAGACGATGGTTGCAGGTAATTTGGACATGAATTGAGTGGTACTCTTTACGGTTGAGGTATGGAAAAGGTATGGGAGAGTGTTTAACGTTTTCTGTGCCTATAATGTTGGTCAGCACCAGAGCTAAATCTGTTGATTCGAAACTGTTCATGTTCAGGATGTTGAGTGTAATTTAAAATATGGTCTGCTCAGTAGATTTATACACTTTCGAACTAGCGGGAGGATGTGGCCGATGCCTGTGATATCATACCCACCCGGACTCCAAACTCCTGAGATGTCCCTGTGGCCAAAAAAGACCAGGGCAGTCAGTACCTTAACATCTGGTTAGATATGGGCACACAGTGCTGCTTCAAGGGATTGCACAGCTCCATGAGAAAAGCTCTTGGTAGCGAGAAAACGGCTTAAAGTCTCTGGTCTCTGCGAATGCATCCATGTGGGCTTCGAAGATTTATTATAGTGAAAAATATGCCATTTTGCCAGTCTTAAAAGAATTGGTCTACAGTCACCCTGTGAATAGCGTTATCAGTTATTAAACAAGCCATGGTTTCCACGAAACGCAATAGATATGTCATGAAGTGATATTTATTTGCATGATGCTTTGTAACATTCATTCATTCATCTTCTTCCGCTTCTTCCGCAGGTCGGGTCATGGGGGCAGCAGTCTAAGCAATGAGGTCCAGACATCCCTTTCCCCAGCCACTTTCTCCAGAATATTCAAAACATATGACATCATATTATAGATTGGAAAAATGTAAGAAAAAGACAAAAAGAATCCAAATAGTAGCAATTTCACAACATCACTTTGGCACCAATATGTGCAAGAGAGTGCTCTTTCATGTTCGTAGATTCTGTTTATAGTTAACAACAAATTCCAGATAAGAAAATATTGGTGAATGCCAGAAAAGTGCATAGGTAACAGTTAAAAACGAAATTCTTTGTAAGAACAGGCCCAATGTGGTTTGATTATGTGGTCTCTCATTCTCTTTCTATCTGTCTTTCCTCACCCTGGCTGCTTCGAATCTGCCTCACCAATAATCAATCATGAGCTTTGGTTTCCAAGAATGCACTCTTTCTCAGAATTGTTTTCCCTTCTTTTGCCAAATGTGCTTTGTGTTAAACCTTAATGCAAGATGTGTTCAGTTTACTCAGATGTTTTGATCAAGAACAGTCCATCAGTAAATTAAACGGGGCATTGGTCTTAGGATGCTACAAGCTATGAAAGCTAATATCACTCAATGAACATTATGCAAATTACTTAGTGCTTATTACGATGTGCTAATTACACATTTGTCCTTAATCATTTCTCGCAGCTTTTTAGTTACACTGAACAGAGAATAATATGGTTATTTTGCATCATTATATACACATCATATACACCAATTTAAACGCAGTAATAGAATCAAGAACATAAGGGCAGTGTAAACTGGCCTTTTCCTTCTTGAATTTCTGTTTTGAATGAAGTAATGACATGAAATGTACACTGAATGGTGACAGTTGACACAAAACACACAAAGCATGTAGAATTTTTTGTCAAAGATTCAGTGAGCACATTTACAATCAGCTGCTTCAGGTGTCTTGTTTCATGATTTGATCTTAAAAGGATTTTAACCACATGCAGCTGCCCTTCTTTTCAAATGCATTTCCTGTTAGCCAGACTAAATCTGTGTACTGTATGCAAATTCATGAATGAAAAAAAAGTTCTTTCCCTTTAGTGTTTGTATCAGACAATGTGATATTTAGTGATTTTCCTTTGCTATCACATCTGACCACCTGTCTCTTCTGCACAGATACAAACAACCATGCACACTTACACTGTCACTTGAATATTTTATTCCTAATAACTCTAAACTAAAAATCAGGCAAAAACTTATCCAGGGACAAAGCTGAGCAGTTGTTTAGAAGTATTGAGACATTTAGATGTGTTTAGAACTCAACCGTGGTTTTCTGCAGTCCAAAGAATCAAATGATATTGCAGTTGCTAATATTAGAAAAAGCTCAGTTATCAAGCACATACAGTGGAACCTCAGTTTTCGAACAAATCGGTTCACAAGCAAAATTTCGAAGCCATAATTGGACTTAGTTGCAGCGCAAATGCCCAGTTGTCGAACAATCTATTTGGCAATATCTAGCAGCATGTGAATCAGTCTGTTCACACAGTGCTTGCTCATGGAACGCCCACTCTGATGGACACGCTGTCAGCTGCGTGTGCACAAGTTTCATGAAACTTGCTCTTGCTTGCTCAGATAACACCCACTCTGAACTTTTCTCTGATTTTGGTGATATTTCTTTTATATTTTTAATCGATAAGATATTGAAAGTGTAAATGCAAAAAGGAAATTAATGACGATCGAGGTGAGGAAAGAAATCATACGAAAATATAAAAATGGCGTTCGTGTCTGATGAATGAAACTAATCTTATTTAAACTGTATTTTTTATTCAGTTGGTATGTCGTATAATACAACTGTGGAGTGTGGAGGAGGTCAGGATTAATCGGATTAATCTGTTATACATTGTTAATTATGGGGAATGTGTTACATTTTAAAAACAAATCTGTTGTAGGACAACATTTAAAAACAAATTAAGTTCGAGAACCAAGGTTCCACTGTATACTACTGTAAATTACAGATTGCTAAGTATACCAGAATGTTTTAATTATTCCAAATCTTTGTTATGCATCTCACCCTATTTTTAAAAAGCCTTATTCCTTATACAAGCTAATGAATATGCAAGCAGGCAAACTAGTCTGCTAACCCTTTCAAATTACAGCTGGAGTGTGACATTTTGGATCAGCCAAGTTTTCCTGACAGCAATCTGTTAGTGTTATGAAGTAACACATGGCCAAATGGTGGTAATTATCATTGCCGGGCAGTAGCATCTGAAACTGTACCATTTTTTAAACCAGTGAGTTTAGTTTACCTGAGCAACACATTCTGGTTGTTATAATAATAGCATTTAGAGGTAACATTATTATAGTTTAAGTATCTTTATTCTTATTCATCTAATAATAATTCATTCATTCATTCATTCATTTTCTGAACCGCTTATTCCTAATTAGGGTCGCGGGGAGGCTGGCGCCCATCTC
>JBCNYG010000021.1:9172145-9187935 GCA_039654305.1 Porochilus rendahli
ATATATAAATAGCCTGTATATGTGTGTGTTTTGTTAAGTTTCATATAAATATAACTGGAAAAAATTATATTATTTTAGTTGTAACAGCACGCAAACAATGATCTGAGAAGTCATATATCGCGGCTCTCTGGAGATAAAGCCTCTGTTCAAGGCTGAACTATTGGCTATCGGCCAGAGGCCCAAGTACCAACTCATGCATAAAGCTTGGACCCATATTCACCATCCCAGAACACATGTGCTTCAGGAGAATGGGTTAGCACATAGAGAAAATGCATAATTATGAATTATTCCTACTTTATTAAGAGGATTATGTAGGCAGAGTGGGATTATCCTACATATTTTGATGGATAATGCAGACATAATATTATTAATTTCATCATCCCACAATGCTGAAATTATTGGGATACAAAAAGAGGTTTTGTCATTTTGATTCTCCTGCCTTCTCAGACAAGTTGCACTAAGTGTTGTCACAAATCCCAAACTTGTTAGTACATATAAATATAATTAAAATTTAAGTTTGTCGGTTGAAAGACTACTGACCTCATTTACAGAGAATCCTGCATTATGTGGAACAAAAAGTGTTATATTCGATGAACTGGTTGACAGGAAGTCCAAGAGCTTTTGCCCCTCCTTAGCAGTCTCTGCATGCTTCACTAAAATCTAACAAAAAATAAGAGGAAAAATCATTTAAAAAGTGAATTTGTAAGGTGCAAAAACCACTGTTGTGTGTTTTTACTTTTAATGATTGATTGTTAAAAACAAATCAAAATGTTTTAATGGTAAAAAAATAAAATGTAAATCAACAATGTGGTTTCGCAAAGGTGAAAACCCTCTTAAACCAGTACCTATGGAATCACTTTTGCCTGCATTCAAATCTTTTGGGTAACTGTCAACCAACTTAACACAACCGGATTTAGAAATTTTATTCCACTTTATGCAAAAATCTTGTGCTCCTGACCTATCATATTACAAGGATATGCTCTGTGCACAGCCCTTTTCAAGATTTTACCAGTGAGATCCCATACATAAATTGCCAATTTACTTATAATTACTGTACTCGTGATTATATCCACTACAATTATAAATTCATATCATCCATGCATATACATTTCTTTCAAAAATAGAAAATATCATCTTACAGAGTAAAACACAGAGAAGTTAGAATGGGTAGCAATAACAGATGCGAGATTGCCATTACAGAATTCTCCATTGCCAACATATCCAGGTCCACATTCACATGTTACCTCTAGAAATACAAGAGAAAAAAATTGTTCAAACATGCAAAGATTATTGTATATTGAACTTCAAACTTTATTACATTATGAATACCTTGTATTCTGTAGCAGTAAGCATCATAAGGAGTTTTTACATCAGGATCTTTGTACTGGATTATGCCCACTTGATTGTCACCACATTTAGAAGATGGGAAGCGGATTGGGTAACCCACTTTTTCAGAATCAAGCCATCCAGCAACACACAAGTGCATACCCATCTAGTTGGAAAACAAGATTAAATTTAGCATTTTAATTTAAAAGTAAAAATCTAATTTGACCATTAATCTAGTCAGCATTACTATGTTCTTAAACATTATTATAACTTGTGGTAATAAATCAGATTTATTTCTCTTGAAAAACATATGTTTTGAGTCAAATTAGAATGTTTCTTAGGTTTCAAACTATGACAAAAAAAAGCTAATAAAATTTAAAAGTAGCATCTTTTTAGGGGTTTAAGGATTTTATGAGAAAGGTTTCTATTTATCCTAAAGGCCTTAGAAACCTTGGAGAATACACAGAATTGAAGGCTAGCATTACCTTTCCTTACAAGATTATTAAAAAATGAAATGAAGACGGTCCAATGATGGTACACCTCTTCCAGAAGCCCCTGAAAAGCTTCAATTTACACACATCCTTTCCCTCAAATCCATTACTGTGTGCAAAAGTCCTAAATCTGGATCAGATAATCTCTGAATTTCATCCTGTGTTATCCTTGAGGTTATGTGCCTAACTTTTGGCCCTCTACCCAAAGCATTATCAGTCAACTGTTTTTTTTTTCATTTGTTTATTGTGCCTGCTTAGAATTATATTTTTTCTAATATTACTGTATTGTGCAGAAACCATATTTAAGTCTGCATACAGTTATGTGTCCATGATTGATTAGTATACAATTATAATTAGAATCCTGAATGCCTCACCCAATGTAGCATGTTACATTTGGTTTAAGTAGTTGGCTAATTTGGTTTACCTGTTGGGCATCAGAAAGCTGGGACAGAGTAGCGATTGTGGCTCCCTCAGCCTTACAGGCTGCCTCTGCTGTGCTGTAGTTCATCATATACTTCCCAGCAGGTGATCTCAAGTGAAAAACACCTGCTGTTTGGGCTGAACATTTTCATGACATATAATTAAAATACATTGTTTTATGTTGATTAAAATTATAAAAATAGCAACTTCCTGTTCCTTGTATTAAATTGTGGGTATTTAAGCTACAGCTTATGTAGCCTTGCCTACATCATGAAAACACACTCAAATGCTTAAATTAAATCTACATAATTCAAAACTTTATTAATCCCAAATAAAACTCTTGTAATAAAAAGTTTAATGAATACTTACTGTGAAAATGCAAGTCTTTGCAGATGGCTTTGGCACTGCAGCCTCCATTGTTCTCTAGACATCGATCGACAGGTGGTACCACCTTCTCGAAGCACTGGACTCCACTGCCCACATACCCTGGGAGACATTCACATCGCCGCTCATTCTGACAAAAGTAAATACGGCAATGTAAGCTGTTTAATTCTGTCTAGAAACAGAACATAAAATGTATAAAAAATAATAATAATAACAAGCAAATAATAACTCACTGGTCCAACAAAAATGCAGTTTGCAAAGTCACTGCAACCACCATTATCTTGTTCAACACAGAGATCGATGGGGGAGCAGATATTGCCATCTCCAGTATAGCCAGGTTTACAAGAGCATGTTACACTGATCTCAGACTGTGTGCAATTAGCCTGCTCGTGACAGCCTCCATTATATTCACTACACAGATCTGGAGCTGGCCCAGTAAAATATAAGAAAGGATGACAATTTTTCAGCTTAGATCAAAAACAGAATATGTCATAAAAGCTTATAATGCCCATTATAGCTAGATATGTATTAATAAGGTGATGTATTGTTCGATCTAATGCTACATATAATCATTTAGTCATAAATATGTAATGCGGAGATTGCTAAAAGCTAATGAAAAATTTAGGGAATGATTGTAATTTCAAAAGCTACACAGTAAATTAAATAAATAAATGAATTCGGAAAAATATTGTCCTTCGATCAAGTGACTGTATATGATAGTGGCAAACCCATGTTTTCTTCTTCTTCTCTGGTTTCTTTACTTGTCAATTTTAGCAAAGGGAGATTGGTGTAGCTTTGCTAATTTTTTCCCCCTTTAATGTCATTTGAGGTCAGCTTATAAGTGTAGACTCTACTATAAAATACACATTGTAATTATATTACTATGGAAAAAGAGACCACTTTTAATTGAGATCAGAATTAAAAGTAGTCCTTTAATTTGTTCAATAGCTGTATAATTAATGACTTTTGTTGATATTTGTTTTATGTTAGGCCCACATTAGAGTCTCAACAAAATGGTGAAATCTACCTGTGCAGTTATAGCCATTTCCTTCATATGGTGGTTCACACTGACACTCATTCTCAGGCAGGCACACAGCATTAGAGTGGCACTCAGGGGAACATACAGGCTTCACACCTGATAAATAATATCATAAAGATGAATAGTGATGCCATGCATAAATAGTTTCGGTCATCTAGATGTCTTATAATAACAGTTATTAAATCAAATGGACCTGAAATCATTTCAGTTTTTCTGCCCTCATGTCCACTCACCTTTACACCTTTTATACCTAAACACTCATACAATTACAGTACTTATTTCTACCGTATAAAGTAAAATATTCTTTTTACCGATTTTGGACTCGCACATCTTGCCTGTCCATCCCTCCTGGCAGAAACAGCTACCATCACCATATATGCCATCATCACACTTCCCATTAATGGTACATGCACAGGCTGCAGGCAGAGGATAAAAGAGCATTTGTTTAAGTTAAATTAAAGCCACATGAGGAATTTAATAAGCATGAAATCACTGAACGATTTACATAAAAAAACTATGCAAAGTTTACATGCAAAAACATTTCAGCAATCCAAATTAGATTCAGACAGAACTGTAAAGTATACCTTTCTACGTCTATTGTGTTAGAAAAAAATAGATCCCTATGTTTATTTTAGGTAGCCAAGGTATCCTAAGAGATTGTTTGACGCCTTCACTTGAAGGAAAAATCTCAGATGTAGATGTTAGACAAAAAATGTGAATTTTTTTTCTTTCAAAAATCAATAAACTCCAGAAACCCTTCAGCTTCTTCCACCATTGTGCTGAAAACACCTCATTTAACTTCCCTGAATCCTTTTATCTCTTGACTCAGGAAGTTCACCAGGGTAGAGTCTCCCTGCTGCAGTGTACCCTAATTAAGAATAAGCGGTTTGGAAAATGAATGAATGAATGAATGCTTGATTGTGCATGCACGTGGAAGCAGTGGTAATGGAATAAGGATTGCATTCACTGTGCTCCCTTTGGAAGATTTAAAAAACAACATTAACTGGATGGCACATCAGAGAGAAAACATTCCTGTACTGTGTGGCATAATACTGTGGTGCAAGGGATGTTATCAAGCATAACCTGGGAGCTAAGAGGAGACAGTTAGAAGTCTCAGGTAACACATGATGGATTTCGCCTGTGTTTAATCATGGGTAATTGCTTTATATGCTTGTGTGCTTGCAGCAGGAGAGACCCATGATGAGAGAGTACTGAGAGCATAGGACAGTGCGTGTGCTAGTGTTTATGTGCAGCCCAGAGTGAGAACGTAACGATTCTGAAAATCACAAGGTGAAAATTTCTAAATTACCACGTCTGTTCTGATTTCCTAAAACCAAAAGAGTGCCAACCAACTTATTTCACATTCAGCAAGTGAGATCATGGTGGTAACAGTTCTGCCTATACTGCAGAGAATTAATTAAAATTAAAACTTCATTGCATGCTGCCTAGCAAAAAGAACAGGCACTTGTCTTTATGCCAGCTGTGAGAACAACTTGTGTCCTTTTCCTAACCACTTTTCCTTGACTTCAGTGGAAAACATCACAAGGACAAAAAAATTTTGTGAGGAGAATGAAGGACATGCAAAAAGACATCAGACTGCACTTACACTAGGATGTGTTATTATGTTATGGCGCATGTAATTAATTTGGGTTTGCCATATCAAACTACACTGCGGTGTGCACTGATGGAATTTGGCCCATGCATTCCTCTCGTGCTGTTTCATGCAACTAAATATTACTTAATTTCCAGAAATCAAATAAAACAGAAAGACCTGATTTGTACCTCTGAGCTATTGACATCAATATTCATACTTATTTTTCCCTTTCATGCTTCTTCCCAGGCTTCACAAGAAAGAAATTGGTTGTGCAATATATATAATATACATTGAGTAACTTGGTGACAAATCTAATACTAAAAATATTTAGTATTAGGGCTTAAAATAAACTTACCTGTACAGTTTGAGCCATAATGGTTCTTCTGACACAACTCACATGCTGTCCCATTAAAACCAGTGTGACATCTACACAACCCAGTTCCATATCGGTCGTCATCACAATCACCATGACCACCACATGGTGCCTCCAGGCCCCCAGCACAGACTAGAGCAGACACACATCTTGGCACAGTTATTATTTTGTGTGGTTTTCCAAATTTAAGCGACCTTACTTCATGATTTATAGGAACATTTTCTTTTTTCTTTAAATGTAGCATATACTGGCCAAAGTATGTGGGCATCTGAGAAACTAAGTATGTGCATGATAAGCAACCCATTAAAAACAACAACACACAATTATGCACTGAAGTCAAGGTGGATGTCGTTGAATATTCAGTTTTGCGGCATCCATCGACCCTAATATACATAACTGTTTTAGTATATACACACATTAACATTAGCAAAAAGGACACTATTTGAATTTTTTACTATTTATTTTACTTATTTTTTATTTTTTTAAGCATCACAGCTGGAGCTGCACGCATGTAATTTAATTTAGACCTTTTTAATTACATAGACAATTCACAACCTAAATACGGCTTCAGACCCAAAGGGCATTGAGGCAAGAAATCCATGGTTGTTGTTTTTTTTTTTGCCAAAACAGTTTTTCTCTGTCAAGTTCAAAATGCTCTACACCAGTCACAGGGATTTAGCACAGTTTGAAATGGTCCAGGGTGAAACTTGGTTGAAACAACACATCAATTCCATGTAACAGATGATATCCAGACTGTTTTATAAAGACTGGATGGATCTTAAAATTTTGTCATCTGACACACCAGCTTTATATAAGCCTTCCACGACTGCATGGCTCAGGAAACTTTCATAGACTGCTTAATGTTTCCAGACTTGCTTAATGCTTTTATAAAATAGTTTTTTTATTGGGTTCTTTAGTGGCTTCAGTGAAGGGGGAAAAAAATCCTTACACACTTGTTTAACTCATTTTTCTTTTGTACATTCTATTTCTGTTTGAAAGTTATCTTGCTGTGCAAACCACTCTAAAGTAAACAGCAAACTGAAACATTTAAGTTTGAACAGAAGTAAACTGTAGCACTGGTAGCAGTTTGTTGACACTGGTATCTCTTTTCTTGCACAGAGAAACAAATAGAAATTTTGTTTGTTTGAAAATTATTTACAGTTGTTCTAATAATTGGTTTTTTCTTCCATTTTCAAAATTAGAACATTACATTAAAAAGTAATTTTAGTTTTTGTGATATCACATTTAAACAAGCAAATTATCATTTGTGATAATTACACATACATGAATCTAAAACAATAAATTCCTTTGTGAAAAAAATGATTACCGTGTGCAGAGGTGCTATGAAGGATTTTTTGCTTAACTTTTACTTGGAGGTGAAAGTATTTGACTTTCTAAAAATACAGTAAACAATCAGAAAACCATTTGTCATTTTTACCTTGACAGTTTCGTCCATAGTGGTTCTTACAACACTTTGAGACCCATGACATTTTGTTGCATATTCGGTTACAGCCAAATGAAGGAAAACCGTAATTTCGGGGGAAGTCGTAATCATCATAAAAACGATGGCGTCTGTATAAGTTCCATTGTCTACTGCATACATTGGTTTTGTTCTGTGGAGAGAAAATCATTATTGGACATATTAAATATCAGACTAAAAAACATCATCAAGGCATCAATGCGCCAGGATAGAAAACCTGAAAAAAAAATGTACAACAAAACAAATGAAAAGAACAAAACAGAGGTCAATGTTTGATAGATCTATAGGAAACAACTAAATGTAATCGAATTTGTATATAGAACAAACAAAAACAAAAAACCAGTACACACCCCTAAAAGGAAGAAAACAATGTTGTATTGGGTTAAAGAGAAGTGGATGACTAGATGCAAGCGAAATGTAAAGTATAACTTTGTACTTTTCTGATGAAACACATAAAGATGTCTGAAGAAAACAATTTAATTTCCCCTACTCATTTGTAATATGCAGTTGCATCTCAAGTAAAAGGTCAGGAGAGATCATTCAGTGCACAGGTGAAGACTGAAATTTTAGACATTCTATTTCAAGAAAATAGGTTTTATGAGGATAATGCATCAGTGCTACACAACATTCATTCATTCATTTGGATTCAGCAACCATTTAATCCTACTAGGTTTGCAGTAGGCTGGAGCCTATCTCTGCCAACTATGGGTGATGATGGGTGACAACTCATTGGCTGTTACAAGCTGCCCCTTGGTGTGAGTGTCATTGGTTGTGTGTTGGTCCTGCAGTTGACTGGCGACCTGTTCAAGGTGTTCAACCCTGCGACACTGATTGGATTAAGCAACTCAGGAAATTAATGCAATGTGGTATGTATTTTAGAGTCTAAAATTTAGCCCAGATATTTCTACATATTTTAAATATTATTATTTTCTAGAAAGATGACTATTAAAATCTAATTGATTTAATAAAATGATTTATACTGAGTAATTTGATAATTAGATAAATCGCTAATGTGATTTATTTTGTTGTATAGAATGGTAAATCAAGGACTTTTGCAATGTATAATATTTTAGTGTTCATGTAAATGTTTTACTTGCAATGAAAAAACTAAAATATAAAAATTAGACAACAAAGTTCAGTGACTTGTACACTGTATGTTTTTTTATGAAAAATCAACAATGTTGTAGTGGGAATTTATAACACTGAAGTCATAAAATGTAAATGATCCCAAAAAACAATGATTAGATGGATACTTACAGCATATGTAGTACCATATGGACAAGATGGTGGAAAGATACAAGATCCACAGCGACCCTGTTGAATATAATTAATTAAATAATAGATACTATATACAATTTCATTCCGACAAGCCTGTTTCATGGTTGCCCACAAATCAGAGGATATATTAATATATATATACTCTCTGATCTTAACTTACCTTAATCTCTGTAAGTGAAAAGTCATCACAGTGTGCCCCTATATTTGGGGGTTCTAAAACTTTGTCAATGCCATGAGCGATTCCCGAGTGGAACTCCAGATGACGTTCTACAATCTTGGCATCATTTCCATTAATTAAAATGTCCCCCTAAAAAGATCAACAAATTCATAATTTCACATACAGTACAATACATAACGGGGTGCAACAAACTTTATTTGCTACTATTGCTGTCTCCCAATCACATGACAAGAGTGATGGTTACAATGCATGAAGGGTCAAGGACAGTTCTGACCTCTGAGGAGCATTTAAATTTAAATGAGAAGCAATTTCAAATTTAAAGTGTGATAGGATTTCAAAATTTAGCTATTTTTTTCTTACCAAAGCTATTTTGTATACATTTGAGATACCTGTGTAGGTAGACATAAGGATGGATGTATGTAGGGACAGGCATATATATGGACAGATGTACTTACAAAAGAATGTACAGTCGTAAGAGCCATGAAAAATCAGATTAATGTATTTTTATAAAGTATAGAAATTTGCTCCATGCATGAAGAGCTCTGCTATAATAATCATTATTTTTACTGTGAGGCCGCATCACAATGTTGTCAAATAGAGGAAGTATATTAAAATAAAATATTTTATGTAATCTGTTACTTTTACTCAATTTATTCTCTGAGCATATAAAATAAAGTCACCTGAAAAATAAAGTATGCCTTTTTTTATTTTATGGTTTTCTTATCAATGGAACAAGTTGCAGAAGATGAATGAATGAATGGTTTTCATATCAGGACAATAGAAAAATAGCTGCAAGGAGCAATTCCTGGGTTCCAAACAAAGAAACTAATGAAGAGAATAAGTGGTGATGAAGAGGAAATGGGAGTGATGATGAAGGGGAGTTAGTTACTTCCTCTTTACTGCTGTAAATGTAAATGATTTCATTAAGTGAAATGTTTGGTCAGGGGTTGCTTATTAGTTTGTTGGGCTTCCAGCCCCAGTTCCACCAAGTTGCCACTATTGGGCCCTTGAGCAGGGCCCTTAAACTGCTCAGAAGAATGAATGAGCTTAAAAACTTAAGTTACTTTGGAAACAGGAGTCTGCTAAATGTACTAAGTGTAAATGTTGTACTAATACCAATGAGAAGTAATGAAAATGCAGAAGAGGAAATGATGAATCAAAAGTACAAGTGTTAATGAACAGGCGTGATAAACAGTACTGTAAAGTAATACTGATGCGATGGATGTGAGAAGTTAGATTTTAAACATAGCATGTGTAGTGTAAACAATTTAACAAATAGATAATTAAAAAAAAAAGTTATGCCTTACAATTACATCTTGGCTGCAACTGAACGTCAGCGATGCTCCGTACATTGTTCTGAGAGTTTTTTCTGTCTGCAGGGCAATAGCAAGTGTCTATAATAACATAAAATAGGAAAACCTTAAGTATTAGTGCTTTAATTACTGTAAAAGTGCTAATATTGATGTGCTGTGGTGCACTCAGGAATAATTAAACCTAGTATTACAACTCCAACATTTTTTAAAATCTGCAATATCTAAATATACTTGTATATCATTGCATGTCCTGATGTTCTGGCCCACTTCATTTCATTTCGTAATATACATCCATCCCTGAATTTTCAGCCTGCAGAATATATCAGAAAAGCATGGAAAGAGGGTTCGGGCTAAAGATACAAAGATTGAATAATGTGATGAGTCATGATGTCCACAGGTGACTGTTATCATCCTTTGACAACAATCATTAACAAAAGCATCATCCAGGAAAGGCCTAGTCATTAAGAAGCACAAGACCTCCAGTTTGTTAAGAAGTGCATGAGAAAATAAAGGAAATGTTTAAAAACAGTGCTCTTCAAAATAAGATAGGAAGGGATTTGAATACTTCTCCCTCTATGGTGCATATTATGATTAAATATTCAAGGAATCTGGAGGAATTTCGGTGTGTTAAGGGGAAAAGGCACAAACCTACACCTGTAATCTCCAATCCCTCATGCGGCACTACATTGAGAACCTTCATTCATCTATAGCGGTTATAACCACATGGAGTCAGAATTACTTTGGCCAACCTTTGTCAAGCACTACAGTGCTGAGTTACATCCATAAATGGTAGTTAAAAATGTAAAATTACTCGTCAAAAAGAAGTACTGTCAATCTCTGTGGGCTCAGAGGCATCTGGCATGGACTATCAATGTGTAAACAAGTATTGTGGTCCGATCAGGCCAGTATTCTAGATCATTTGTAGAAAGAATGGTTGCCACCTGCTTTGGCTCGAAGACAAAAAGAACCATCCATATTGTTACCAGTACCAAGTCATGTTCTTTCAGGGTCGGGGTTATTAGCAGTGTCCTTGGCAAAACACCTTTTATTTCTGTGGTGGCAGCATCAATGCAGAGAAGTACGTTGAGATTTAGGGGTATTGTTCAATACACTTCAAAGATTATTTATAAATCACGGTTTTTAGATTGAATTGAATTTTAATTTGAACATTCTGTCCTAACTGTAACTGATTTGGGTATGTAAACTGAAAACAAATCTTTCTGCCAGTCCGTCTCGGTGGATTTCTGTCACCCTTGAAACTGTAGTGTGATGAATTCAACTTGACAGTCCTGACACAGCACTAACTTAACAATGAATGACCATTGACAGGATTGTCAGGGCAGCTAACATCAGCTCAAGAACATCAGATAACAGAATATTGTAGAATATTGTATACAGTAGCTTTAATAATTGTATGTTGGCTGCTTAAAAGCATTATTTTCTTGGTAAGATTACGTTTCATATCCAGCTCCATCAGGGAACAAAATTTACACAATTCTCCAGTTATAAAAACATTTTGCCCCTAACTAAGACGTATTTGCTGTTGTATTGGTTTTGCATTAGTGCAAAAATGTTTGTATAAAACAACTATCTAAAAAAAGGTACTTCCATAATCAAGTTATGTTTAAAATGGCCAGCCAAATAAAACTTCCGCACTCAAATATTTTTTGGACCGCGTTTAGCCTTGATTGCAGTATGTTATTGCCATGGAATTATTTTTACAAACTTCACAACATCCAGAGCTCATGTTCATTTTTCACCCACTCCTTGAACTGATAACTGGAAAATCTAAAGGGAGGAAAGAACAAAAGCATGGGAGCTCCAGTTAAAGTGTGCAAGCCTAGTGTGGTGATGGCAATTTCCTGGCAGCACAGAAAGGCAGCTAAACATGACAGTGAATGGATCGGATTAGGGCTTAAAAGGAAAATCGATGTACAAAACAACCCTGAGAACCAAAGACAGATTAAACTAGTTCTTATTTTAATAAGACAAGCGCTACAGATAAAATTAGGAGGAGAGGTGGTTAAAAGTAAACATAGACTAAGAAATTTGGTGACTGGAGCTGTTGGAAGCATGGGACAGATGGTGAGAACATGACACTATACTTCACTATGCTTCATTTCGTATCCATTTAAGAGGTATCCAGAGGCAGCATTACAAAAAAAAAAAAAAAAAATTCCATTGTCCATATACTTATGAACTCAACTGTAATTTATTTATATTGAACCACTTACTCGCTGGTCACGAATTACATGATATTTTAAGTAGGCCTGTAGCTTGTCAAGATGATCTTCACTGTACAGCCAGTCCTTCTGCTTCTGTGGTAGACTACTGAATGCTTTATCAGTAGGCCAGAACATGGTAAAAGGATGAAATTGTTTATGCTGCAACATATCCATCAGATTGGCTTTCTGATACACATAAAAATAGTTCAAGTTAGTTAGTGAATGCAATGTCAATATGTAATACTTTTCAAAGACATGCAGGGTGTGTGACTATTTGAATTACTAAATGGATGATTCCAGATAAAAAGTTTCCTGCTTATTTATCATTATTCATGATGGCTTAAATTGAAACAAACTTTTAAGCTAGCTGTACCTAATACTAGCAATAGCATAGTTCAAAGTTGATTTAAAGAATAATCTAAGGCATTAATGTCCGTTAAACAGTGCACATACCTGTATCAATTTACCAAACATGGTATATCCATATGCTTCTGCTGCATTAGTAACATTCAACTGGAATAAAAGTATAGACAGTATCACTAAATTTTATTATGGATTGACAAATGGAATATATGTTCAATGTTAAAACGTCCATTTATAAATGAAAACATATCAGAGTGTATGTGTGTAATTGTCTATTCAGGCTGTTCTTACAAACTAGAAAAATATTTTTAAAAAGTACACATTTGAACTTTGATGTTAACCATCTACTAGCAATGTGTTTTTGGTTGTTTTTATTTAGTTTCTACCCCTCTTCTTTTAAGAACCATTTTGCATTTGCATTCTTGAATAATTACATGGTTGGTTTGATGCCTGCTTCACATAATTCTAGATAAACAGGTCTTTAAAAATATACAAGTGAATAAGACAAAATACATACAGTGTCTTCAATCTGTTCAGTTTCATTCTTCAGTTCATATGGGATGAGGACTTTATCTATAAAATGTATGACTCCATTAGAGCATTCATAGTCACTTGTGATTATTTTTGAATCGCCATTAATATACATGGCACCCTGCAAAAATGGAATAAAAATAAATAAACCAGAGGAAAAAAAATATATTTAAGGTCTAATTCATATAGCATAGAACATATAGTATAATATGTTCATGTAGTACTTGGATATGTTGACATTTGTGTTGGTAAAGTTTCATTTGTTTTGTTGCGCTATTGAAGGCTTACATCTCGTATGCTGAAATTCAACACATATCCAGAAGCAGTAACCACACGTGTCATAGACTTAAGCTCTGATTCAGAGAGCTCATCACAGCCCACTATGTGGTATCGCAATAGATCTGGGCTGCGTTGTTTAAGATTCCATAGGTCAATCTGTTTGGGGAAAAAAAATTAACAAAATATTATTTTAAAAAATCATCTGGGTATCAGAGTACAAGTTAAAGCAGAGGTACTGAAATAAGACTTTCAGAGATTATCTCAGAGGAACAATCATAGTCTGTAACGGTTACTTGTAGCAGGTAGCATCACTATTGTCATCCTGTAAAATCTTTTTATATAAATCATAAAATTCCTCCATTTCAGTGTAGTATGTACTCTCTAAATGAATAGGCTCAAAAGATTAGCTACACAGCACTATTAGTTAAGACAATGCAGAGCTTACCTGACCTGTATCTCTCATGTTTAAAATATGCACATATATTGCTTTTCTAAATGTTTCCATGTAGTATATAAAAAAAACTCTTAATATGCTCAAAACACACCATTAACTACATAGTGTTTAGCTTAGCTAGAAGTGCAAAGCTGACCTGACCTGCCTCTGTCATGGTTAAAATCTGTAAATGTAAACCATAATGTCTTGTATTATGATGCTTTTCTTTATGTTCCTGTGCCGTATATACTTAAACTGTATATGGGGTTTAAAGTGACACTCTTATACAGGTCTTAGCCAATTCACATTAGCTCAGAGCTTACCTGTGTCTCTTATGTTTTAAAAAAAACCCTATACAAATCTCATTTTAGTGTTGGCTTTTTGCTTATGTTCCTGTGTAGTACATACTAAAACAATTATGCGCTTCAGGCATGGTGGAGGTTGACCGAAGTTCTCGGGGTCAATTGATCTTCAGCACAGAATTTTTTATTAAAAATGATGTCATCAGTTTAATCAAACTAGATAATGTAAATAAAATATTTTTTAGAAACCTATGAAAAATACCCTTACTGAACAAATGTCTGTGGGCCTATAGCTATAGTTTGTTGTTTTCTGAGTTGCCTTCAGCTAAATAGTTTATATAAGTGCATGTGATTAGTGATAAGTGATAAGCAGAAGCGAAGGAAATTAGCAGGGGAACAGTGGTAAATATTAATACATGAAAACTAGAACAGCTGGACCACAGTTTATGATCAACAGAGTCTGAATTCACACCATGGTTGACTACGCCCAATGCTTTGATCTAATGAATGGTACCAAGTGGAATTTCTATAATATTAAATTTCTTTGAAAAGCAAAGTTCCATCTGTCTAGTCATGCTTCCCAAGGAGCATTCCATTTACACTATTTGGCAGACAAATAAAACAAAAAATTTTTTTAAAGTTTGTTTCAGAGAATAATTTTAAAGGTGTAGTTCACTCTCTGCTGAAATAGCTGCCAAAATTATTTGGTATATGGAATGCTATGACACAAAAAATTCCATTCTAACAACTCAAAGAGACAATGTAATGTTTGGTATTACAAATAAATTCAAATGTACCAGATTTCATTCAAATCATTCAGTGATAGGAGGCAGCTAACTTGGTCTTTTAATTTTTGGCATGGTATGTGTCTGATTAATATACAGATAACACTTTATCTGTTTAGCTGTGAATAACTTAAATATCTGTCTTTAATAAGAATATAAGGAAGGATGATGCTAAAAATTAAAAGATATTGATTGTCATGCATAACAACTGACTTTTAGTACAATAACCATTTCAAAATAGGTTCAAGTGTCCAATACTTAAGCAATAAATGAACAATACAAATATCAAGCTTGTGTACCACTTTCAGGTTTAAAAAAAAAAAATAATAATGATAATAAATAAAAATACATACCGTGTAGTTTCCAATGTAATCTGTATGAGGTATAAAAACAGTGAATGGCCCTCTACTGTACAAATCCCTGACTCTTGATTGCTATACAAAACCAAACATTGGATGTAATTTAAACCTTATTTAAATTATCATTTATTAAATAAAAAATTTAAATAATCAAGAAACTTACTGCAAGATTTCTCCGAAACCAATTAGCAGCTGAATGGTGAAGAAGTTCCTGCCTCAAACAATAATGACATAATTTTTTTAGGGCATTTGACATCTCTGCCCTTAGCCAAACTAATTGTAGCTTATTGGTAACTATTATTATCAGAGTTTTCTATTTACATTGTCTCTTTAATAATATATACTCACTCTACTGACAGAGCCCCTACACTCAAAACCATTTCCTTTGTAGCCATATCGACACGAGCAGTTTCTCTCACCCGGTCCGGTGTACTGACACATAGCATTGGGGCTGCAACCTCCATTATCCTGGGTAGTAATTAAAACAATCCAGTGGCATATCAGTCATTCCTTAGATAATATAAATAGCAGGCACTATTAGGTTTTGTTTTGCTATTATTGCTCTGCTATTATTTACTCTTTATGTTACAAGTTTTGCAACTTTCATGAGACAAGCATATAAATAGCTATATATATA